>OY821517.1:328909143-329444143 GCA_963682025.1 Cordilura impudica
TAATTTATTTATTATTATTATTTTATAGATTTGATCTGTTTATTTTAATTTTGCTTACATTTATATTATATACATTCATTTTATTTTATTTTGTATTTAATATATATTATTTATTTTATTTGCTTTATATGGTTTATGTATTTTTATATTTATTTATTTATTTTTTAAAATATTATTTTTAAATTTTTATTTTGTTTATTTGTTTATTTTTTTTAAATTAATTTGTTTTATTCTATTTATTGCTGGTTCTTTTTTATTTATTTATTGTTATTTAAGGTTTAAGGTTTATTGAAGATTTAATATTTATACAATTTAATATTTATACAATTTGTCTAAAGAAATATCTAACTCTGGACTGGGTTTCTGGATATTAAAGCAATGGTTTCATTAGGAAAAAATAACTAAGGAATTATAATGAGTCAGGATATAAATGATATTGGAACACTAGAGTTTCACTATTGAGCAAAGAATCCCAGCTTCTATCTCTATATATACGGGAACTGAAATAACACTGCATCTTTCACAGACCGATGAACGTTAGAACAGGACGGAAGTCCAATGGATAGGAGTGATTATGGCATTCTTAATCAAATTAAATAGCCTCATAACACAAATGTTCGCTCTAGGAAAAATAAACTTTTATTTTGTTAACTGTCGTCGAATTTGAAATGATTAAAAAAAAATTATAGCAAAAAAATTATATCACAGATCAGAGCAAATGTCATATAATACATCATTTTTATATCCCAATTGTATGCTGGGATGTCTTTGCTTAATACTTTAAGTTAACTTAAGTATTTCAAATCAATTAATATCTGTAAAATAGCATAGAAAAAGAAAATAAAACAAGTGTGAGAAGCATAAATATTTATGATTTAATTTGTTTAAAAAATTTGTTGTTTTGATTTGCTTTTAGCAGTTGATATTTTTTTTTTTTTTTTTTTTTTGAAAACACACTAAAAGTTTGCCTTGAGTTTTGTGTTAATTAATGTTTAATTTATGCAAATTAGTTTAAAAAACAAACCAAAAAAAAGCATTTTTGTCATGAAAAACATAATATTTTTCAAAATACTGAAAAATATATTTAAAATCTTAAATTTAGGGCCTACATTAAGCAGATGTTTTCAATCTAAAGTCTATGGCCTACTTTAAGGATTATTAAAAAATATATTTAATATGGCCAGGCATCAACGTATGTAAAGACATAATCGTAAAATATGTCTGAAGATAATCAACAAAAATAAATAAATAAAAAAAACCTTTTATAATTCTTCCCCTAAGTAATATGTCAAATTTTTATGGATTTATTTTTAAATATTAAAATCTTTTATATGCAAAACACATTTCGGTTTCGTAAAAATATTTTGAAAAAGCACCACTCAAATAATTTGTCTTGTATTTTGTTCAAAGTTATTTGTTTGAAATTCTTTCTGTGCTGTTTTTCGTTTCGCTAATATTAATATTTTTGGCTGCAAAGTTTTTAATTTTTTGTCTGGCGTTAGGCAGACTTCAACACTTATAAGATTTGAAATTTTGTGATAAAATTTTATTTTAAATAATTAATGGTTTACACCCTACGCACTCAGAGTAAAGTTGGACACCCACCCGTCTAATTTGATTTAAAAAAATAAATATTTTCGAAATTGCAGTTAACGGATGATACTCTTTAATTGAAGATAAACATATTTTAGGCTTTTTTGGAAAAGGTCTTAAGTTTCTTATTTAATTTAAATATAATGATATAATTTTATTAAAAAACTGTATGTACCATACGCCCTCAACATCAACCAAATAACTTGATTAAAACAAAAATCTAAATTGAGATTTTTGTGATGATACTTTTAATTGAAGGTAATCAATATTTTATTTTATTTCAAAAAATGTATATACCCTACGCACTCAAAATATAGTTAGAAACCCACCCATCTAATTTTTTTTTTACTAAATATTTCCGGAATTGAAGTTTTTGTGATGATACTTTTTATTGAAGGTAAACGTGTTTTAATCTTTTTTGGAAAAGTTCTTAAGGTTTTTATTAAATTAAAAGTTAATGATATAATTTTATTAAAAAACTGTATACACCCTACGCCCTAAAAATCAAGTTAATCACCCACCCGAATAACTTGATGAAAACAAAAATAAACATTGAGGTTTTTGTGATGATACTTTTGATTGAAGGTAATCAATATTTTATTTTATTTTTAAAAATTTATATATCCTACGCACTCAAAACCAAGTTAAACGCCAACCCATCTAACCTGATTTTTAAAAATAAATATTTCCGGATTTGAAGTTTTTTGTGATGATACTTTTAATTGAAGGAAAACATGTTTTAGACTTGGTAAGAAAAGTTCTTTAGATTTTTACTTAAAATTAAGTAAAAAAGTAAAGAGTTTTTTATTTTAGAAATCAAACGGGCAGTATTAAGGTGGAAGGGAATAGAATTTTGCTTAAGAAAAATAATAAATGAAATTAAATACACAAAAAAATGTTTTTCTTTGTGCATTAAAAACATTTTTAGTCAAAATAAATTTTGCAGAATTTTTTTTTTTAATTCCTTTTTAAAATCAGCAGTTTGAGTTAGAAATTTTAATTAAAAAATTTTGATAATAATTATATGTTCCTGTTACTTATAAAAAGCAGAATTGGTATAGCATCGGTCCGTCTGTCTTTCATGAAATCCTTTTAGATAATAATATTTGATATTTATCTGAATTATTTTCTATTTCAATTAATCAAAATCGGTTGATTATATCACGAACTATAGTTGAAAATGCAGAAAGAATTTTTGAAAAAATATTAATTTTTTATTTTGAACCTTTTTCTAACTCCTAATTCAGAATTTCTATGTGGTTGTCGTTGTTGCAGCTATTATAATTGTAGCATTTTACTCTATCTCGATATATACTTTTTCTTTAAAAAGCCCATGTTTTAAGAAGGAGCTTTTTTTTAATTACCTTCCTCAAATAGTACCTTTCTCCAAAAAGTGTTTTTAATTAAAAAAAAAAGTTTTACTAAGAAAGAACTTTTTAATTAAAATTATATTTCATAAAAAAGTACGTTGTCTTAAAAAGTATATTTTCTTTAAAAGTACCTTTTCTTAAAAAGTGAATTTTCTTCGACTAGTACCTTTTATCAAAAAAGTACCTCTTATTAAAATTTTTTTTTTTTTATTTAATTTTCTTTTTTTAAGTATTTTTAAAGTAAATTTTACTACATTACATTTTAAAGTACATTATCTTAAAAAAAACAGCTTTTCTTAAAAAGTATATTTTCTTATAAAAATATATTTTCCTAAAGAACAACCTTTTCCACAAGTACGTTTTCTTAAAAAATTTACCATTTATTAAAAAAATACTTTTCATAAAAAAGTACCTTTTTAAAAAAATAATTTTTCTTCCAGAGGTACCATTTTTACATAAAGCACATTTTCTTCTAAAAGTACCTTTTCTTTAAATAGTACCTACCTTTTCTTCGAAAAGTAACTTTTGTTCTTTAAAATTGGCTTTTCTTAGAAACTGTCTTTTCTTAAAAAAGACGTTAAAAAGGTACATTTATTAAAAAATGCTCTTTTATTATAAAAGTACCATTTATTAAAAGATACATCTTATTAAAAAGCATCTTTAAAAAAAGCACTTTCTAATAAAAAAGTACATTTTATTAAAAAAAAATTTTTTTTAAAAAGCACCTCTTATTAAGCAAATACCTGATATTAAGAAAACACAATTTCTTTAAAGAATAAACTTTCTTCAAAAGGTACATTTCCTCAAAAATTGGAATTACTTGGAAGAACGCTTATTCTAAAAAAGTGAACTATCTAAAAAATAGTGTTTCCTTAGCAAAAATTCTCTTAAATATAAGTATCCTTTACTAATAACGAACCTTTTATGAAAAGGAACATCTCATTAAAAACATGCCTTTTATTAACAAAAGTAAATTTAAAAAAATCCTTATATTAAAAAAGTATCTTTTATGAAAAAAGTACTTTTGTATTAAAAAATAGTACATTTTATTAAAAAAGTTCCTTTAATTAAAAAGTACCTTTTTCTATAAAAGTACATATTATCAAAAAAGTAAATTTTCTTAATAAAATACCTTTTACTAAAAATGTGAATTTTATTTTAAAAAAATAACTTTGGTTAAAAAATTTATCTTTTATTAAAAGAACATTTTGTTAAAAAAAGTGCATATTATTGAGAACGTACCTTTTTATTAAAAAAGTACCTTTTATTAAATAAGTACCTTTTATTTAAAAAGTACCTTTTATTAAAAAAGTACCTTTTATTTAAAATGTACCTTTTATTAAAAAAGTACCTTTTATTAAAAATGTACGTGTTATTAAAAAAGAACCTTTTATTAAAAAAGTTCCTTTTATTAAAAAGTACCTTTTATTGAAAAAGTACCTTTTATTAAAAAAGTACCTTTTATTAAAAAAGTACCTTTTATTAAAAAGTACCTTTTATTAAAAAAGTACCTTTTATTAAAAAGAACCTTTTATTAAAAAAGTACCTTTTATTTAAAAAGTACCTTTTATTAAAAAAGTACCTTTTATTAAAAAGTACCTTTTATTAAAAATTTACCTTTTATTTAAAAAGTACCTTTTATTAAAAAAGTACCTTTTATTAAAAATTTACCTTTTATTAAAAAAGTACCTTTTATTAAAAATTTACGTGTTATTAAAAAAGTACCTTTTACTAAAAAAGTGCGTTTTACTAAAAAGTACCTTTTATTAAAAAACTACCTTTTATTAAAAAACTACCTTTTATTTAAAAAGTACCTTTTATTAAAAAAGTACCTTTCATTAAAAAAGGACCTTTTATTAAAAAAATACCTTTTATTTGAAAGTACCTTTTATTAAAAAGTACCTTGTATTAAAAGTACCTTTTATTAAAAAAGTACCTTTTATTAAAAAAGTACCTTTTATTTAAGAAGTACCTTTTATTAAAAAAGTACCTTTTATTTAAAAAGTACCTTTTATTAAAAAAGTACCTTTTATTAAAAAATTACCTTTTATTTAAAAAGTACCTTTTATTAAAAAAGTACCTTTTATTAAAAATGTACGTGTTATTAAAAAAGTACCTTTTATTAAAAAAGTACCTTTTATTTAAAAAGTATCTTTCATTAAAAAAGTACCTTTTATTAAAAATGTACGTGTTATTAAAAAAGTACCTTTTATTAAAAAAGTGCCTTTTATTAAAAAGTACCTTTTATTAAAGAAGTACCTTATATTAAAAAAGTAGCTTTTATTAAAAAAGTACCTTTTATTAAAAATTACCTTTTATTAAAAAGTACCTTTTATTAAAAAAGTACGATTTATTGACAAAGTTCCTTTTGTTAAAAAATTACCTTTTATTCCAAAAGTACATTTAATTAAAAAAGTACCTTTTATTAAAAATTAAATTTTCTTTAAAAGTACCTTTCATTAAATTATTACCTTTTATTAAGAAAGTACATTTTATTAAAAAAAGTACCTTTTATTGAAAAGGTACATTTTATTAAAAAAGTCCCTTTTATTAACAAAGCCCCCTTTATTAAAAAGTTCCTTTTTTTATAAAAGTAACTTTTTGAAAAAAGGATCTTTTTTATAAAATTACGTTTTATGAAGAATGTAATTTTCTTTAAAAGTACCTTTTATTAAAAAAATTACTTTTTAATAACAAACTTCTATTAAAAAATATTTTTATTTAAGACTTTTATAATAAAAGTTCCTTCTTGTTACAAAAGTACATTTCTATTAAAAAAGTATATTTTGTTAACAAAGTACCAAGGTTCAGAAAATACACACATGAAACACACAATGTTCTGTTCAAAAGCAGCCAACACATATCTTTATTTTCATATCAATTATGTGCGTTTCTAAATTTTCTACGGTGCCCAACACAACCATGACTGTGTTCGTTTTAATATTTCGTTATTTACACGAACATTTTTGTATCACGTACTTTTTGTTTCAATCACACATAAAGCACACATTTTTGAGTGTTGCTTTATTTGAAGTTCATGTTCTGGTACGTGTACTGAAAAAAAAAACAACATGTACAATAAACAGGTTCGAGTTCAGTTATATTTTAAGTCGTGTTGTGGCTCGTGTAGTAAGAAAAAACATAACATGTACAATAAACAGGTTCGAGTTCAGTTATATTTTAAGTCGTATATTTTATTAAAAAATTTTCCCAAAAAAGTACCTTTTATTAAAAAAGTACCTTTTATTAAAAAAGTACCTTTTATTAAAAAAGCACCTTTTATTAAAAAAGTACCTTGTATTAAAAAAGCACCTTTTATTAAAAAATCCCTTTTTGTCATAAAAGTAACTTTTTTTAAAAAGGATCTTTTATTATAAAAAAACGTTTTCTTAAAAATTTAATTTTCTTTAAAAGTACCATTCATTAAAAAATTACCTTTTATTAAAAAAGTACTTATTACTAAAAAATTACTTTTTATTAAAAAAATACTTTTTATTAAAAAAATACCTTTTATTAAAAAGCACCTTTTGTTAAAAAAGTACCTTTTATTATAAATGTACTTTTTATTATATAATAAATTTTTATTATAAAAGTTCCTTCTTATTAAAAAAGTACCTTTCTATTAAAAAAGTATCTTTTGTTAAAGAAGTACCATTTATTTTTTTTAATTAAATTACCTTTTATTAAAAAAATACCGTTTTTAAAAAAGTGTCGTTTGATAAAAAGTATCTTTTATTAAAAAAGTATATTTTATTAAAAAAAAAATACGTTTTTTTAAAAAAGAAAATTTTCCTAAAAAAGTGCCTTATATTAAAAAAGTACCTTTTGTTAAAAAAGTACTTTTTATTTAAAAAAGTACTCTTTATTAAAAAAAATACTTTTATCAAAAAATTACAGGGTACTTTTTTATAAATTGTAATAAATTACCACTGGTAAAAAAAGTCTTCCAACATCTAGTTTTGACTCGATCATGTATGTTTCATAAAAATAAATGTTCGGAAGGTAAAGTTGGTACTTTTTTGGTATAACTTGTACCTCAAAGAAATTTTTTTTTATTTTCCTTGCAATTTGTTAACTTTTCGATGATTATTTTTCAGAACTGAGCGTAGTTTACGACACAGGTGGGGAGTATCAAAGATTTGGCTCTTTGACTTGTCTTAACATCTGCCGTTTGTACTGCTTCTCAACAGGCGGTTAAAAAGGCATATCGAGGGCTTATATTCAAAAAGTGCTATCTACATTTGACAGCAATTAAAATTTTTGATTTCAAACTGTTCTCTGATACAACTGTCAAATATAATATCATTGTTAATAAATTAGTTTTACACGCTCTCTTTAAAATAATTATTAATGTAGATAGCACTTTTTGAATATAAGCCCTCGATATATTTTTTGTAAGTCTCTTTAAATCTTTGAACACACATACATTTTTAACCATTTGAATTACTGTGCAACTGTTTAACTGAAGAAGTAGGCAGGGTTGTCAACTCAGTACTTTTAGCACTGTTATAGTGCTTTTTAAAATTTTCGGCGCGCAAATTTTTCGTATTAGTGCTTAGTGCTTTTTTTAATATCTGTGACAAGAAATCTTTATTTTCTCAACAAAACAAAGTAGTTTCATTAAAAAACACCAATTTTTTACAGTGAATATATCTTAAGTTTCACTTTTACTTTTGAATGCAAGTATGTACAATTTACACCATGTACCAAAAATAGCTAATCTTGCTATTAAACTTTGTCGCTCCTCAATCAAACGCCAAAGTTGAAAGGGTTTTTAGCGACCTGAGCCTTTTCAAATCCAAAATTAGAAATCACATTAAAAATGGATTGAAAAGAGAAAATCCCTGCTCCGAAAGGTATAAAATACCTGATGGAGAAGATATTTTAATTAACAGTAATGATGTTTATAAAACAACAGAATTTGAAATTAAAACCGTTTTCTGGCCGAATGAAAGTGAAAATAAGGAAACAATAGACTTTAAACTAAATCTATAATATTAATAGGCTAGGCGATTTCTTGTGACTGATGTTTTGTTCTACCGTTTTATTCCGATTTTGACCAAACGTATATTATTTGAAAGGTATTTCTTTTTGGACGTTTTACAGATTTACAGATTTTTAAATTTTTTCCTTTATTTTGAGTTATTTGCATTTAAAGTTGCTACTAACACATACTTACATAAAATTATACAATGCTATAAGTATGTTTATTAAATTTGTTAATGTGTTTGTAATAAAAATTAATTTGTTTTATGTGCTGATTTGTGAATTGGATATAATTGATTAGCATACCTTTAGGGTCTTATTTAATGAAAAAATAAAATTTCCTAGAATTTGAACTCGAATTTCGAGGGCTGGAATCTACTAATTTATATTAATAACTCTTGTTTCTATAAAATACAAAAAATATTTAACTTTAATAGGATTTTTTTTATTTCTTTTTATATTATTTAATTTTATTTAACTCTATTTGTGAACTAATTTTTTTAATTTAATAAATAAAAATACAAAATAAAAAATTTAAAAATTAGTGCCTGTTTTTTTTTAAATACGCGTTTTTTGATTGGTTTTGGTGCATTTTGATATTTTAAAGTTGGCAAGCTTAGAAATTAGACAAACTAAGTTTTACTGAAATCCCAAAAACCCGCTCTAAAAGGTTAATGTGGCAACACAGACGGATGGATGGGCCACTTTTACCACAAAGTGGTATAGCGTACCAAAAATGTTCATTGCTTACAGAGAAATAATTCTAAAAGCTATAGTCGTGAGGGACAATGGTTTATGATCGACCTTGTCCATTAATTACACAGTATCCTGTTTATAAATTATTTAAAAAACAATTTGCCATTTTGTAAATTATACAAAAAATTAAAAAATAAATAAAGAAATAAAAGCCCGGCAAATGTTTTGTGTCAAGAATATTTCTATATCTTTGATTCACACATATTGTGCCATTTCTTTTCCAATTCAAGTCAATGAACGCTAATAATTTCGTTTTTTTTTTTATTTATATTTTTTTACTTGCTTCTTCTTACTATTTCACGCTTTGTGTTACTCTGTCTATGCAAATTTATTTATTTTTTATTTTTTGCAATCGGAAACAAACAACAACAAAAAGATAATGTTGAAAAATTAACATTATTGTATACATAAATATTTTATTTCGAGTTCGAGTTCGAGCGTCTTGTATGTGAAGATGTAGTACATGAAATAAATACAAAAAACCAATAAAAAAAATGAAATTATGGCAGACATTTGTTTTAAATATAATTTTCTGTTATTTTTTGTGTTTTTTAATTCTATTTCTTTCTCTTTTTATTTTTTTTTTTTTGTTAACTAAAATGTTTTATTGTTTTTTTTTTGTCTTTCAATTGTAGTTAAGTGCTTGTCTGTGCTCGTCTGTCGAGATGTCTGACAGTTGTTTCCCAAACTCATATTTATTTGATTAAATACATACGACTGTGTACTTGTCTGTACTTATCATTAAAAAATTATGAACCAAATAAACCAAACCGCCGCCCAAAAACAACAATATATTGTTAATTTTAATACAAATAATTGAATTTAATGAAAACATGTTTAAGAACACTTGTTGAAACATGAACCAAACAGAAATATAAGAAATATATATGAAAAGAAGACTCGACAAAAGTGGTTACCAAACCCAAAAGCAGGCAATATTTTGGAGTTTGTTTTAATTTAACTGCTCTCCAAAAATGTCCAGTGTCGCAGAGCTTATTTCAATTTAAGCAGAGATTTCAACCATTTGTAGTTTGAAAAAGTTGCCAGATTTCCTATTGTTTCGACGTCCCAATGATTTTTTGACAAAAATTTTACTATAATTAAATGTCAAATGTTTATTGTTGGGATTTCCATTGACGTTTTTCACTTTCTTTTAACTAATTTTTACAATATGTGAATATCTTAAAAATTAATTTCAATTTTCATCGTTGAGATTTCAGAATTGTTTCCTTTTTTTATTTTTAAAAAATTCAATATGATTTTTCGTCTCCAAATGTAAGAAAAGTTTCTTATGTAAATTTATAGGCGACTTATTTTCTCCTAAAGATTTACAATTTCTTCTGCCTTTCTCAAATGTTTATAAAATTTGGTCATAGTGATTTTACAGGAGATTTATTTTCTCAGAAAAAATTGGATTTTATTTTTCTAACTTTTCCCATGTTCAAAATCTATAATATTAATAGGCTTGGCGATTTCTTGTGACCGATGTTTTGTTCTACCGTTTTATCCCGATTTTGACCAAACGTATATTATTGAAATACGTTTCAATAATATACGCCGTTTTGAAGATTTACAGATTTCTACATGTTTTCCTTTGTTTTGAGTAAATTGCTTTTAAGGTTGCTACAAACACATACATAAAATTATACATATGCTATGTGTGTATTATTAAATTTGTTAATGTGTCTGTTAATGAGTTTGTATCTTCATTCACGTTAATAGTAAACCATAAAAGTGTGGGTTTGTGAGTATGCTAAATTGCAAAATAAAGCTGCCTAGAAATTGCACTCGAATTTCGAGAGCTGGAATCTGCTAGTATTTCATTAATGTGAATGTAAAGCCGATTTCTTCTCTCACAAAAATTTTCTAATTTTTTCCTTACTTTTTTCGAAATAATTATATATAGAAAAAAGGAAAATTTCTTAAAAACCAAAAAAGAAAAGAACGACAATGCTGCCTCTCAACAGAAAAGCAGACAATTTTTTGCAGGTTGTTCTGATTTTGCTACCATTCAGAAAGTGTCTAGTATAGTTTAGCAATTTGAATGCTTTTTTTTCAATTCAAGCAGAGCTTTAAATCAAAAATAGTTTGTGATCAAAGTTTTGATGATTTAAAAAATAAAAAAATTATTTAATATTTTTAAAAAATAATTTTTATTTCTAATAGTTTGCAATTATTTTCAATTAATATCTAAATAGGACGTCAAAATCTAACAAACTTTTAATAGTTTGTTCACATCAGAGCAATATCTCTAATATATGTAAAAAGTACAATATGTGGAATGTACAAACCATACATCACATATAGCAACTCTTACGAAATTGAGTTTAGTGGAAATTAGAATGCATAAATATTCAAAAAATTCAAAAATAACGATTGTTTGTTTGAACAGAGTTGCATCTTCTGAGATTAATATGAAGTAAAAGCTGTACGGTATGAAAACTGATTCTTAACCGCACTGCTCGCAGGCCTGACTTTAGGTGAGTGTGTTAAAGCACATGACCAAAAAGTGCAAGTACAGTGTATGTGAGATAGACGCAGGTTCAAGCCTCACGGCCGGCCTAAGTAGAAAAATTTCTTATAGAAACAATCTGTTCAATTATAACACAACATTTATCATAATGTTCAATCAATCGCTGATGAAAGCTGAAACGCCAGAAACCGGTCCGATTAAGAATACAGTGGACTTATGAATTTTTAGAAATATAAGCTTTCCAAGGTTCAGAAAATACACACATGAAACACGCAATGTTCTGTTCTAAAGCAGCGAACACATATATTTATTTTCATATAAATTATGTGTGTATCTAAATTTTGTACGGTGCCGAACACATCATGACTGTGTTTCGTTTTAATATTTCGAACATTTTTCTATCACGTAAATTTTGTTTCGAACACAAATAAACCATATAGATTCGAGTGTAGCTTTATTTTAAGTTCGTTTTCTGGTATTTGTACTGCGAAAAAACAGAACATGAACAAAAAAAAAGGTTCGAGTTCAGTTATATTTTAAGTTCGTGTTCTAGTACGTGTATTGCTAATAACAGAACATGAACAATAAACAATAAACAGTTTCAAGTTCAGTTATATTTTAAGTTCGTGTTCTGGCTCGTGTACTGCGAAAGATCAAATCATCAATTCGCGATCTGATACACCCCGATAAAAACGACGACAATTGTTTCAACCAAATTTATTCAAATTTTATTGATCCTTTTTTATGACTTACGTTGAAATTGTTTACCATTGTTTTTATTGATAGGTTTTCATTTTAATAAAAGATGGTAATAACAGACTTAAGACACAAACACTATTTAGCATCATAAAAGTTACACTTGTTGGTTGTTAGGTTTTTTTTTACATTACCCATCCCTACTTTCGCGAACCAATTAGTGCTAATAGAATTAATTGTGAAATTATTTACTGCGAAAAAACAGAACATGAACAATAAACAGGTTCGAGTTCAGTTATATTTTAAGTTCGTGTTCTGGCTCGTGTACTGCGAAAAAACAGAACATGAACAATAAACTGGTTCGAGTTCAGTTATGTTTTTAGTTTGTGTTTGTGCATTGCCACTAATTGGTTCGCAAATTGAGGGTGGGTGATTGTGTTAATAGATGCAAAACATCCTAACAATCAGCAAGTGTTTTTTATGATGCAAAATAGTGTTTGTGTCTAAAGTTATTTGTTACAAAAAACAAATTTTTTGCAAAAGATCCTAACAACCAACAAGTATGTCTTTTTGCCGCAAAATTGGGTTTTTGTCTACGAAATAAAATGAAAATTACGAGAAAAAGTAATTATAAACAATGCAACGAAAACCATAAAAAAGGATCAATGAAATTTGAAAAAAAAACCCACGAAGCCTTAAAAAAAGGATTGTAAATGTTATTTCTATGGACACTCATTGGTTGGCAAAATAACAGTGGGCGATTTGTGTTAATGTATGTAAAACATCGCAAAAAACCGAAACAATACAAACAGTAGGTAATTTTAGAAAAGGATTGCAAATTTTTTTATAATAGGCTTCATAAAATTCTTTTCAGAAGAAAGTTACACAAGTGTAATTTTTATGATGCTAAATTGTGTTTTTGTGTGTTTTTGTGTTTTTGTCGTTCATTACGAATTTAAAACACAAACAAGGAAAAAAAACAATTGTTTAGTACATCATAAAAAATGGTCAATATAATTTCACAATTAATTCTATTGACACTAACTGGTTGCGAAAATAGGGGTGGGTAATGTAAAAAAAAACCTACCAACCAACAAGTGTAACTTTTATGATGCTAAATAAAGTTTGTGTCTTAAGTCTTTTATTACCACCTTTTATTGAAATGAAAACCTGTTAATAAGAATAATGGTAAACAATTCAACATAAGTCATAAAAAAGGATCAATAAAATTTGAATAAATTTGGTTGAAACAATTGTCGTCGTTTTGATCGGGGTTATCAGATCACGAATTGATGATTTAATTTTTCGCAGTACTTGAGCCAAAACACGAACTTAAAATATAACTGAACTTGAACCTGTTTATTGTTCATGTTCTGTTTTTTCGCAGTACACGTACCAGAACACGAACTTCAAATAAAGCTACACTCGAATCTGTGTGGCTTATGTGTATGCGAAACAAAAAATACGTGATAGAAAAATTTTAGTGTGGATAACGAAATATTAAAACCAAACACAGTCATGATGTGTTCGGCATCGTACAAAAATTAGAAACACACATATTTGATATGAAAATAAAAATATGTGTTTGCTGGTCTGAGCTATGTTTGTTTACATATATGTACGAGTTTTTTTTTATTAAGTGTGTGTTTTTTTTCTGAAATCTGATACTTTCTTCTGAGCTACCATACACCATTGAGTTTTTATTTCAGTTAAAAAAAGAATCGACAATGCTGGTTCCTAACCTAAATGTAGTAAATTTTTTGGAGTTTGTTTCGTTTCGTAACCTAAATGTAGTAATTTTTTTGGAGTTTGGAGTTTGATTTTTGATTCTCTCCAAAATGTGTATAGTTGAGTAGCAATTTGAAGCATTTTTCAATTTAAGCAGAGATCAAAACCAATTAAAATTTATTGCTAGTGTTGCTAGATTTGTGATTTATCGGCATTTTGACAATTTTTTGCTTAACAAAGTCCAAAAAATAAATACAGTTTTAATTTTTGAGATTTAGAATTTCTTTCATCCAATTGCATCTAAGGGCGACATAATTTCTAATTCTTTCTGCCCTTCTTCGAATGTTATAATAATATTAACTCGTTTTCTTTTCTCACAAAAATTTTTTAAATTTGTTATGGACTTTTTTCAAAATGTGCCTTGTTGGAAAACGAATAATTTCTTAAAATCAAAAAAAGAAACAACATAAAAGTAGAAAAATTGTTTTAATTTTAGTGCAACTCAAATAATGCGCAGTGCTGCTGAGAAGTTTGAGGACTACAATAAAAGCGGAGACGCAAACCAAAATGCTGTTATGATACATTGGCTGATGTAACGCTGTTTATACCCATACTATGATGTGGTTAGCGTATAATGACTTTGTGCTAGACCCATCTTTTATTATACCGATCGAATTAGAATCACCTTCTGAGTCGATTTAGCGATGTTCGTCCGTCCGTCCATCTATGTATTCAATTTTTTAATCAAACTACAGGTCGCACATCAGAATACATTCTGATGAAATTTAGTATATAAGTTTCTATCGGCCACAGGATAAATGCTATTTAAAGTGGTGAAAATCGGTACATGTTTAGACCTAGTGGCCATATAATTGTTCCTAATGAGATCGCCTTAAATTGACATAATATCCAAATTATCATATAGATCTCGGTCAAATGGGTTTTGTGTTTGTTTATTACATCTATTAATCACTACTGCAAAAATAATCTCTAAAGGACAATTCTTAGTCATAGCCCCCGTAGGAAGTTGATTCCCTATATTCACTTAAATCTATTAAAAATCAAAAATATTTCACAGATTTTTTTCAAATATGTTTTGTGCATGTCTTTGCAAAATATAAGTGACCCTACCAAATATGGCAAGAATCGATCCATTTTTCGACCTAGTCCCCATATAAATATAGCATCCGATGTGAACTTTTTCATATCCGAAGGCAAAAAACTTAACAACAGTGCCACTCAAATTTGGTTTATACTTATTTTCTATATTAAGTTAATTTGATATAAGAGATAGGGTCTTAAACCCATTGTATAGGGTGTCGTATAGTCGGTCTAGACTGACTATAATTTTCTTACTTGCTCATAATTCATTCATATTATTTTATTTAATAGAAAAAGAAGATTATCTTTTAAATAAAATACATCTTGCTTTTTACGATATACAATTGAAATTATCAATATTATTTATGGATTTTTTTAAAGCTAAAAATGTGCATTAATATTTATTTAGAAACCTGTCCGCCTGCATGCGGTTTATTAATTAAAAAATTTAAAATAACAAAAACAATTAAAAAAACATTGAGATTATATTAAAAAGTTCATAGATGATGATTAATTTGTTTAAAGAAAACCATAAATATATATAAGTATTATTTCTGGCTAACCGCATTGATTCCTGTTCCGCGTAGATCATTAAAACCATAATTATGAACAAGATGATAATAAAATAATAATAAAAGCCACAAAATTGAGTTTATAGAAGTTAATTACATAAGCAAAGAATACGAAAAAATATAAAGGAAACACAATTTATATAAAAGAAAAAAAAAACACAATCAACAAATTGTTAAGAAAGGCCAGGATTTTTAATGTGATTTTAACGGAGATGCTGATCACAGTAAATTTACGACTTAAAACAATTTTTTTAACGTCCCTGAAAAGGGGTGTTTTTTATAATTCAAAAAATAACAAAAAAAATCTTAAGCTGATAAACACAAAAATTGTGTTCACAAAAATAAACTGGTTTATTTTATTTATATTTTTTTTTTTTTGGGAAAAATAAAATATAAAAGATATTTTATTAATTAAAAACTTGCCAAGAGGCTCTTTTGTTTTTAATACATCAATAATCATAAAGAACAGAAAATCGTATATATACAAAACATATTTTTATAAAATATATTTAAAGTCATTCAACCAGAACAACTAGATTTTTTTTTCATTATTTCATCAAAATGTATTTATAGATCGCGAGTGATAAAAATCATCGATATAAAATTGATTAAATTATAATTATGTTTTGATTTGTCGTTAGACAATTCGAAAGAATTTTGTTTGAGCGACGGCTTTTTGAGTTAAAAAAAAACGGGTTTTAAAATTCAAAAGAGACCGCGGCGAATTTCAGAATAAGACTGCCTACTAGGGTGGAGCGATTTTGTGAATATAAATAAGTAGATGACAATAGTGTTAAATATTAATCTGATCGGGGATCATATTCAAAGTCTTCACAGCCATAATTGGAAACATCTCGAAAAATAGCGTAAATAAAAAATAAATATTTTGTAAGATTTTACGTCAGACACATTGAAGTAAGTACTAAAATTAGTATCCAAATTTTGATTTTATTTCAATGGTGTACCTTTAATCAGACTAGTTTCTGTCATTTCAGCCTTCATCGGTGATTTTATTGAACATTAGTGTGACAGCGGTTTGGATGAAAAAAAATTGTTGGTCGAATTTTGAGGTGTGCGGTCCGTTTTATTGTGACACTGTATCTAAAACTTTTGCGCGCAAAATTTGAGCCCAATCGTACAATGCTTTCTGGACGCGCATTGAGTTTAAATTTCAAACATGAATTTTTATGTAAAAATTATCAAAAAAAAAAAATTATTTTTCACAAAAAGTTTGATATTAAAATTTGTGCTTCAATTAAATTAATTAATAAACCATAATCTAGACAAAATTATCTTTCTAATAAAACAACAAAATCTATTATCGGTTGAAAACCAGCCAAGTAATATCAAGTTCCCCAGGCAATAAATGCTTCGCAGACCACTTGATTAAGAAAATCGAGCTCACATTTTTAAAGACATTGAAATAATTTACAACAACAATAGTTTTGCATTCTCCTGATCGCAAAATGATCTTATGTGAAGTATTTTGCATCTCGTCTATTGTTGTGCCGTTCTAATTAATGTCAAAACGGTACGTATTTTTTAGCACTATTTCAAAATCTCCAATTTTACTTTTTCAAAAATTTTGTTCAAGAAATTTTCCGAATTCAACAATTTGACTTTAAGGTCTTATTTACAAAATATATCTGATTAAAAATGCCAAATATTGTGGGTATCCTGTTCTTAATTTGGCGAGGGCAGCGTTTTTATTTCAGCGGATTTGAAGAAATATGTGATATTTCATACTTTTTCAACTGTTAGGCTACATCTTTTTGGTGTTTTCATATTTCAAACGAATTTTGTCAAAATATTATACTACTTGATATAAGTTCTCAATCCTCTAAATTAGGGTTAAATTAAAACACTATAAATTGTTCCCCTTAAAGGTCAAAAGTCAAATTTAAGGATATTAACATTTTTTTAAAACAAAATATCGAAATATCGATAAAACTTGTTGGTAGTATTTTAATAACTCAAAAAAATAATTGAAACGCAATTATTAATATAGAAATTTTTGTGAATAACGTTTTTTCAGATAATTTTTACAAATAAATTCATATTTGAACTTTGAACCCAATGCGCATCCAGAAAGAATTGCCTGATTTGGCTCAAATTTTGCGCACTAAAGTTTTAGATCCAGTGTCACAATAATCCGTCCCGCACGTCTTGAAATTCCAAAAACATAATGGCTGTCAACCTATTGAACATGTGATAATTGTTACGCTGTAATTCAATAGATTGTTTCTATATGAAATTTTTCTACTTAGGACGGCCGTGAGGTTCGAACCTGCGTCTATCTCACATACACTCGTACTTTCACTTTTTGGTCAGGTGCTTTAACACACTCACCTAAAGTCAGGCCTACGCGCAGTGTGGTTAAGAATCGGTTTTCATACCATATAGGTTTTACTTCGTATTAATCTCAGAAGATACAACTCTGATCAAACAAACAAACGTTATTTCTGAATGTTTTGAATATTTATGCATTTATACTTCTAATTTCTATTAATTCCAGTTTCATAAGAGTTGCCATATGTGATGTATGGTTTGTACATTCTACATATAGTACTTCTACTAAATAGAAAAATTTTATATAGAAACAATTTTTTCAATTATAACATCTATTATATTAATAGGCAGGGCATTTCTTGTGACCGATGTAACTTTGTCAGTTTTAAACCGATTTTGACCCAGCATACCTCATTTGAAAAGTAGTTCTTTTTAGCAGTCCACTAGATATACATATTTGCACCGCCTTGAACATTTTTTTTTTAGTAAAATTCATTTAAAGTTGCTACTAACACATACATAAAATTATACACTGCTGTTTGTGTATATACTAAATTTGTTAATGTGTTTGCAAAAATTGCATATGAAAAGCCCTGTCCTGAATTGAAAAATAATTCTGGACATAAACCAATAACAGCAATAATAACAATAACGCATTCGAATTTCATTTTAATAATTGCATACCACACGCCCTATGTTAAATTGTGAATTTCATAAAATTAGCATACCTTAAGGTGGCATACAAGGTGATTCAAATACTTTTAGGCTCTTATTTCTGTGTGTTCAAAAAATTTTTATAATGAAATAAATTTAATGAATTAAATTGATTAAAAAAAAATTTAAAGAAAAAAATTGAATGAAAAAATAAAATTTCCTAGAATTTGCATTCGAATGTCGAGGGCTGCACTCTGCTAGTGACAATTATCACATGTGCAATAAAATCACTGACGAAGGCTGAAATGCCAGAAACTAGTCTGATGAAAAATAGAGTGTAGTTATAAATTTTAGAGATATATGCTTTCTTCTTCTCTATTTTTATTTATTGACAGTTATGAACAATAAAATAAGATGTATTTATAAAAAAATTTAACTGATTTTAATAATGGGCTTAATCTATTCCATTAACAAAGTAGAATCCAAAAAATAAAATAGGTTCTCTTGGCTATGGATATTAACAATTTTTGTGAGAACCCATAAATTTAACATGAGCTTGTCAGAAGATGTCTCTCATGGATCCTGTTAATTACATCCTAACTAGTTTCAACGAAGTTAATAAATCACTTAATGTTATTTTTCAATTTAATATTTTAGGTTGCAACAAAAATTTTTGTATTCTTTCCACAATAGAATTTTTTTTTTAACTGAATATCAGTTCCTCATGCTTTAAAAGCAATTATCCTTTTCTCAACATCAGGTTTCTATTACTATTTTTTTTTTTGCATATTTTCAAATCCTCATTTAATATTTATAATTTCCAACATTATTCTGAATATTTTTAAATTATACGTTTTTTGATCTACACCAACTTCTTAAATCTATAATGTTAATAGGCTAGGCGATTTCTTGTGACTGATGTTTTGTTCTACCGCTTAATCCCGATTTTGACCAAACGTGTATTATTTGAAAGGTATTTCTTTTTAGCCGATTTGCAGATTTACAGATTTTTAAATTTTTTTTCATTAATTTGAGTAAATTGCATTTAAAGTTGCTACTAACACATACATAAAATTGTACAATGCTATGTGTGTGTTTACTAAATTTGTTAATATGTTTGTTATAAAAATGAGTTTGTTTTTGTGTTGATTTGTGAATTGGCTAGAATTGATTAGCATACTTTTAGGGTATTTATTTAATGAAAAATAAAATTTCCTGGAATTTGCGCTCGAACTTCGAAGGCTGGAATCTTCTAGTATCCATTATACTTTTCCCAGTATCAAATTTTTATTAATTTTTTGTGAATTATTTATTTCAATGTATTTTCTTTTTTTTATTAGTATTTTCGAAATTTTTAATTTATATTTTTTTTGAATGTGTGTAGATTCTTCATTATAACTTTATATTGACATCTTTGGAACTTGTTTAAAACCACTTCCGAAAAAGTTCCTCCTTTGGAAGTAATAAAAATGTGATTCATTTAGAATTAGTTCCTTTTGTATACCCTCGACACCACTGTGCAGAGGGTATATATAGGTATGTTACTCCGTTGGTAACGATATAAATTCCGGAAACCGCAAAACCATACTTTTTCTTGGTCCTTATAACAAGGGAGGTTGATATAGAGATGGCCGTCTATCCGTCCGTCTGTGGAGATCACAATAACGCCCCTCAATAACTAAGCAAGACTTCGTTTTTGCATAAAATCGTTGATTGACATCCCTAAGGAGTTGCTGTTAAAAATCATCAAAATCGGTTTAAAAGTTCACGAGATATGAACGAAAATATGAAAAAACTCTTGAAAAAATAAAAATGTTCAATGTCTTTGTTGTTTTTCTTAAGATACGTGTGTAATTCTTCTTATTGTTGTAGTCATTGTAGTTGTGGCAATTGCTTCAGGTATTGTTATACGGCACATATCATATGAGCCTAATGTAGACCATACACTACACAAGTTCTGACTAGTACTGTAATGTATGGGAGGGAGTATTTGCGCAGTTAAACTGAGCAAAAATCAGAACGATTTTGATATTTGCTCAAGTTTCTAGTGCCAAACTTGAGCACTGAACTTGTGTAGTGTGTGGCCGGCATAAGATTATTTTTTTCATCGCTATCTCAATATAATTAAGGAAATCGCCAGTATGAAATAAAACTGTAATTCCAAAAAAAGTATTTTTTTAAGTGCTTTTCCTTAAAATGCACCTTTTCTGCAGAAGTAAATTTTTTGGCGTAACCCTCTTTTAAATAAGTATGTTTTTCGTATAAAGCAATCTATTTTTAGAAAAACTGCCATTTTTTTAAACAAGTAACCATTTTTAAAAAAGATTTTAAGTACCCTTTTTCAGAAAAGTATCATTATTTAACAAAGTAAATTTTTTTTTAAACCCAGATTTTTTTTTAAATTACCGTTTTTAAGAAAGTAACTTTTTTTCTAAAACCACTTATTTTTAAATATACTTTTTTTTAAACAAGTACTCATTTTTAATTTTAAAATATCCATTTATGAAAAAGTAACCTTTTTAAAAAAAGTCTAATTAAGTTTTTTAAAATAGTATCTTATTTTGAAAAAGTAAATTTTCTTAAAATTTACGTTTCTTAAAAAAGCAACAATCTTTTCCTAAAAAATACTTTTTCTTTAGTTAAAAAACTACTTTTCGTAATAAAGTAGCTTTTTTAAAAGTACCTTTCTTTATAAAAGTACCTTTTCTTAGATAATACATTTTCTTATAAAAATAAATTTTTTATAAAACTGTATTTATTTAAAAAAAGTTAAGTTTTATTAAAAAATGCCTTTTATTAAAAAAAAGTCCCTTTTTCATAATTTTGGGGTTGTTTCAATTTTATATAAATCTGTATCTCCCCTTTGATTGTTTTGGTATTTATTTGTTTTTTTTTTTATTTATCTATTCTTTTTTTGATATAAAATTGGATGGTTAAAAAAAATTTTTTTAATACACATTCATCTCAGCATGTCAAGAAGAAATTTTGATAAACAAAATTTTATATTTATACCGATCGACTCTAAATCACTTTGTAGTCGATACACGTAAACCTGGTACGCAAACTGATGCTCGCAATTACACAAATATATAGTTAGATGAAATTTGGTCATAAGCATTATGCGCCTAAGTCGAAAATCATGCTTTCAAGAAAAAAATTTATGTGAGTCCGATCACAAGGGAGATGTGTAAACATCTAATAATTAAAGAAAACATCAACATCATATTTTCCAGTGCATAAAAAATAAGTCGATTATGCTGTTTTCTGAAATTCAATTGATGTTTTCTGAAATTCTATTTATGTTTTCTGAAATACAATTGATGTTTTCTGAAATACAATTGATGTTTTCTGAAATTATATTGATGTTTTCTGAAATTCTTTTTATGTTTTCTGAAATTTAAATGATGTTTTCTGAAATACAATTGATGTTTTCTGAAATACAATTGATGTTTTCTGAAATTCTATTGATGTTTTCTGAAATTCAATTGATGTTTTCTGAAACTCGAATGATGTTTTCTGAAATTCTATTGATGTTTTCTGAAATTCAATTGATGTTTTCTGAAATTATATTGATGGTTTCTGAAATACAATTGATGTTTTCTGAAATTCTATTGATGCTTTCTGAAATTCAAGTGATGTTTTCTGAAATTATATTGATGTTTTCTGAAATTCTATTTATGTTTTCTGAAATTCAAATGATGTTTTCTGAAATTATATTGATGGTTTCTGAAATACAATTGATGTGTTCTGAAATTCTATAGATGCTTTCTGAAATTCAAATGATGTTTTCTGAAAATATATTGATGTTTTCTGAAATTCTATTTATGTTTTCTGAAATTCAAATGATGTTTTCTGAAATTATATTGATGGTTTCTGAAATACAATTGATGTTTTCTGAAATTTTATTGATGCTTTCTGAAATTCAAATGATGTTTTCTGAAATTATATTGATGTTTTCTGAAATTCTATTTATGTTTTCTGAAATTCAAATGATGTTTTCTGAAATTATATTGATGGTTTCTGAAATACAATTGATGTTTTCTGAAATTCTATTGATGTTTTCTGAAATTCAATTGATGTTTTCTGAAACTCGAATGATGTTTTCTGAAATTATATTGATGTTTTCTGAAATTCAATTGATGTTTTCTGAAACTTGAATGATGTTTTCTGAAATTCTATTGATGTTTTCTGAAATTCAATTGATGTTTTCTGAAACTTGAATGATGTTTTCTGAAATTCTATTGATGTTTTCTGAAATTCAAAAGATGTTTTCTGAAATTATATAGATGATTACTGAAATAGAATTGATGTTTTCTGAAATACAATTGATGTTTTCTGAAAGACAATTGAAAAATGTTTAGTTGTTTTGTAAGGTTTTGAGTTATTATACCCTATACCACTATGTGGTTTGGGTATAATGACTTTGTGCTGCTGTTTGTAACAACCAAAAATATTTCACCTAGACCCATCTTTAATTATACCGATCGAATCAGAATCATTTTTTGAGTTGATTTAACAATGTCCGTCCGTCCGTCCGTCCGTCCGTCCGTCCGTCCGTCCGTCCGTCCGTCTGTGTGTCCATGTAAAGCTTGTAATCAAACTGCAGGTCGCAAATATGAATATATTTTGATGAAATTTGGTATGTAAGCTTTTATCGGCCATGGGATGAACGCTATTGAAATTGGTGAGAATCGGTCCATGTTCAGACATAGCCCCCATACAAATTACCCCTATGAAATCGACATAAATTGCCATAAGATCCAAATTGTCATACAGATCTTACTCAAATTGGGTTTATATGCGTTCATTACATCCATTAATGAGTAGTCCAAAAATGATCCCTTTGGCCCCATATAGGGCTGCTTCCCGATCTTCACTTAAATCTATTAAAAAACAAAAATATTGCACTGATTCTTCTCAGATTTGGTTTGTATATATTTTTGCAAAATACAAGAGACTTTTCCAAACATGATCAGGATCGGTCCATTTTTGGACCTAGTCCCCATATAGATATAACATCCGATATGAACTTTTTCATATATGCAGCCAAAAAAATTAATAAAAATCCCACTCAAATTTGGTTTTTGCTTATTTTCTATGTCCAGTTAGTTGGGCCTAAGAGATAGGGTTTCTAAACGCATGGTATAGGGTATCGTATAGTCGGTCTAGACCGACTATAATTTTCTTACTTGTTTTCTTAATGAGACTTTTTTATGCGGTCCCAATTCACCGCATTAAACAAATACTTTTTAGTTGCGTCGCGAAAACTATTTTTCATAACTACTCGTGAAGTTTTTTAAGAATTTTTTGTATAATTTTTTTTAATGCGGTCCCTAACCCTCGCACAAAAACAGGTTTGAGTGTATTTTTTTATGATACGATTTTCCTACGCTTTTGCTTACTTATAATTTGCATTTTATATTAAGATGTCGTCATGTGAGCTTCAAACAGAGCGGGTTCTAATATATGTTAAATTGATTTATGATGTACAATGGAACTTAAAGCTATTATTAACTAATTAAATTTAATTAAAATTTCAACTAACAAAATTTATTTATATTATATCCTAGTTATTGGAAAATATTCCAATTTTATATCAATTTAATGCTTAGTAAGAATCAATTTAATGCTTAATAGTAATAATTACTAAAAATGTTTATTAATGAAAGTTGTTAACATATAATTGTTTATATGGTCTGAGGCGTTGCCAACTAACTATATTGAAAAAAGTACGAACAAAGACAACCATGTCAGTTAACACTGCTTTTGCATTATCTTTACTTGCATTCTATTATTACATCGTCATTCGTACGTAATAAAAACAGAAAAAAAGATTTCTTTAGAACTCAAATAAAACTTAAGAAAATACAGAAATATTTTGGTGGAATCCTACAAATCGTTGTGGTTTGTGAATAAAAACTTAATTATAGTTTATTGAGGAATAAAGTATTTATAAAAATACACATCAAAAATTCCACAAAATGCAGTCGGCTAGTAAAATAAATAATGTGTACACTATTTGAGAAATAGTTGGACAGGTAGTGTTAAAGAAAATGTTTAAAAAGAAAAGATGGTATCAAATATTTGGTCTATGGAGCTAATTTGAAAATTAAAAAAAGTGTTAAAAACACGAGTTACTTTGGTTTGTCTCTCCTACCACAATTCCAATTTCGAATGCATTGGGTAATTGCCCATGAACAGTTTCTCTTGAAAATATTTTTTCACCAATACAATCATAAGTCACACAGCGTTATCTCCTTCAGCTCACACCGATATAAGTTACGCAGTTTTTGTGATTGTATTGTGAAATAGAAATTTACCCCCCTGCGCGTATAGATGTTTACACATCAAAATTACTTTTTATATATATGTAACATGGCTTCATTACGACTTAGGCCAGTATATTTATAATATTAAAAGGCTAGGCGATTTCTTCTGATCGATATATATTATTTGAAAGGTATTTCTTTTCAGCCGTTTTGCAGATTGCATTCAAAATTGCTATTAAGACATACATACAGTTATGCATATGCTATGTGTGTTTTATTAAATTTGTTAATGTGTTTGTTAATGAGTTTGTTATCTTCATTCACAATAATAATAAACCATAATAGTGTTGGTTTGTGAACTGGCTAAGTTGAAAAAAAGCTACCTAGAAATTGCACTCGAATTTCGAGCGTTGGAATCTCCTAGTTTTTTTAATATCTTTTTAAAAAACAGTGTTAGCGATATTGGGATTTTACGTAAATATAAAGCATTTTTAGAAGAATATGATAGCATACATAATTTAAATCGTTCTTAAGTCGACTTAGGCGATTATCGCTTGTGACCACAGATATAAGCTATCATCGAATATATTTTTAAGTCTCTACAGAGTGACTTTAATTTATTACCGTTTGTTTTTTTTTTTTTTTATTAAATGCATCCTAGAATTAACATATTACTAGCTAATCAAAAAAAAATTATCTAAAATTTGCTCGTTTTTTATATTAGTATTTCAACATTTTTTAGCGAAGACACATTTGAATTTTTTTTTTAATTATCGTATGCTTCTAAGGTAACAAAACATTATTATAGGGATCAAACTTTGAGTGCTATAACCCCGCCTGTGTTAATTAATGAATTTTATTGCAGTTCTATAAAGTACTTAGTGAGCTAATAGGTTTTCTACTCTAGTAAGAGAAAAATAATGAAATTTTTAGATATTAATTAATTATTTTAATAGAAGACACAATAGTTTTTTTTCTATAAAAGAAATTTTAATAAAAAAACTGGCCACAAAAACCAACATAAAATTTAATTGGTAATTCATTTAAAATTTCAGTATCGGCAACAGTTTTAAGGTCGCTGGCGTATCCAACGATGGTTGTAATATTGAGTTTAAGACGCAAGTGGAGGGCATCAAAGATTCGTTACAGCCGAATCTACAAAATATATATAATGTGCAAGAATTAAAAACTGTCTCTAAGAAAATAGCAAAAATTATGTTTTTTCACATCACTGTACGAAATATATAAATTAAGAAAATAAAATATTTTTTAAGTAAAATTTCGTTAAAATTAACTTTCAATTAAAATTTGTTTAATTTCTATTGATATATTTATTTTTTTTTTTTTTTAATTTATTCAATTAGATAAAAATAATTTCATATTTTACAATTTTATTTGATAAATATTTATACCAATTTAACGGTTTTAATTTCAGAAACAAATAAGAAAATGTTTACGTGAGCGTGAAAGTGGTCCCACTGGAGTTTCACATACAGAGGAGTTTCACATACAGAGGTCGCTTTAGTTTTTATCTTTCGTTTGACATTTATTTTGTATACTTTTAAAATATAATATCTTTTAAATCGCGAATTGATCGCTCGGAAAATTATCGCCAGCGACTGAAGATCGCTTGTGAAGCAGCCGCAAAATTTCTGAAAAAATCTAATTCGTAAAGCCGCCATCTTTAAAAGAGAAAGATAAAGGGAAGTAATATTGGATTACTTTAAACATTGTTCTTGTAGAAAAATCCTTAAATAATTGTGTTTTATTTTTGTTTTATCTTTTGGCAAAGCTTGTTTTTTTTTTTGGGTCCCATAACTTTGGAAGAATCCATCAAGAATTAATTCGAAAATTATATATTTTTTATTTTTTCTTTGCTCATGCAATTAACTTCTATAAACTTAATTTTGTGGCTTTTTTATTATTTTATTATCATTTTGTTCATAATTATGGTTTTAATATTCAACGCGGAACAGGAATCAATGCGGTTAGCCAGAAATAATATTTATATATTTGTGATTTTTTAAAAATCAAATTAATCATCATCTTCCATAAATCTATAAATGTTGTAGTATAATATCAATGTCTTTTTTATACCCTATACCATATACCATGTGGTCAGGGTATAATGACTTTGTAACTACCAAAAATATTTCACATAGACCCATTTTTATTATACCGATCGACTCAGAATCACTTTCTGAGCCGATTTAAAGATGTCTGTCTGTCCGTCCGTCTGTCCGTCTGGCTGTGTGTCCATATCAACCTTATAATCAAACTACGGGTCGGAAATATGAAATTTTTTTTAACGAAATTTGGTATATAAGCTTCTATCAACCATAGGATAAATGCTATTGTAATTGGTGAAAATATATATATATGTTTAGACCTAGTCCCCATACAAATGACCCCTATGAAATCGACTCAAACTGTCATAAGATCCATATTATCATATAGATCTCGGCCAAATTGGATTTGTGTATGTTTATTACTTACATTAATCAGTAGTCCAAAAAAAACCCCTATAGGAAAATTTTTAATCATATGAAGCTAATTCCCGATCTTCACTTAAATCTATCAAAAACAAAAATTTTTAGGGTATTTTTCTCAAATTTGGTTTGTATATATTCATGCAAAAAATAAGTGACCTCACTAAATATGGTCAGGATCGGTCCGTTTTTCGACCTAGGACCCATATAAATTTATATCCGATATTAACTTTTTCATATCCAAAGGCAAAAAAAATTAATAACAATGCCACTCAAATTTGGTTTATGCTTATTTTCTATATCCACTTAGTTGGACCGAAGTGATAGGGTCTATAAGCCACGGTATATGGTATCGTATGGTTGGTCTAAACCGACTATAATTTTCATATTAGTTTTTATTGTTTTCATTGCTATTACTTTTTTTAAGCGGTAAGCCGCATGCAGGCGAACAGGTTTCTAAATAAATATTAATGCAATTTTTAGCTTTAAAAAATCGATAATCAATATTGATCACTTTATTTGCGTATTATAAAAAAAGATTTTTTATTTTAAGAGATAATCTCCTTTTTTATTCTATAAAATGGTATGAATTTATATAAAAAATTATTTTTGAAATTTTTATATTTAAAATGCAGTTATCCAGCAAAAAAAAAAGAGAAGCAAAAAGGGATCACATTATCATTTCCTCCAAAATAACCGATTTTTTTAAATATGGCTTAAAGAATTTCCAAAGATATCAACTTTTTTATGAAAAAACAAATGGAAATTGAAAATATTCAAATTGATACGACAATTGAAATTTATATAGAAAAACTAATATAGAAAAAGAGTTTAATTGATATTTGAAAAAAAAATTATGAAAAATTACTAAATTTATAGCGAGAGTACCTTTTTCATACACATAGCTCCCAAAGTCCGCGTTCACTTTACAAATTTGTACCAATGATATAAAAACACAATATAAATCTGTAATTCAAATCAAGTTAACTATTTCATATACTTCTTCTATACAGTCTTTAAATCAAAAAGTAACAAGTAAGAAAATTATAGTCGGTCTAGACCGACTATATGATACCCTATACCATGGTTTAGAGACCCTATCTTTCGGTCCAACTACTTCGATATAGAAAATAAGCATAAACCAAATTTGAGTGGGATTTTTATTAATTTTTTTGGCTGTAGATATGAAAAAGTTCATATCGGATGCTATATCTATAAAGGGACTAGGTCCAAAAATGGACCGATCCTGATCATGTTTGGTAAAGTCTCTTGTATTTTACAAAAATATATACAAACAAAATTTGAGAAGAATCAGTGCAATATTTTTGTTTTTTAATAGATTTAAGTGAAGATCGGGAAGCAGCTCTATATGGGGTCAAAGGGATCATTTTTGGACTACTCATTAGTGGATGTAATGAACGCATACAAACCCAATTTGAGTAAGATCTATATGACAATTTGGATCTTATGCCAATTTATGTCGATTTCATATGGGTAATTTGTATGGGGGCTAGGTCTGAACATGGACTGATTCTCACCAATTTCCACAGCGATCATCAGGTGGCCCATAAAGGCTTATATACCAAATTTCATCAAAATATATTCATATTTACGACCTGCAGTTTGATTACAAGCTTTACATGGACACACAGACGGACGGACGGACGGACGGACATTGTTAAATCAACTCAGAAAGTGATTCTGATTCGATCGGTATAATTAAAGATGGGTCTAGGTCAAATATTTTTGGTTGTTACAAACAGCAGCACAAAGTCATTATACCCAAACCACATAGTGGTATAGGGTATAAAAACAAAAACCAGATTCTTCTCTTCGTTTCTGAGAAAACGAGATCAAAGTACCCTAAGAAGTTAATAAAGCAGCAAAAAAGTCTGCCTTTAGTTTATATTTTAAGAAGTTTTTCATCAGTTTTCTCAATTTCTTTACCTTATTATTATTATAATACATCCTTTAGCCTGCACTTTACTTGAAAAAGGTAATAATTTCAAAATATGGAAACCAAATATAGAGAAACTATTGTATCAGAAAACTATTGGAAGAACATATTTATCTATCCAGCGCGTAGTAAATACTTGAAAAGAAAGTGGAATTTCAACATCTTACATACGGTTTGGGCGTCCAAAAATGGTATCCGTCCGGGAAGAGAAGAATGTAAAAACAAGTAAGAAAATGCCAAATACATAAAAACTGAGTATAGATCTTTATTTAAAATCGGTCTGGTTCCTGTCACTTTATGGGATATTTAAAAATTTAATGAATTCATTATTTCTTGTAGGAAGTATATAAAATTAAGAAAGCTTCATATGAAACGTATTTCAAAGATTTATCCAACAGATTTAATTCTACGGCCACATATTGTCTATTTCTTGAGTTGCTAAGTTTTGAATTTGGGAAATACTAAATTGTTACTTTTCAAGTCATCAACAATAATTTTTAACAGAGATAATTATTTCTGACAGCATTACGTCGTTCGTAAGTTATTGTGTTCTATATGATTTTTTTTTTGATTAATCCATGTTTAAGTTCTAATAGTTCTTACGCTTAGAGGCGTTTTCAAAGAGGATTTTTTTTTAAACAGAAAAAACCACAAACTATAGTACTTTCCTTGGTAAGAAGGTCGCAACAATTTTATCGGTTCAGTTTTTTTTAATTAGCAACTAAACTTTAGCAACTAAACTTTAACAAAAAGCATATAGAACACAATAATTTACGAACGACGATTAGTTATTTTGGTTTTGTGAAAAGAAAGCACAAATAAATTTTTTTTTTAAATTTTTTTGTTTTTGAGTAAATTCAGTTTTTCATATAAATTTTTTTGTTCTTTTCACAATAAAAATTTTGTAAAGTGAAAATCAGTTCTTCCGGCCATATTATCAATTATTTTCTAATTACCCAACGTTGATCTCGTGGCAAACAAGATTGAACGGCTTAAAAGATGTATGCAGCTTGCTAAGGAATCAAAAAATTCATATAAAAAAAACGCTTCAGAAATGCTTAAGAAATTTTTCTGTCTAAAAATTTCTGTTGTTAGTCTGCAGCTTTTTAAAAAAGTAGTATTGTTTTTACTACTTTTCTTGATGTAAATTAAGTTAGATAACCCAGGCTTCGAGCAGGAATATACAATTTTTCGTTCTTTCTGAACGGAATTTTGACAGGAGAGGTAAGCATAAACAAAATGTAATAAGCTTAAAAAATTAGAAGTTCTTTTTCAGTTGCAAACATGGTTGTTTTCAATTTCAATTTCACAATTCTTAATAATTGACTGCTAAGATTTCTTAACAATTTGCAAACAGCTCTTTACAATAAACTTAAATTCCAAATGTGTTAATTCGGAAGTTATCCACATTAATGAACTTATCTCATCATAATTTTATCCTTAACCCTTAAACTTTTTATCTTAAAAATAAAACCCCAAAAAAAAATAAAAATCAATGAGGTTTTTTTTTTGCGAATTTTCACCTTACTTTGTAATATTACGTAAACTCAATACATTATATATTATTGATAAATATATTTAAGCAGAAAAGGAATATGTATCCTAAACTCTTTAAGAAAAAAAAAATTGTTAAATTAATAACTGATAAATGTTACATAAATAAAGAATTGAAAATCAATTATATTCATCTCAATATAAATTTTTCTACCCTCCTAGCTGTTACCTGATGCGCTTCGCTACATCGTAATGAAAAAGAAAACGGAACACATTTTGTAGAAAACCATTTTATTTATATTTGGCGATTTTTGGTTTTGTCGGTTTTTGTTTTTGCGATTTTAGATTTTGGTGATTTTTACTTTTGCGATTATCGTTTTCTACAATTTTTCATTTTGGTGATTTTCGTTTTTTCCAATTTTTGATTTTGGCGTTGTTTGTAACTACCAAAAATATTTGACCTAGACCCATCTTTTATTATACCGATCGGCTCAGAATCACTTTCTGAGTCGTTTTAGCGATGTCCGTCCGTCCGTCCGTCCGTCCGTCCGTCTGTGTGTCCATGTAAACCTTGTAATCAAACTTCAGGTCGCAAATATGAATATATTTTGATGCAAATTGGTATGTAAGCTTCTATCGGCCATAGGACGAAAACTGTTGAAATTCGTGAAAATCGGTCCATGTTCAGACCTAGTCCCCATACAAAGGACCTCTGTGAAATCGACATAAATTGCCATAAGATCGAAATTATTACATAAATCTGGGTAAAATTGAGTTTGTATATGTTTATTGTATCCATTAATCAGTAGTCTAAAAATAATATCTATTGGACAATTCTTAGTCATAGGCCCCATATGGAGCTGCTTCCCGATCTTCACTTAAATCTGTAAAAAAAAAAAGTAAGAAAATTATAGTCGGTCTAGACCGACTATACGATACCCTATACCATGCGTTTGGAAACCCTATCTCTTAGGCCCAACTAACTGGACATTGAAAATAAGCAAAAACCAAATTTGAGTGTGATTTTTATTAATTTTTTTGGCTGCAGATATGAAAAAGTTCATATCGGATGCTATATCTATAAAGGGACTAGGTCCAAAAATGGACCGATCCTGATCATGTTTGGTAAAATCTCTTGTATTTTGCAAAAATATATACAAACAAAATATGAGAAGAATCAGTGCAATATTTTTGTTTTTTAATAGATTTAAGTGAAGATCGGGAGGCAGCTCTATATGGGGTCAAAGGGATCATTTTTGGACCACTCATTAGTGGATGTAATGAACGCATACAGACCCAATTTGAGTAAGATCTATATGACAAGTTGGATCTTATGGCAATTTATGTCGATTTCATATGGGTAATTTGTATGGGGGCTAGGTCTGAACATGGACCGATTCTCACCAATTTCAATAGCGTTCATCCCATGACCGATAAAAGCTTACATACCAAATTTCATCAAAATATATTCATATTTGCGACCTGCAGTTTGATTACAAGCTTTACATGGATACACAGACGGACGGACGGACGGACGGACGGACGGACATTGTTAAATCAACTCAAAAAGTGATTCTGATTCGATCGGTATAATTAAAGATGGGTCTAGGTCAAATATTTTTGGTTGTTACAAACAGCAGCACAAAGTCATTATACCCAAACGACATAGTGGTATAGGGTATAAAAAATATTGCACAGATTTTTCTCAGATTTGGTTTGTGTATATGTTTTAAAAATATAAGTGACTTTACCAAATATGGTCAGGATCGGTTCATTTTTTGACCTTTTGAACTTTTTCATATCTGCAGCCACAAAAATTAATAACAATGCCACTCAAATTTGGTTTTTGCTTATTTTCTATATCCAGTTAGTTGGACCGAAGAGATAGGGTTTCAAAAGCATGGTATAGGGTATCGTATGGTTCGGTCTAGATCGACTATAATTTTCTTACTGGTTTTCTATATCGAATTAGTTCGACCGATGAGATAAGGTCTCTAAATCATGATATAGGGTATCGTATGGTCGGTCTAGACCGACTATAATTTCTTACTTGCTTTTTTTGTTTTGATTTTGTTATTCGCGATTTTCGGTTTTGGCAATTATTGATTTAGGCGATTTTTGTTATTCGCGATTTTCGATTTTGACGTTTTTTGACTTGGCAAATTTTGTTTCTGTTTTTTTTTTTTTTTTTTTTTTGCTATTTTTGATTTTGGCAATATTTGGTTTTTTGCGATTTTTAATATTGGCGTTTTTCTATTTTAGCGATTTTTAATTTTGGTTTATTTGATTTTGATTCGCGATTTTCGGTTTTGGCGATTCTTGTTTTTTGGGATTTTTGTTATTCGCGATTTTCGGTTCTTGCAATTTTTGTTTTTGACGATTTTCGGTTTTGGCGAAAATTCACCTTATAGGGGAGGTGCCACACCCACTTTAAAAATCCAAAAATCCTTCCGGATAGGCAGATACCTACTGTAAATATATCAAGACGATTTGTTCAGTGGTGTAGTCACCTATAAACCACAAACAAACAAACATACAAAACACACAATGCTCTGTTCTAAAGCAGCCAATACATATTTTTATTTTCATATCAATCATGTGTGTTTCTAAATTTTGTACGGTGCCAAACACAATCATGACTGTGTTTCGTTTTAATATTTCGTTATCTACACGAACATTTTTCTTTCACGTATTTTTTGTTTCGAACACACAGAAACTACACAGATTCGAGTGTAGCTTTATTTTAAGTTCGTTTTCTTGCACGTGTACTGCTAAAAAAAAAAAAACAGAACATGTTCTTCAACGCGTACATTTAAATATTGAAACATTATCCACTCGCGATCGGAAAAATCTTAAACATCCCTATAATAACGACAACAATTGTTTCAACAAAATTTATTAAAAATATATAAAATAATTCATTAGCAATTATAAAAAAATAAAAATAAAAAATAATAATAAAAAAATCGGTTCATGTTCAGACCTAGTCCCCATACAAATGACCCCCATGGGATCGACTTAAATTGTTATAAAATTCAAGTTATCTTATCGATCTCGGTCAAATTGGGTTTGTGTATGTTTATTACTTCCATTAATCTGTGGTTCAAAACTAAACCCTATTGGACAATTCTTAGTCATAGCCCCCTTATAAAGCTGCTTTCCGATCTTTACTAAAATCTATCAAGAGCAAAAATATTTTACATATTTTCCTCAAATTTGGTATTCAGATATTTTTGCAAAAAATAAGTGACCTTACCAAATACGGTCAGGATCGGTAAAAAATTAATTACAACGCCACTCAAATTAGGTTTATGTTAATTTTCTATATCTAGTTAGTTGAACATAAGAAATACGATCTCTAAACGCATGGTATGGGGTATCGCATAGTGAGCCTAGACCGACTATAATTTTCTTACTTGTTTATTATTATTTTTTTATAATTTTTTTTTTTCAATTTTTTTTACTTTTTTGGAATATTATTTTGAATATTTATACCCCATACCACTATGTGGTTTGGCTATAACGACTGTGCTGCTGTTTGTAATAACCAAAAATATTTGACCTACACCCATCTTTAATTATACCGATCGAATCAGAATCACTATCTGATTCGATTTAACGATGTCCGTCCGTCCGTCCGTCCGTCCGTCTGTGTGTCCATGTAAAGTTTGTAATCAAACTGCAGGTCGCAAATATGAATATATTTCGATGAAATTTGGCATTTAATCTTTTATCGGCCATGGGATGAACGCTATTGAAATTGGTAAGAATCGGTCCATGTTCAGACCTAGCCCCCATACAAATGACCCCTATGAAATCAACATATATTGCCATAAGATCCAAATTATCATACAAATCATAGAAATTAAGAAAAGAAAATCTTTTTAGGTAATCTATCTATTATTTTTTTTTAGGTCTCATTTTAAACATATATTGATTTCCTTAATCTATTTAGTTGAGTAAAAACAATTTCATATTTTGCAATTTTATTTGATAAAATTTTAAAATTTTTGTCAATTTCATGTTTTTGAGTTCAAAAGCAAGTAATAAAAAATACTTAGGTTCAACCAATGGGATATGGAAAATAATCATGATTCAAATATGAGTAACACTTTTGTAAATTTTTTGCTTGCTTTTCATCAAAATATATTTATATTTGCGACCTGTAGTTTGACAGACTGACAAACAGACGGACGGACCAATGGACATTGCTAAATTGACGCAGAAAAACATTCTGTCTCAATCGGTATAATCAAAGATGTGTGTAAGTCAAATATTTCTGATAGTTACAAACATCAGCACAAGTTAAATAAAACCCGACCAGTAGTATAGGGTACAAATAAAAACATGACGTTTTGCTCCACTTTGACGGAGTCATTTGTCATTTATATACAGACAAAACGCCGGTACCTTATTTCTATAGGAGCGAATTAAAAATAAAATTCTGTGAATGATTTGGGCATTGCAAAGGAATTTGTTTCCTTATCCTCCATCTTAATTGTTCATTGTTCATTGTTCTGAGTTTTCTGTTGTAGTTTTTTTATGTTTATTTATGCTTGTCCTTGGGTTTTAGAGGTCGTTATGAACCAGACCTAAACTATGTCAATGAGTTATTTAGCTGGCTTTACAACTACAGTGATCTTGAAGAATATTATGGAACACAAAGCTCAATAGAGCATAAGAGTCTACAATAATCCCATTGATGGTCAGATGCCTGGAAAGACATCACTAAGTTAACATAGAAATTGATTCTAATGATTGAAATTTACTAAAACCAGGAAATAAAACTGCACATGTCATACGATGTTGTTTCGATTTATTAAATAATCATTTATTTACTAATTCGAACATAAAAAAACCCAAACAGATGAGCAATTCATTTTATTTATTTATATTTTTGTTGTTCCTGATGTTTAAATCGCTGTCGTTAGTATTGTTGTTCTTTTTTTTTTTTTTTTGTTTTCTTAAAATTTCACATACGTGTATAAATCTTTTAATTTCGATTTCATTTACAAATTTTTTATTTCTGCAAGTGTTTGCATAAACATTTATATAGAAATGACTATTTATAACTTTTGTCTTCTAAATGTTTCGATTGTAAAGTGTTGTAGTAGTGGAAGCAAGAATCAGACTTAATACTCGTATTTGTAAGAAAAGATGAAGCTTACAAAATCACCCAATACGAACTAGCTAAACTAATATAATTTCAATCTAGTTTTTTTTTTATTATTTGTTTGTTTGTATTCTAGAACACAGTTAAATAACACTTTAACTGTGTAGTCGAATTTTTATTTTTATTTCATTTTTTCTGTTTGCTTAAATTGTTCATATTAAAGAAGGTAACAACCAACAAAAACGCAAATAAAGTTTGTCAAAAAAAAAAAATTAACTGAAATTTAAATCGAATAAATCACACACACCCGAAAAAGTAGCCGCACACATGGTTGGCCACTGAGTGAGTAGTGCTTTTTTAGTTTTATTATTTTATTTCTTTTTTAGTTTTTTTTATCATACGAGTATTTATTTTTATTTCACTTTTTTCTGTTTTTGTGGCTGACTTGATTGTTTTACTTAAAGTTTTGTTTTTGCAAAGCATTCGAATTAACCCATTGAGCTGTTAAATTTAAGTAGATTTCTTAGCATTTTCAAGTCAATTAGCTATTGTAATTGTTAACAATGTTTTTCCTTATTTCAATGGTGCGTGGTACCTTCAATTAGACTAGTTTCTGGCATATCATATATGGCCACTCTTACAAAACTGAGAATAGTGGAAATTAGAAGTAATATAAAATAATAATATAATATAATAATATAAATGCAATATAAATATAAAGTAATATAAATGCATAAATATTTAAAAATTTCAAAAAAAAATGATTGTTTGTTTGGATAAAGCTAAATCATCTGAGATTAATAGGAATTTAAAGCTGTATGGTATGAAAACTGCTTCTTAACCGCACTGGTCGTAGGCCTGACTTTTGGTGAGTGTGTTAAAGCGCATGACCAAAAAGTGCAAGCACAAGGGTATGTGAGATAGACGCAGGTTCGAACCTCACGGACGCCCCTAAGTGGAACAATTTCATATAGAAATAATCCAATCAATTATTATATATCAATAACTACAATGTTCAATAAAATCACTGATGAAGGCTGAAATGCCAGAAACTAGTCTGATTAAAGGTACAGTTTAGTTACGAATTTTAGAAATATAAGTTTTTCATTATTGTCGGTGCAGAAAATACTCTATAGAGTGGCTTGAATATCAAAAACTCAAAATATGAAATTTTGTTTAGGCGTAAGGCACCTCGCCCAAGGAGCCCGTTGTAAAATTATGAAATCAAAGCAGAATTTTTTTAAAAAATTTACTTTTTTTAAAACTTACTTATTTTTTGATAATATGTACTTACTTAGAAATGGTACTTTTTAGAGAGGGTACTATTTTTGAGAGAGGGTGGCTTTTGTTGAAAATTTATTTTCTAAGAAAAGAAATTATTTTAGAACAGGTAATTTAAAAAAATGTAATTTTTAAGAAGAGGTAGAGAAAAGTTACTCTTTTGAGGGAAATTAAATTTTTAAGACAAGATACTTCTAAACAAAATGTACTTTTTATAAAAGGTTCTTTAAAATAAATACTTTTTTTAATAAAAGGTGTTTTTGAATATAAGGTACTTTCGAAGAAGGCAATTTTGAAAAACAAAAATACTTTTTTAAGAAAATGTACTTTTTTATGAAAAATTATTTTTTGAAGAAAATGTGCTTTTTAAGAAAAGTTACTTTTTTAACAGAACGTACTTTTTAAAAAATTTATTTTTTATCAAAAGGTACTTCTTTATGAATAGGTACTTTTTTATGAAAAGTTACTTTTTTCAGAAGAGTTACTTTTTTTCAGAAAAAGTACTTTTTAAAGTAAAGTTTCCCTTTTCCAGAAAAAGTGTTTTAATAAAAAGGTATCTTCTCAAGAAAAGTAACTTATTTAAGAAAAGGTTATTTTTTGAGAAAATTCACACTTTTAAGAAAAGGCACTTTTTTCAGAAATAGTATTTTTTTTTTTAAGAAAACTTATTTTTTTAAGAAAATGTATTTTAACAAAAGGTACTTTTTGAGAAAAGCTTCTTTTTTAAGTAAAGGTACGTTTTAAAGAAAAGATACTTTTTAAGAAAGGATACTTTATTAAGAACAGGAACTTTTTTCAGAAGAAGTATGTTGTTTTAAAAAATATTACCTTTTTTAAGAAAAAGTATTTTTTAAAAAGGTTATTCTTCGTAATTTTTTTAAAAAGAGTTAATTTTTTAGAAAAGTATATTTTAAGAAAATTTACTTGTTTTAAGAACACGTCCTTTTTGAAAGAAGGTACTTGTTTAAGAAAAATTACATTTTTAACAAAAAAGTACTTTTTTATAAAAGTTAATTTTTTAAGGATTGAACTTTTTTAAGAAAAATTACCATTTTAAGAAAAGGTACTGTTTTAAGAAAAGGTACTTTTTAAGAAAGGTACTTTTTTAGAAAAATAATTTTTTTAAGAAAAAAAGAAGAGGTACTTTTTAAAGATATGGAACTTTTTAAGAAAATTTACTTTTTTAAGAGAGGGATACTTTGTTAAGAAAATGAACTATTTCAAAAGGAGTACTTTGTTTAAACAAATATTACCTTTTTAAGAAAAATAATTTTTTGAGATAGGGGTTTATTTAAGAAAATTTAATTTTTTTAAAAAGAGTTAATTTAAAAAAAAATTCACATTTTAAGAAAATTTACTGTTTTAAAAAAACGCCTTTTTTAAGAAAAGCTAAATTTTTAACAAAAATTTACTTTTTTATAAAAGTTACTTTTTTTAAGGAAGGAACTTTTTCAAGAAAAATTGCTTTTTAAGACAAGGTACTGTTTTAAGAAAAGGCACTTTCTAAGAAAGGGGCTTTTTCAGAAAAGTAACTTTTTTAAGAAAAAGTGCGTGTTTTTAAAATAGTAAAATAGTAACTTTTCTTGCAAAAGTACCTTTTCTTAAAATAGTACCTTTTCTTGAAAAAGTAACTTTTCTTAAAAATATACCATTTCTAAAATGGTAAATTTTCTTAGAAAATACACTTTCTTCAAGATTACTTTTCCTTATAAAATACATATAATTTTTCAAAAAGAAGATTTTCTTAAAAAAAATTAGATTTTCTTAAAGAACACACTTTTTTTTAAAAAGTACTATTTTCTTAAAAATGTGCCTTAGTTGCTAATATTTTTTTTGTGTATTTAAAATAACGAATTATTATCATGAATAAGATCATCTGCAGGTATTATTTGCATCCCTGTACCAAATTATTATATCTTTTATTAAATTATTTTCTCTATGAAGAATTATCCTGTAATAAGCAATTCAAGAAGTAATTCCACTAATTTTACCATAATCGATGTTATAAAAGTAATATAAAAAAATAATTAGAATTTCAAAAATCCAGAAATCGAAATAACAAATTATTTTTCATAAATAATATGAAAACTAAAATTTTTAACATTTCAGCCTGCACTAAAAATTAAAATAAAAAGAAATAGTCCTGTAATTTATTTTCTAAATATTACAAGTAAGAGTGTTAAAGTCGGCTGGGCCGAATCTTTGATACCCTCCACCTTTTTCATTTTCAATTTGCATTTTTAATTTATCTTTCGTTTTTCATTTTTAGTTTTTAATTTTTAATTTCTCATTTCCAACTTTTCATTTTCCATTTTCCACTTTTCATTTTCCATTTTTAACACTTAATTTTTCAGTTTTCATTTTCCATTTTCCATTTTTCATTTTCCAATTCCCATAATCCATTTTTCATTTTTAATTTTTATATTTTCATTTTTAATTTTCCATTTTTCGTTTTTCATATTCCATTTTTCATTTTTAATTTTCCATTTGCCATTTTTAATTTTTCATTTTCCATATACCATTTTCCATTTTCCATTTTCGATTTTCCATTTTCCATTCTCCATTTTTCATTTTTCATTTTTCTTTTTCCATTTTACACTTTCCATTTTCCATTTTTCCTTTTCCATTTTCTATTTATCATTTTCCATTTTTCAATTTTCCATTTTCAATTTTCATTTTTAATTTTCCATTTTTAATTTTTCATTTTTCATTTTCCATTTTCCATTTTTCATTTTTCATTTTTAATTTTTCATTTTTCATTTTTCTTTTTCCATTTTTCACTTACCATTTTTCATTTTTCTTTTTCCATTTTACTCTTTCCATTTTCCATTTTCCATTTATCATTTTTCATTTTCCATTTTTCAATTTTCAATTTTCATTTTTAATTTTCCATTTTCTATTTTTAATTTTTCGCTTTCCGTTTTCCGTTTTCCATTTTCCATTTTTCAATTTAAATATTTCATTTTCCATTTGCCACTTTTCATTTTTCATTTTCCATATTCCTTATGCCATATTCCATTTTCCATTTTTCATCTTCCATTTTTCATTTTTAATTTTTCGTTTTCCATTTTGCATTTTTCATTTTCCATTTTCCATTTTCCATTTTTCATTTTGCATTTTCCATTTTTCAATTTTCATTTTTCATGTTCCATTTTCCATTTCTCATTTTCCATTTTTAATTTTTCATTTTCCATTTTTAACTTTTAATTTTTCAGTTTTCATTTTCCATTTTCCATTTTTCATTTTCCAATTCCCATAATCCATTTTTCATTTTTAATTTTTATATTTTCATTTTTAATTTTCCATTTTTCATTTTTCATATTCCATTTTTCATTTTTAATTTTTAATTTTCCATTTGCCATTTTTAATTTTTCATTTTCCATATACCATTTTCCATTTTCCATTTTCGATTTTCCATTTTCCATTCTCCATTTTTCATTTTTCATTTTTCATTTTTCTTTTCCCATTTTTCACTTTGCATTTTCCATTTTTCATTTTTCTTTTTCCATTTTACACTTTCCATTTTCCATTTTTCCTTTTCCATTTTCCATTTTCCATTTTCCATTTATCATTTTCCATTTTCCGTTTTTCAATTTTCCATTTTCAATTTTCATTTTTTTTTTCCATTTTTAATTTTTCATTTTTCATTTTCCATTTTCCATTTTCCATTTTTCATTTTTCATTTTTAATTTTTCATTTTTCATTTTTCTTTTTCCATTTTTCACTTTCCATTTTTCATTTTTCTTTTTCCATTTTACTCTTTCCATTTTCCATTTTCCATTTATCATTTTTCATTTTCCATTTTTCAATTTTCAATTTTCATTTTTAATTTTCCATTTTCTATTTTCAATTTAAATATTTCATTTTCCATTTGCCACTTTTCTTTTTCATTTTCCATATTCCTTATGCCATATTCCATTTTCCATTTTTCATTTTCCATTTTTCATTTATAATTTTTCGTTTTCCATTTTGCATTTTTCATTTTCCATTTTCCATTTATCATTTTGCATTTTCCATTTTTCAATTTTCATTTTTCATGTTCCATTTTCCATTTCTCATTTTCCGTTTTTAATTTTTCATTTTAAATTTTTAATATTTCATTTTCCATTTTCAGATTCCACTTTTCATTTTCCCTTTTTATTTTTCATTTTTCATTTTCCATTTTTATTTTTCATTTTCCATTTCCGATTTTCAGTTTTTCATTTTCATTTTTCATTTTCCGTTTTCCGTTTTTCATTTTCCATTTTTCATTTTTAGTTTTTCAATTTTCAATTTTCATTTTCCATTTTTCAATTTTCAATTTTCATTTTCCATTTTTCAATTTTCATTTTTCATTTTCCATTTTTCATTTTTCATTTTTCATTTTCCATTTCCATTTTTCATTTTCCACTTTTGATTTTTATTAATTTTTAATATTTAATTTTAATGATAAAAAAATATGTGGTAAAACTTGCTTAGACCAATGTGACACGTGCAGTATTAATATACACACAACTGTAATGACTTCAACAATATGAAGAGTTACAACATGTACAACATGTCATAAGAAAAACAACAAACACACTGAAAAATTTTATTTTTTCAAGAGTTTTTTCAAAGTTTCAAAGAACGTTCTATCTTAGATATCGACGGCGTGATCGTGATTACCACAGACAGACGGACAGACGGTCATCGGTAAATCTACTTCTCTTGCTATAAGGATCAAGAAAATATATTTTTTGGGGTCTCAGGAATTTATTTCGATGCGTTACAAACGGAATGACAAACCTATATATACCCTCTGCCACTGAGGTGTGGAGGGTATAAAAACAAATTATTTGTGCATAAGTAATAGATAAACCAGAATGTACAATTTTTATTATATCTCCATTTTAGATCGCTGAAGATCCTTGCTAAGTAGAAATTCACTTCATTTAGATTAATACTTTAATACAAGCAAATTTATTTTAAAATTTATATGTTATTTCCAATTTCTTTGTTTTTATTTGCCTTTTTTTTTAAATATTACCAAAAAAAACAACTCTGGTCCGATGAAAATGGCAAGTTTTTAGAAATGTTTCTAAAACCTTAGGACTTCGCAAATAAAATCCTACAGACTGTCAATTTCATAACATAAGCTTTTTACATGATACGAGTTTTTCATAATACTCGACTTTTTGACAGGTCTTATTACAAAGTGTGATAGTGGAAACTGGCTTTAAGAAAGATGCTGGGAATTTTACTAAACTTAAGATTTTGATAACAAAAATATGTACCGATTCCCAATGGCTTAAATTAATAACAAATAACAGCACACAAAAAAAAAACTAAATGTCTGCTGCCTAGACTGATCAGCATGGTCTGTTTAATAAACATAACAAAAACAACAAATAAAACGAAAAATACACTCTAGTCTACTCACTCAATCATCTGAATAAGCGACAATGGCGTCGGAACCCCCTCTAAACCTAAAAAAATTAATAAAAATCGATGATCAGCATAAATATTTGAATAATATTTCTGTGCAATGAAGCGTATTTGAAATGCAAAAAGAAAAACACTAAATAGTCGTATGTTCAACAAGGGCATTCACTTCATATATTGAAGAATAGGTTAAATTTAAAGTATTTTAAATTATGATTTAAAGATTATAATGTTTGTTATTACGACTAAGACCACAAGGATTAAGAATACACTGTACCTAAAATTATACATAATTGTTCTAGGCATATTTTTGGTCATTATTTTAATAAGTTCGGTGTTGATGACACTGTACAGCAATTTAAAAAAAATTAAATTGCTGAATCCGCATCTGAAGTCAGGCAAATCAGTAAGAAGGGTCGGGGAGCATTCATCTATATGTCTGATCCCCTTCCTATCCTCTTTGGAGGGCTCCCTTACAAATTTTATGTTGTTTGTATAACTTTATAGAAAAATTTTTTTTTTAGTTTACTTAAATAGAACATGTTTTTTATAATTCTATTATATTTATGGTTTTAAATAAATTAAAATACCTGTAAAATAAAAAAAAAATATTTTTTGTAGCGTGAAACCAGAAATATAATTGAAATATTCGGATACGCATTCAGCTACTTCGATAAATCACAAATCAGTGAATGGATATTTTTTCGAATCATTTTTAGAAATATTGAAATGCTATTTTTTGTTAATTTAATCCCCTCATTTCCATTATGGACTTTTCATTTAAATAAAATGTTATTAACTGAATATTAGTTTAAATTCTTAAAATTTCCATTTGCCACAATACTTTTATACATTTTATCTCTAATTCTACGTACGTCATTCGAGTTTTTAGTAGTACTTAATTTTTACTGTAATTGTAGTTATTTTATTAGGAGAAAATGTAAATTAACTATTTTTTAGGAAAAGTAACTAAGCAAAAATACTGTATGCTAATAATAGTAAATCTTTAAAGTTATATTGAATTTATGAAAATAACTATGAGGCAAACTGTTATTGAACTGAACTTTTGATTACTCATACGCCCATATCTATATTATTAGTAGGTAAGGCGATTTGTTGTGACTGATGATTTATTAAACATTTTTCTCCCGATTTTGATGAAACGTATCTTATATAAAAGGTATTTCTTTTTAGCTGTCCAGCAGATTTACAGATTTTTAAAGTTTTACTTTCTTTTTGGAGTAAAATGCATTTAAAATTGCTACTAACACATACATAAAATTATACAATCCCAGTTGGCAAAATCGTTTTAGATGACATTGTCTTTGACGGTACCTTTAAGACGTTTTATAATTTGTCACGCACGACATTTGTCGATGAAGTTTTCTATAAGGACGATATAACAGATGTTGTCCTTAACGTCCAGCTGGGAGATAAAATTCTCAGAAGGTCGTGTCTAATATCCCGTTGACGACCAATTCAACGACAACAATATATTTGTCGTGTATCAAGGTCCGTTGATGACAATGTGAGCGAAGACGTCTGTTACTTGTCATACATCGAACTATATTAACGACAATTTAAGCGACAATGTCTATGAGTCTTTCGTGCAGATATTTAATTAAAAATTTCATTAACGACCAGCTGGATGACAAATAACTATATGGTCGTGTATCACATTCTATTGAAGACAAATTAAGTGACAAAATCAGGTATTGTCATATATGAGTCTGTTGACGTCAAGATGAGCGACATCGTGGCAAGATTGTCGTCAGTCGAACTCCGTTAGTGACATGATGAGTATGAGACAGTATGAGCGACACTGTCATAAAATTTTTCATGTACTGCATTTATTTCATTGTATACGCTTTGCGTGTTCAAAAAAAGAAAAATAACAGGACGTATTAACGGCTATAAGACAAAACAAAAAAGAATTTCTATAGAAAAATCATCATCAATTATAATTCAGTTGGTTATCAAATAACAAAGAGAAAAGGTGTCTGTCAAATTGTTTAAAAGTTGAATATTAAAAATTTATTAAGTGATTTATTGTAAAGGGAAGTAAATTGATTATTATTAATTTAATTATTAAGTTAATTATTAATTTTAAATTATTTATTATTTATTAATTATTGAGTTATATCACGAAATCTTCGTTCAGTCTCCATATAAATTAAATCTATTTATATTTTCTTTTATAGCAGCCACAAAAAAGAAGGGAAACGTACGGGGAATTCACCAAGGAACTACGATTAGTTTTTCGTAATATTAAAAATAAATATCAAAATATTAAGTTATTTTTAAAATTAATTAATTTTTTTTATCGTTTGATCTGTTTTATTGCCTTTATTTTTTAATTGAAATTTTAAATAAAATTTAAAAATTTTAAAATGTGCACTTTTACTTTATTTAGGGCGAAAGTGTATCTCATACTGTCGTTGACGTAGTGTGAGGGAATGTGTGAAGGATATTGTCGCCGAAATGGTCGTCAACGATCACATTGTAGATTATATGGCCTACTTCGTTTTCGTAGGCGATATACCAAAAATGGTCCCAAAGAAATATAAATTTATAGTCACGCTCAATTGCATTATCACTCATACGCTCATATCTATAATTTTAATAGGTGAGACGATTTCCTGTGACCGATGATTTGTTAAACATTTTTCTCACGACTTTGACCAATCGTATCTTATTTGAAAGGTATTTCTTTTCAGCTATCCACCAGATTTACAAATTTTAAAATTTTTACATATTTTTTGATAAAATTCATTTAAAGTTACTGCCAACACATACATAAAATTATACCATCTTATGTGTGTGTTTATCATATTTATACCCTACACCACTATGTGGTTTGGGTATAATGACTTTGTGATGCTGTTTGTAACTACCAAAAATATTTGACCTAGACCCATCTTTTATTATACCGATCGACTCAGAATCACTATCTGATTCGATTTAACGATGTCCGTCCGTCCGTCCGTCCGTCTGTGTGTCAATGTAAAGCTTGTAATCAAACTGCAGGTCGGAAATATGAATATGTTATGATGAAATTTGGTATATACGCGTTTATCGGCCATAGGATGACCGCTATTGACATTGGTGAGAATCGGTCCATGTTCAGCCCTAGCCCCCATACAAATGACCCCTATGAAATCGACTTAAATTGCCATAAGATTCAAATTATCATATAAATTACTTCAAATTGGGTTTGTATGTGTTTATTACATCCATTAATCAGGCCCCATATAGAGCTGCTTCCCGATCTTCACTTAAATCTATCAAAAACAAAAATATTGCACTGATTCTTCTCAAATTTTGTTTGTATATATTTTTGCAAAATACAAGAGACCTTACCAAACATGGTTAGGATCGGTCCATTTTTGGACCTAGTCCCCATATAGATATAGCATCCGATATGAACTTTTTCATATCTGCAGCCAAAAAAATTAATAAAAATCCCACTCACATTTGGTTTATGCTTATTGTCTATATCCAGTTAGTTGGGCCAGAGAGATAGGGTCCCTAAAGGCATGGTATAGGGTATCGTATAGTCGGCCTGGACCGACTATAACTTTCTTACTTGTTGTTAATGTGTTTGTGAGTATATATATATTTTGCTTAAAAATGTACCGTTTCTGAAAATCGTACCTTTCCTTAATAAAGTGCATTTTCTTAAAAAAAAATACCCTTTTTAAAAAAGTAGTTTTGTTGAAAAAAGTAAATTTTCTTAATAAAATACACTTTCTCAAAAAAGCATCCTTTCTTAAAAAAGTACCTTTCCTTAATATAGAATATTTTCTTAAAAAAGTACATTTTTTTAAATGTACCTGTTCTTAAAATAGTGCATTTTCGTAAAAAAGCAATTTTTCTTCAAAAGGAATCCTTATTAAAAAAGTACATTTTCTTAAAAAATGTCCTTTCTTAAAAAAATACATATTATTAATATAGTACATTTTCTTAAACAAGCAACTTTTCTTAAAAAGTACCTGTTCTTAAAAACGTTTTTTTTTTTAAATAAGTAGTAAAGTAAATTTTCGCAAAAAAGTAACTTTTCTTCCAAAAAGCACGTTTTCTTAAGGAGTGTTTTTCTGACAAACAAAATTTGTTTTCTTAAAAAACTACCCTTTATTACGATAGTGCGTTTTCTTTAAATATTACCTTTTCTTGAAAAAGTAAATATCTTTAAAAAATACAATATCTTTTCATAAAAAGTAAATTTTCTTAAAAAAGCAGCTTTTCTTAAAAAAATACCCTTTCTTTAAAAAGTATCTTTCCTTAAAAAAAAATACATATTTTTAAAAAAGTACCTTTTCTTAAAAAAAAAGTATATTTCCTTAAAAAATGCACTTTCTTTAAAAAGTATCGTTTCTTAAAAAAAGTACATATCCTTAAGAAAGTACCTTTTGTTAAAAAAGCGCATTTTCTCAAAAAAAAAAGTACCATCCCTTAATAAAAATACCTTTTTTAAAATTACATTTTCTTAAAAAAGCACTTTTTCTTGAAAAAGTACCTTTCCTAGTATTTTTTAAAAAAAAGTACCTTCTCTTCAAAAGATACCTTTTCTTAAAAAAATACCTATTCTTAAAAAAGTACCTTCTTTAAAAATGTATATTTTCTTAAATAATAACTTTTCTTAAAATAGTACAGTTTCTTAAAAATATAACTTTTCTTCAAAGAGCAAGTTTTCTTAAAAACAGTTTTTCTTGAAAAAGTACATTTTCTTAAAAAGGTACATTTTGCTTAAAAACGTAATTTTTCTTAATAAAGTACCGTCTTTTAAAATAGTACACTTTCGTTAAAAAGTACCTTTTCTTAAAAACTAAGTACTTTTATTTGGAAAAGTACATTTTATCAAAAAAAAAAAAGTATCATTTCATAAAATGGCAGATTACCTTTCTTAAAAAAGTATCTTTTCTTAAAAAACTACATTTTCCTAAAAAGTATCTTTTCTTAAAGTGTTATATTTTCCTAAAAGGTGCCTGTTCTTATGAAGGCACCTTCTTTTAAAGAATTGTCTTGTCTTCAAAAGTAACTTTCTTAAAAAAACAACTCTTCTTAATATCGTACCTTTTCCTAAAAAAGAATCCTTTCTTATAAAAGTATCTGTTCTTAAAATAGTATTTTTTCCTAAAAAGGATAACTGTTTCAAAAGGAAATTTCTAAAAAATTTATTATCTTAAAAAAGTTCCTTCCTTATAAAACTACAGTTTCTTAAAAAATATTTTTCTTAAAAAATAGCTTTTCTCCAAAAAAATAAATTTTCGTAAAAAGTATCTTTCTTCACAAAAAGTACATTTTATTAAAATAGTTCATCTTCTTATTTACTTAAAAAGTACATTTTCTTAAAGAATTACCTCTTCTATTAATTTTTCATAAGTTTTCAATAGGCGACTTAAGGGCGATACAACTAAAAAACTATTTTTTTTAGATTGTTAGATGCAGTTTTTCCTTTATGCAAAATAAAATTTGTGGTTTGAAGAAACGGACAGTGAAAAGATATGCGCTACAAAATTAAATTTCGAATCGAGAATAAATAATTTCAAAATCTTTTTTCCCAATAGAATCTAAATTAAAAAGAGCTGGCATATTTTTTTGATGGTCTTGAATCATTTTCAGTAATAAATGCTACCCTATACCATACGACTAGACAAATTGAGTGGAACCGTAACATATTTGGTACAGTTGCCTATTTTTGTAAAAACATATACAAGCCAAACTTGAGAAAAATATTTGAAATATTTTTGATTTTTTTATAGATTTAAGAGAAGATGGGGCCCATGGCTAAGAATTATTCTATATGATATATTTTTGGACTGCTGACCAATGGGTGTAATGATCACACACAAACCAAATTTGATCGAGACCTGTATGACAATATGGATCTTATGATCTTTTTTCTCAATAGAATCTAAATTAAAAAGAGCTGGCATATTTTTGGCATAATCGTATCATTTTCAGTAATACGATTAGACAATGGGTCCAACTATTTGCCTAAAGAACATAAGCTTAAATCAAATTTGAGTGGAACCGTAACATATTTGGTACAGTTGCCTATTTTTGTAAAAACATATACAAGCCAAACTTGAGAAAAATATTTGCAATATTTTTGATTTTTTATAGATTTAAGAGAAGATGGGGCCCATGGCTAAGAATTATTCTATATGATTTATTTTTGGACTGCTGACCAATGGGTCTAATGATCACACACAAACCAAATTTGATCGAGATCTGTATGACAATATGGATCTTATGACATTTTAAGTCGATCTCATAGAGGTCATTTGTTTAGGGACTTGGTACGAACATACATTGATTTTTACCAATTTCAATAGCATCTGTGGCATGGTCTACTAAATTTCATCACAATATATAAAAATTTGCGACCTGTAGTTTAACAGACGGACAGACGGACGGACGGAAATCTCTAAATCGACTAAAAGTGCGTTTACATCTAAGCAAAATCTAGCATATACGAGATTTCGAGCAAAATCTAGCTCAATTTTACTAGATTTCCCATACAAATCAAAATCTAGCTCGTTACTAGATTTGTGCAAAATTTCACAAATCTCTCTTGTCAAACTCGTGCACTACCAAATGATACAACTGCGTTTTTTAATATTGTAGTAGAAAATTACAACGCAGTGACTGAAAAATTGACATTTAAAACAAAAGCAAACAAGTTGAACAAGAAGGAAAAAAAATATTAATTATTAACAAAAAAAAAATTACGAATCTATAATGAAAAAATATTAAGTAATTGATTTACTTTATACTGACATGTGCCCTGTGGAAAATGAATTTGTTTTTGTTGTTCAAACAATACATTTAACAAATGCTGATGTTTTTCGCATAATTTCTATTTCAGTTTGTGCTTTTTTCATTTTTGATGCATAATATAGTTATAAAATCTGTTCCATTTTAGAATTTTCCATATTTCCATTTTCCTCTTGTTTTGTTTATATTTGGTATTTCTAGTTTATATGTTTTATTTTAATCAGCTGTTTATTGTTGTGGAAACGAAATCTCACAAAATGTCAAAAAAGTGAGATGTAAACTGTATAGATTTTAAAATATATTTCAACCAAAATCTTCTAGATCTTCCTCAGATGTAAACGCACTATAAGAAAGTGATGCAGAGTCGATGTTTATAATAAGATGTGGGTCTAGGTCAATTATTTTTGGTAGTTACAAACATGAGCACTAACCCTGACCTCATAATGGTATAGTTGTCTTTTAATATGTGAAACGTTCAACAAATTTTGATGAAAATACTCGAAAAAATGCATGTAAAGCAAAATATGCAAAAATATTCAACTAAGAATAGAATTCATTTTGTTGTAGAGATATTTGTTGTAATAGATATTTAGTTCATGTCTTATATGGCATAATGAATTGCAACTAGTTACTTGCCTTAATAACTTATTATTGTTTTAATTCAAAGTTAAAGAAGTGATTATTTGGGAAGCATTGTTAAAGTGATTCTTTATGACGAACTACATATTTTTTGCTGGAATTACTGTTCTAATCTTCAATAGTTTGTTATTGAATATAAACAAAATTGTTCCGTAGACTCAAAAGTTATAATATAAATTTTTATATGACCAAAAAATTAGACTATTATATTGCCAAAAAATTGTTTGCTTTTTTGAGGAAAAAAAAAATATTTTCAAAAATAAAAAATTTACTGAAAAAAAATTTTTTTAACTGAAAAAAGAACGTTTTTTTTTTTGTTTAAGAAAACTCTAAAATTTTCCAAAGATTATATAAAAAAAATTTTTTTAACTGAAAAAAGAACTTTTTTTTTTTGCAAAGATTATATTTTTAATCTCAAGACATTAATATATACATACATTAGGCATATGACTTTTTACATTTTTAAAAAAAAAAAAAAAATATGCATGGCCGTACATGATGAGAAATGGCAATAAAATAATAACTGCATTTTTAGTTTTTCATTTTATTAGAAAAAAAATCCCGCACCAACCAAGATTAAAGTTTACATGCAAATTCTCAAAGAAAAGCATAAACAGTGGTTTCTCGCTTACGTTCTCTGATTTGTTTTGCTTTTCTTTTTTTTTTTTTTAATATTTTATTCCATTCTTAAAAAAAAACTGTGAATTTTTGCAAACTTCTGAGTACTGTGTAACTATTGTTCATGAGCTGATCACTTGGTGCGTGCTTTCTGACTGTGTAGTTGCATTTATACAGAAATATTTATATATTAAATTAAAGTAATGAGTTCTAGAAAAAGTGCAAGTGCTGTTTTGAAAAATTCGGCAGTATGGGAAAATAATTTGACTCATTTTGAAAGAAGTGCAACTAAAAGACGAGAAATAATTAACATAGATAAAAATTTTAATGAAATGTGCAGAATACCAAAGCAGATAGTTATAATAGGACGGTACAACGCATTGGCAAGAAGCGAAAGAAATAAAAAAATAAGGAGTCAGATTATTGCCAAGGAATTGCTTGATTTAAATTTTCCATGTGTACTTGAATCTCCGATAAAAAGAAAAGTAGAAAAGCTTTTAGATCGTTACTGTAAATTTTTAAAGCGACCTAATGGAAACCCAACAATAGTGTTTGGAGAATTATTTGCTGTAACCAATCCAGAAGTCATTTGGCTAAGCATGCAAGATAAAAAGTTGTACGCACTTCAAACAAGTATGAAAGAGATGTTGGATACACAACAGCCAAGGAAATGATTATTCATCCATCAAAAGCTGCTTTATTAAAAAGAAAAGTCACGACCGCCTTGGTCACAGACAGAAATGTATCTGACACAACAATATCGTCCCTAGAAGAAGACACAGAATTATATGCATCAGACGATGAAAGCTATGAACCACGAGTCATGGAGCTAAGGCTGCAGTGAAAATGGTTCAGACTTCCAATGTGAGCACGAGTAATGCAGCAACAATATGTGAAGAGTTGGTGAAATCGGGTATTGATATTCCCACACCCTCACAATCTGGTGTCTATAAGACCTCAATAAAAGCAGCGGAACGTATGGAAGAAAAGTATATGGCTACATTAAAAGAAGAAAATTGGTGTCTGCATTTTGATGGGAAGAAATAAGGTAAAAAAGAAGTGCACCATAACTTTGAAATTTGGAAACATCTGTAAAGCCCTTCAAAAATGCTCATAAATGTTTACTTACACATTGGGTGGAGGAAGATTTCGCTATTCGAAATTTAAAACGAACCAATATTTGTGCAGAACGAGCCATTAAAGTAATACAAGAAGTCTATACTTATTGTAAAACTGAACGCTCTTAGAACTTGAAATTTATTGCATCTAATGAAAAAATTAACAAATAAAACTATTTGCAAGCTGTTATTGTGATTTTTATTTTATCTTGAAAATAAAAAAAAAGTAAAACAGAACTCATAAATAAACAGAATATTTGTACATTACAAAAAAATTTTAGGCCTTTTCAATTGAGTTGTCTTCTTTTTCCAGTTTAAAACCCACAATTTTTGATCTTGCTCGGTGCGGGATTTTTTTTCAATAAATTGAAAAACTAAAAACGTAGTTATTATTTTTTTGCCATTTCTCATCATGTACGGCCATGCACAATATACTGTGAGCGTCAAAATAAAGTAAACTGCAATTTTTATACCCTATACCACTATGTGGTTTGGGTATAATGACTTTGTGCTGCTGTTTGTAACAACCAAAAATATTTGACCTACACCCATCTTTAATTATACCGATCGAATCAGAATCACTATCTGATGCAATTTAACGATGTCCGTCCGTCCGTCCATCCGTCCGTCCGTCCGTCCGTCTGTGTGTCCATGTAAAGCTTGTAATCAAACTGCAGGTCGCAAATATGAATATATTTTGATGAAATTTGGTATTTGATCTTTTATCGGCCATGGGATAAACGCTATTGAAATTGGTGAGAATCGGTCCATGTTCAGACCTAGCCCCCATACAAATGACCCCTATGAAATCAACATATATTGCCATAAGATCCAAATTATCATACAAATCTTAGTCAAATTCGGTTTGTATGTATATATTGCATCCACTAATCAGTAGTCCAAAAATGATCCCTATTGGATAACTCTTAGTCATAGGCCCCATATAGAGCTGCTTCCCGATCTTTACTTAAATCTATCAAAAAACAAAAATATTGCACTGATTCTTCTCAAATTTTGTTTGTATATATTTTTGCAAAATACAAGAGACTTTACCAAACATGGTCAGGATCGGTCCATTTTTGGACCAAGTCCCCATATAGATATAGCATCCGATATGAACTTTTTCATATCTGCAGCCGAAAAAATTAATAAAAATCCCACTCAAATTTGGTTTATGCTTATTTTCTATATCCAGTTCGTTGGTCCTGAGAGATCGGGTCTCTAAACGCATGGTATAGGGTATCGTATAGTCGGTCTAGACCGACTATAATTTTCTTACTTGTTAATCTTTAAATTGTCCTAAAACAAAATTATTATTGACTTACGGTAAAAAGTAATATTGCAGAGTTTAGTACTATACCATTTAGAGATTGACTACCATAAAACATGAAATCAAATCAATTGGGAATATTGCACAAATCTCTCGAAAGTGAAAATGCATCAGATTTTACGCGTCAAAAAAAAGTAAACAGTGGTAACACTTATTTACGCTTTTGTATATTTCGGGGAAGAACCTAAATTTTTTGTGACAAATGTGTACTGATCACGTGTTCTACTTTACTAAAAATCATTTGAAGTTGATTTGTACTAATCAATAATAGCTAAAAAGGTGTAAAAGCAAATATTCTCACTATGGGATAGCAACTATCGGTTTATACTTCGAAAATATTTTAGATTAAAAAGAAAAATGTAACTCTTTGCGTAAAATTGGCGAAATAAAAAAAAAATAAAAAAAGTAGTTAATGAATGCGCCAAACACCATCAGGTTGAAGATTTAACGAGATCTGGACGCCCAAAGCAGCTTAGTGGTATTGAACTTAGAGCTGTAGTAAGAGAAGTGAAGACATATTCAGCCTAAAATGCAGTTAAATTATCAGAACACATAACGCAGACATCAGGCAAACCAGTAAGTTCGAATACAGTAAGGAGATCGCTTCACAAAAATGGTATACATGGAAGGATACCATGCAAGAAACCATACATATCCAAGGCGAATCAGAGCAAGCTAATGAATTTCGATAAAAAGGAGAAAAATCAGGTTCTATCGTTGTGGGAAAGCAGATTATATACAGATAAAAGGTAATTCGAAAGAAGAAGCCTCCAAAAAGATGCCGTGCTAAGAATGAAACATGCAAAGAAAAGTGTGTTACCAAAACTGTTATATACAGTGGAGTTCAGTTATGTTTTGGGGCTATATGGCGGGAACAGGTATTGGTAATTATGTTTTTTTTTTTACTCCACTATGACCCAAATATATTACTTAGCCATTTTGCTGGTCAATGTTGGCCCTAGCGTCGAGAAATAAGGCATGGCTTTAAATAGGATCTCCAACAGGACAACGATCTAAAGCTTACATCTAAAATTGTTAAAGAGTGGCTACTGTACCGGACTCCAAAGACACCTGATCAACCGTCGCAGTCCCCGGACCTTAACCCAATCGAGCACCTGTGGGAAAATCTTGACAGAAAAATCGCTCGAAGGGCTTTTTCAAGCAAGGGAAACTTAAAGATGCCTCAAAAGAAAGAATGGATCATAATGATATATCAAAAAAATTTGTCGAGTCGCTGCCTAAAAGACTACATAAGGGGCTTAGGGCCAAATGAAAATAAACCAAATATTAAAAAATTCTAAAAGTTTACTTTTTGTATTGAAGTTCTGTTGCCTTTTCTTTGCTGTTTACATTTTTTTGACGCGCAAAATTTGGTCATTATCTAAATAAACTGCATTTATTTCTGTTTTGTAATGCTTCTGTTGAATTTTTTTTATTGAGTTCAGCTATAATTAAATAATTCTTGAATTCCATTTATTTATTTTAGATTTTGTGTTAATTACTTCATTTTAATAAAACTTTTAATATGAGGAACTAAGGTGTTTACTTTATTTTGACGCTCACAGTATGTTACAAAAAAGTCATATACCTAATATACATATGAAGAGGATATCAAAGATTCGTGACAAACGAATAGTTTTAATTAATATTTTTATTTTTATTTTTTTTTTTTTTGATTAATTATAATTTTCCAGAAAGAACTCTCGATATTTTCATGTTTCTCAAAATATTTTACGTGCTATTTACGTATTGTTTAATTTCAATACAAACTTTAAAATGTTTATGTAATTTAAAGGGACTTATCCGACTTTACCTTTCACGGTCTCGTATTTAAATGTTTGTTTAGTCATGTGAAATTTTATACCAAATCGAAAACTAATCAAATTATATTAAAAAATCAATAAATTTCCAACTAAACAATTTTTTTTTTGTTCGTTTAAATAAAAATTAAACGTAATTTTAAGCCCTTTCTTTGCTGGCATAAAACGGCAAGAAGACGATAAGCAGAAGCAAGGTGGAAACAATAAGACAAAAATTTATGACAAACAATATACACATGCATATAAATATACATACATACATACATAAGGTATGTATGAGTCTGGTTCAATAATGTAGTATTGTTCCACTAAGCCAGCGTATATAAAGCTTTTACTTAGACTTACCTGTTTCTCTACCAAAGGCCGTCTATAGATAAATTCCTTTTTGGCTGAATACATTTCGGGCGGTATACCTTTGAACGAATACCGCAACATACTGTCCTCATCTTCGGAGATGTATGAAGGCGATGATATTGCATTGTTGTTAGCAGTAGCGGGTAAAAAACTTGTCGACGAATCTGCCGTACTGCACAGCAACATCATTGAGTTTAAATGATGATCGCAGGAGTGGCAGCAATTACGTTGCGAACTATTTATGGTGTTACATGAATATGCCGATGATAATGTGATCGATGTATTAGAACGTAAAGTGGCGGTAGCACTGGTTGAGGATTGGGGCTGTTGCTGTTGTTGTTGTTGCTGCTGACAATGACAGTGACAATATGATGATGATGATGCCTCTTCTATAATTTCCGCTGTCGATGTCGATGATGGAGCTCTTATATGGGTGCGCCCCATTGAAGTTGTTAATAAACTTTCCGCCTCCGCCATAATTTTTTTTCTTTTTTTATTATTTTGTTAAAAGACACGTGTCTTTCTGTGTTAAATTATTTCTCGTTTGAACTTAACACAAAGGGTGATTTTAATTTTGTCAAATTCAAATTCCGTTTTTTTGTCAGTTTTTAAGGTAAATTGTTATGCTAAACTCGTTGCTTCGATTTGACGAGTTCATTGATTTAATAATGCTTTTTTTTTTAATTGGAGGTTGGTTATTTTTGGTAGTTATAATTTCCTTTTTATTTATATTCTAAAAATTTTTTATTTTTTTGTGTTATTTGTTTAAATAAAAAAAAAATTATTAATGTTAATGGTTTATTCATTTTTATTTTATTTACATATGTAGTAAAAAAGATACATGTTGATTGGAAAATTATGCAAATAAAATAAATTTGTAATTTTTTTTTTTTTAATTTGTTGACTGTGTTAGTTTAACACAAGTGGTTTCAAGTAATCAATAACATTTTAGGCAATGACTGATATTCAGACTGATATAAAATTCAGCTTAGAATTCGTTGAATTAACTTGATCAATGATTAAGCTTTTTTAACGATTAATATTATTAATCGAATTCAGCCAATAAGTTTGGTGGTGTGGAGATGCTTTTGGATATTAAATGGAGTTTTGTAATTTCTGAAAATTTAATTACATTGAATCCGGAAATTTCTAAAGTATTATAAACTTTATAAACCGGATTTATAAGGTTTAGTCAAAGAATTTTTTATTATAGAATTATTATATAATAATTTAACCCATAAAAACAAATTTGTTATTAAAACCCTTTCTTTCCTTATGCACATGAGTTTGAATTGCTCCGTGACTGCGTGACTTTGCGTGACTTTGCGTGACTATTTTAAAATTAATCTTTGGCCACAACAAGTCTATGGACAAAGTTTTAGATGGATCGGATAAGAGGAAATGGGTCATAAATTACACCGTGACTATGCGTGACTATGCCTGACTACCCCAAAATTATTATATAGTAACAACAATATTATGGGCCAAGTTTCAGATCAACTGGATGAGGGGGAATGGGGTTGCCACATGGCAGACAGACAGACAGACAAAGAGTATGAGTTAAAATAAAGAGTTTAAAAACTTTAAAAATAGACAATTTTCATAAAAAAAATTATTTCTTGCAAAAAATGAAGCCGTTTTCAAATATAGTAGCATTCATAAACAAAATTTAATTTACCAAAAAGTTCCTTTTTCCCAAAACAAACTTAACTAAAGCAAAACATTATTTTTCGGAAAAACAAAAAACACAAATAAATTCCTGCAAAAATGACACAGTGACATTTAAAAACAAGTAAGAAAATTATAGTCACTTTAGACCGACTACGCTATACCCTATACCATGCATGTAGAGAAACGGTCTTATGACCAACTAATTGGATATAGAAAATAAGCATAAACCAAATCTAAATGGAATTTTTATAGTTTTTTTTGTCTGTAAATCCAAAAAAATTCATATCGGATGCTATATTTATATGGGGAAAAGATCGAAAAACGAACACATCCAGACCATATTTGACAAGGTTACTTATTTTTTGCAAAAACATATACGAACCAAATTTAATATCTGTACAATATTTTCGTTTTTTGATAAATTCAAGTGGAGATCAAGAATCAGCTTCATATGGGGGCTATGACTCAGATTTGTCCTCTAGGGTTTATTTTTGGACTACTGATAAATGGATGTAATAAACATACACAAACCCAATTTTACCGAGATCTATATGATAATTTGGATGTTATGGCAATTTAAGTCGATCTCATAGGGGTCATTTGTATGGGAACTAGGTCTGAACATGAACCGATTTGCACTAATTTCAAAAGTGTTCATCCTATGGCCGATGGAAGCCTATATACTAAATTTCATCAAAATATATTCATATATACGAGCTGTAGTTTGATTAAAAGGTTTAGAGGAACACACAGAAGGACGGACGGACGGAAATCGCTAAATCGACTCAGAAAGTGATTTAGAGTCGATCGGTATAACAAAGGATGGGTCTAGGTCAAATATTTTTGGTAGTTACAAACATCAGCACAAATTCATTATACCCTGACCACATAGTGAGTGGTATTGGGTGTAAAAAATCTTACTGATTCAATACAAGATATTCAAAAAGCACCTTCCTTAAATATTACTCTCTTTACAAAAAATACTATCTTAAACAAAGTACTATCTTAAAGTCTCGATTACAAGAGGACATTTTTTCAAACGTTTTAGCAAACAATTTTTTTTTTATGAAATTCTTTAAAAAAAAATTTTAAATATGTTAAAAACCGATTTATTCTAATATGAAAACAAGCGCTTAAGAATCATTCTTTAAAGTTTTTCATACTTAATAATATAATTTCCTAAAAAAATTACTATATCTAAAAAAACAAAAAAGTACATTATTTCGTTGTAGAATCATTTAGCAAGAAAAATTTTATGAAATAGATAATTTTTAATGAAAAATATGCTCTTGATGGAAACGGATTCTTTACGGAATAGTTAGTTTTTAATGAAAATATATTTATTTAAATATATGAAAGAGCTATTTTTACAGAAAATTTAATTTTTATGGAATATGTACATACTTTTTATGCAAAGGTGCATGGAAAAAGTTCTGTTTATAGAAAACAGCTATTTATCGAAACTCAACTTTATATGAAAAAGGCACTTTTTTGAACAAGATACTATTTGTGAAAAAGGTACTTTTTATAGAATTAATTTTAAATGAAAAATATACTTTTGTGAAAAAATCACTTTTTACCAAAAATGCACTTTTTATAGAAAAGTTACTTTTAATGCTAAAGGTTCTAGTTATGAAAAAAGTAATTTTTATGAAAAAGATACTTTTTATGAAAAATGTACTTTATATGAAAAAATTACTTTTTAATTAGTCATTTATTGTTCGGTTTAATATCATGTATATATTTTTCTAATGAAAGAAAGATAATAATTTTTGTAATGTAAGAGAAAACAGTACTGTGAAAAAGTACTTTTTGTTAAAAACGTACTTTTAATGAAAAACTTCCTTTTTATGGAAACGGTGCTTGTTGTGAAAAAAAGTACTTTTTATGAATAAGGTACTTATTATGAAAAAAGTATTTTTTATGAAAATTGGTAATTATTATGGAAAAGGTTTTTTTTTGTGAAAAAAATTTAAATTAATGGAAAAGGTACTTTTTATGAAAAATTTAATTTTTTTGCGAAAATTTTACATTTTTAAAAAACGTACTTTTTGTTAAAAACGCACTTTTGTTAAAAAGGGTTTTCCCTGTTTCTGAAAAAGGTTATTTTTATGAAAAAGGTACTTTTTATGAAAAATTTACATTTTATGAAGAAGAAGATTTTACGAAAAATTTAAAAATTTTATTAATAGAATATTAAATTTTTATAAAATGGTACATTATGAAAAACTTACTTCTTATAAAAAAAAAGGTATGAAAAGGAACTTTTTATGAAAAACTTACTTTTTATGAAAAAGGTACTTTTTAAAAACAAAGGTACTTCTTACGAAAAGGGTGCTTTCTATGAAAAATATACTTTTTATGAAAGTACTTCTTATGAAAAAGGTAATTTTTATGAAAAAGGTACTTTTTATAAAAAAAAAAGTACTTTTTGAAACAAGTACTTTATATGAAAGAGGTACTTTTTATGAAAAAGGTACTGTTTATGAAAATGGTACTTTTTACGATAAAGTTACTTTTTATAAGAAAGTATTTTGTATGAAACAACTACTTTATATGGAAAACTTAATTTTGATGAAAAATTTACTTTTTATGAAAAATTTACTTTTAAGGAAGTAAAAAGTGTGTAAAAAGTACTCGTAATGGAAAATTTAATTTTTATGACTAAGGCACTTTTTATGAAAAAGGTACTTTGTTTGAAAAATTTACTTTATTGTACTTTTTATGAAAAAGGTATTTTTTTGAAATAGGTGCTTTTTATGAAATTTGTACTTTTTACGAAAAGGTACTTTTTATAAAAAATGTACTTTGTATGAAAAAGGAACTTATTATGAAAAACTTAATTTTTATGAAAAATGTACTTCTTAGAAAGAATGTTACTTTTTGTGAAAAAATTAGTTTTAATGGGAAATTTAATTTATATAAAAAATTTACTTTTTTATAAAAGGTACTTTTTTATAAAAGGTACTTTTTTATAAAAGGTAATTTTTATGAAAAAGGTAATATTTTTATAAAAGGGACCTTTTTCGAAAAAGGTACTTTACTGAGAAAGGTACTTTTGTATGAAAAATATTAATTATATTGAAAAAAGACTTTCTATAATGAAAAATTTACTTTTTACTTTATGAAAAAATATACTTTTTATGCAAAAAACGGTATTTTTATGAAAAATCTGCTTGTTATGAAAAATTTACTTTTTACGAAAAAGATACTTTATGAAAAAGAAAATTTTTATGAAAAATTTAATTTTTATGAAAAAAATACTTTGTAGAAAGAAGGGTACTTTTGAGAAAAATTACTCATAAAGGAAAACTTAATTTTTATTAATAAGGTACTCTGTTTGAAAAATATACTTTATTGAGAAAGGTACTTCTTATGAAAAAGGTAGTTTTCTCAAAAGGGAACTTTTTATGAAAATTTTATTTCTTACGAAAAGGTACTTTTCATAAACAATGTAATTTATATGGAAAAGGAACTTTTAATGAAAAAGGTACTTTATTGAAAAGGCTATTTTTTATTGAAAAGGGTATTTTTTATTTAATAGGTACTATTTATGAAAAAGTTGTTTTTTATGAAAAACTTACTTTTTATGGAAAAAGGTTAGTGTCTTTTAAAAATGTGCTTTCTAAAAAATTTGCTTTCTACCAAGAAGGTACTTACTTCTTATGATAAGTGTACTTTTTATGAGAAATGCACTTTTAATGAAAAACGAAATTTTTATGAGAAACTTACTTTTTTATGAAAAAAAGTACTTTATATGAAAAAGGAATTTCTGATATGCAAGGTACTTTTGACTTAAAAGGTACTTCTTAATGAAAAAGTTACTTTTTATGAGAATATTAATCTTTATGAAAAACGTACCTTTGATGAAAAAGGTTATTTTTTGAAAATGATAACTTTATGAAAAATTTGCTTTTTATGAAAAATTAAATTTTTATGGAAATTGAGCGTTTTTAAAGACGTACTTTTTATTTAAAAGGTACTGTTTAAAGAATTTGTTCTCTGTATTGAAAAAGCACTTTTTATGGAAAATGTGCGTTTAATGGAAAAGGTTCTTTTTGTGAAAAAAGTACTTTCTATGGAATGTGTACTTGAATTGAAAATGTATATTTTGTATAGGATACGCTTTTTATTAAAACGAAACTTTTGCTACTACTTGTTTGAGAAACCGATACCGATGTTATTTATTTATAACGGTACTGTGATATGCAAAAAATATCCTTTACCTTGAAAGAAAAATATACATTTTTTGATAAATGACCGATTCTCAGCAAATTCAAAGGCAAACAGACGTTGAACATTGCTAAGATTTAACTTATAAAGTCAATCAGTATCATAAATACTAGAGGACCCCTTCTGCTCCGCAGCATTATATTATATTATATTATATTATATTATATTATATTATATTATATTATATTATATTATATTATATTATATTATATTATATTATATTATATTATATTATATTATATTATATTATATTAATTTTTATAATATAATACCAAAATTTTCCAAGAGAAGTTAACGTACAGTAAAAGTAAAGTTGATTGTCCACGCATAACTTTCCTCAAACCCAACCTAATTTAAGCTGTTAATAGCTCAAAAGAAGGAGCTTGATCCACTGAGTGTTCTATGTCAACAGCCTACGTTAATTAGAACTCTAGTTATAGAGGTTTGAGAGAAGAAAAATATTGAAAAAAATCTTGAATGCAAAGTTTATTCATAAATTCTTTTAATATATAAGATTAGGTTCTTATAATATCCTGATACCACTCTACTAGTCAGACGGAAATCAAATTCTGCTTAAAGTTTAATGACTAGTAACAAAAACACAAAAAAAAAATTCATCGCTATCAATCAATCTCGTAGTCAAATTAATCATAATGTCATCAGCAGAATGAATTGTTTATCCAAGCGATTATTATATACACTTTTCCGTGCGGATATCTCAAATTGCTTTTAATTATGTATTAATGAATGAATGCGTGAAAAGTATAACTTTGCAATGGGGGACTATAAATTGTCATTAGCCTTGTAGATTTATAAAAAAAAACCTTAACTGCTTACATACAATAAGCCTTAAATTTAAAAAAACTATAATTAAATAAGATTTATCCATAAAAACTGCCAAAAGAAATTATAGGGTCTTATTTTATGGTCAACATTTAAGTTTTTCCCCTTACGCTTAAGTGCTAAATATTTCATGCAATTCAAAAAATTAAATTTTATATTGAAATTTGGAAACTTGGGCAGTTATTCAAATCATGAATGACATTTTATTAAGAAAAATATATATAATTTGTATTAATAATTGGATAAATATGTATTACATACATTAAAAAATCAAATTCATTCGATTGTTGTCCATGTTCTATAACTCAAACTTTGCGTCTGTCTAGAGACAAAAAATGTATATGGAACAGATTTCCGAAAATTTTGTATTTTCCTTGAAAAGCCATCAGAATGCTACTTAATACGGAAATAAAATTATTCAAAAACTTTAAAAATCAGCTGATTTCTTTGGTGTGAAAAATTAAATAATTTAAAAAAACCCGCCTAAGTGTCTTAATCAGAAAATTTGAAATTTTCTTAATATTTAAATATAAAATTTTTGCATCATTCAATTGCATCAATTTCCCAAATTCCATGTATCATATATGTACAAATATGATGATAATTTTTGTTTTCAATTTCGATTTTTAACTTAAACGATGTAGAGTGTACAATTCAAAGACATTGACATTAACCGCTAATTTATTTAAAAATCAGCAAAAATGTTGCTTTATTTTTTATGGTTTTTGTTTGTTTTCTGAATTTTAAGCTTTGAAAAATGCTGCGGCTCGTTTCAATGCTTTTGGAGGGTATTAAAAATTCAACAAGAGCACAAAAAAAAATCAGCAGACATCATTTATTACTAGTAAATTATTTACTTTTTGCAACAAAAAAAAACTATTTTTCTTTTGTAGACAACACTTTAACAGAAATTTTCGTTTTCAATTTATATATTTATATATATATTTTTTTTAGTTTAAAACACTTTGTTTCCAAAAAAAAAGAAAAAAACACTTTAATTTTTTAAAGAAAAGCGCGAAGGTCTTTAACAATCTTGCCGTCAAACTTCATGTCAAAAAAAAAATTTTGTTAAAAACCTAAACAAAATGTTAAGCACATACGCAAAATTGTTATTTCACTATTATTTATATAAAAATTTGTATTTGTATTTTTTTTATTATTTTATTTTGCTTTTGGTGGTAACAACACGCTGATTTACGCACAAACTCGATGTCGATTTGCAAAGATATTGACTGACGAATATAGACACAGCACAATTTGCCAAAAAATTAAAAAAAAAATAAAAATAGAACAGAAATTAAGAAAAAGCATCAAATCGTTCGATTTTAGCCATATTAGACATCAATTAGTTTTTTAACCAATTTTTTTTTTTTTTTGGGTATTTTTTTTAATTAACAAATTTCTGGTTTGGCTTAAATTATACTAAAACATACTTTTTTTTTATTATATAATTAGAAATATTTATATTTTATTACTATTTTTTTTTATACACAAAACTTTTTTATTTATATATATATTTTTTTTTTTCTTTGAAAAAAATTTAAAATTTTTCGTATATTTTTTTTTTAAATTCTAATAAAACAAAAATGTTTTTATATTTTCGAGCTTTTGATATCGAATAAAATTTTTGTTTTGTATTTTAGCGCGCTATGTCGTTCATTGCCTCGTTAACACGCGTCCAATACTGCTCTATGGGTCTGGTCTGATGTCTGTCTTTTCGTCTTTATTATTATTTTTTTATTTCATTTTACTTGGCGGCTTTTAATATTTGGTGTATTAGTAGAATTTTTACTGCTGCTGTTGCTTTTGCTGTTTTAGTGTATTATATTATGGTGCTCAGCAACAAATACTACTCTAAAAACTAAAGGCTGTACACGCAAAAGTGTAGAGAAAATTCTAAAAGCACTTTGCAGTAAGGATTATTAGTTTAGAGCTTTATTCTTTCGTTTATTACAGTTAAGAAAATAAAATGAAGAAAAAAAAATTTAAGAAACAATATTTTGAAAAATAAAAAAAATTGCATTTTTCTTAAAAAATATTAAAAATTAAAAAAAAAATAATAAAAAAACTTTTTTTTGATAAATTGTGTCTGCCCTTCAATTATTCAATAAAAAAATTTTTTGGACCAAAGAAAAGCTAAAATATATTTTACAAATAAAAAATATTCAAAAATTCAAAAATAACGATTGTTTGTTTGGACAGAGTTGTATCTTCTGAAATTAATACAAAGTAAAGCTGTATGGTACGAAAACTGAAAACTAACCACACTGCTCGTAGGCCTGACTTTAGGTGAGTGTGTTAAAGCGCTGACCAAAAAGTGCAAGTACGAGTGTATGTGAAGGTTCATGGTTCAAAACCTCACGGCCGCCTTAAGTAGAAAAAATTTTCATATAGAAACAATCTATTCAATTAAAACATAACAATTATCACAATGTTCAATAAATCGCTGATGAAGGCTGAAATGCCAGAAACCGGTCCGATTAAGAATACAGTGCAGTTATGAATTTTTGAAATATATGTCTTCTTCTTCTTTACCACGCACCATTTAAAAAATATAATACTTAAAACTAAGAAGTATATATTAAAAAGGAATAAAACTATATATTTAAAAATATGCAAATACGTTCTTTTAAATTATTAAAAAAAATAAATAAAAATTTATTTTAAACAAATTGTGTTTTGTTCTTAAAAAAATTTTATATTTATTAAAATATCATTCCCTAAGTTCATCAGTGATTAACGTTATGCTAATATAATAATAATAGAAAACAAATTAAAAAATTAACATGTAAGAGCGTTAAATTCGGTTATGATGCCCTCCACCTGGCTTTTACGTTTATACAAAATATAAACAAAATTTTTAATAAGTAAACAATTTGATAAACTTAATTCTAAATTATTATAAATTATTGCATTTTTTAGAGGTATTTTCAATTTTTATGTTATATCTTGGCACAATGATGACTGGTGTACCCCATTTCAAACATCAGTCTCCCTGAAATATCGGAAAATAATATTATCCTAAAATTACAGAGGAAAATGATTTTTTTTTATAGATGAGTGTGATTCTAACAGACAGGCGGACAGACAGACGAACGGACAGACGGACATCGCTATATCGAATCAAGGTGTTATAAGAATGAAGAATATGTATACTTTATGGGGGCCTCAAATTCATTTTCCGATGCGTTGCAAACGGAATGACAAATTGATGTACTTATATCATCTAAACAGTGGTGTCGAAGGTATTAAAAAAAATTTTTTTTTGATTTAAAATAAACAATTTTTTGTGCCAAATTGGGTTTCTTCTTAAATCATCATTAAAAATTTTTATTACTTCTTGGTAATTTCAACTATAAATGATCAATAAAATTAATAAAAAAAAATATTAGAATTAAAAAAATAAAAAGTTTTTTAAAAATTTCGAAAATTATAAAAAATACAAAAAAACCAAAACAATTCAGTAAGGTCATATTGTTAAAAAATAATTTTAACTATAAAAAAAATAAATATAAAATAGAAATTAAATAAAAATTTTAATATTTTAATTGTAATTGTATTTGTTCCTAATTTTTTCAATCAACATATACGAAAAAAATAATCATTTTTTTATTTATTCCAGCTTCCAAGGAATTAACTTTTCTGACCAGGAATTTTGTGCAGTTTATCCCAAAATTTTAAAATAGAAAAAAAAAAAAATTAAAAAAAAAATAGATATACATAAATTTCTTTAAGAAATTGGTCTTGGTCCTAAATTCGTCAGCAAATAATTTTTTTTTGCCAATCGCTATTAAAAATATTTAATAAAATAAAATAAAAAATTAAATAATAAGGAAAATTTAAATTAAACAAAATTTATTTGACAAATTTTTAAAAATTTAAAGAAGAAAAAAATTAATTTTTTAACAATTTGGTTTTTATTAAAAACTTACAAATATTAAAAAAATTAAGTAGTTGGAAAAAAAATTATTTTAATATTTAACTGTAATTGCATTTGTGTTTGCTCTTAAATTTGTCAAAGAATAGCCGCTTCTTATTTAATCAACCTCCCAAAGAAAAGGCTTTTGTGAAAATGAATTTTATACGGTTTACTCAAAATGAAAAAAAAGAAATATTAATATAAATATAAATTTTAAAATTAATAAATATAAATTAAAAATTTTTAAGCTGAGCTTGGCCCTAAATTCGTCTGGAATTAATTTGTTTGCGAATCTCTGTTAAATTTTAAAAATAAAGCAAATTTAAATTTAATAATAAAAGATTTTTACTTGACAAATTTTTAAAAATATAAAAATTAACTTTATAACAAATTGAGTTTGTTATTAAAAAATCACAAATATTACAATAAAAAAAAAATTAATAACCATAACTGGAAAAGACATACTGTGCTTATTTTCCAAAAAAAAAAAAAAAAAAAAAAAATAGGTATAAAAAAATAATTTTAAAATAAAAATTAAATAAAACAAGTAAGAAAATTATAGTCGGTCTAGCCCGACTATACGATACCCATGCGTTCAAAGACCCTATCTCATAGGCCCAACTAACTGGACATAGAAAATAAGCATAAACCAAATTTGAGTGGGATTTTTCTTAATTTTTTTGGCTGCAGATATAAAAAAGTTCATATCGGATGATATATCTATATGGGGACTAGGCCCAAAAATGGACCGATCCTGACCATGTTTGGTAAGGTCTCTTGTATTTTGCAAAAATATATGCAAACAAAATTTGAGAAGAATCAGTGCAATATTTTTGTTTTTTGATAGATTTAAGTGAAGATCGGGAAGCAGCTCTATATGGGGCCTATGACTAAGAGTTGTCCAATAGGGATCATTTTTGGACTACTGATTAATGGATGTAACATATACATACAAACCCAATTTGAATAAGATTTATATGATAATTTGGATCTTATGGCAATTTAAGTCGATTTCATAGGGGTCAATTGTATGGGGGCTAGGTCTGAACATGGACCGATTCTCACCAATTTCAATAGCGTTCATTCTATGGTCGATAAAAGCTTATATACCGAATTTCATCAAAACATATTCATATTTGCGACCTGCAGTTTGATTACAAGCTTTACATGGACACACAGACGGACGGACGAACGGGCGGATGGACATCGTTAGATCGAATCAGATAGTGATTCTGATTCGATCGGTATAATAAAAGATGGGTCTAGGTCAAATATTTTTGGTAGTTACAAACAGCAGCACAAAGTCATTATACCCAAACCACATAGTGGTATAGGGTATAAATATTAAATATTTAATTTTAATTCCACTAGTTCTTAAATTTTTCAACCCACATAGGCGAAAAGAATAACAGCTTTTTATTTAATCAACGTCCCAAAGAATAGACTTTCTGAATACCCAAAATTTTTAATATACATGTAAGTACATATATTTTTAAAAGCAATTGGTCTTGGTGCAGTATTCGTCAGTTAATTTGTTTGCCAATCTCTGTTCGGAATTTTGGATACCCTTCTACATGGGTTTTACATTTACATTAAACATCTGGACTTTATGAACTATATATAACAAATGTTAAAAAAATATTTGAAAAAGTAAACAATTTGATAAACGTAATAGTATTACAACACACTGAATGTTTAGTTCTTTTTAAAGGTGACTTAATATTTTTGGGCATAACTTGGCGTAATGATGCTCGCTTTACCTCATTTTCAATAGCAGCCTGCTCGAAATAACGACAAACAATATTGTCATAACCCTACCAAGGTAAATGGTTTATTTTGTGAATGAGCGTGATTTCAACAGACATACGGATAGATGGACAGACACTAAGAAAAGATTTTTATTTGAAAATTTTTTAAAAAATGTAAAAAGAAAAAAATTAATTATATTTAAAAATTGTGTTTGTTGAAAAAAAAATCATGTGAGTCCGATCACAAGGGAGATGTGTAAACATCTAATAATTAAAGAAAACATCAACTCATATTTTCCAGTGCATAAAAAATAAGTCGATTATGCTGTTTTCTGAAATTCAATTGATGTTTTCTGAAATTCTATTGATGTTTTCTGATACACAATTAATGTTCTCAGCAATTCAAATAATGCTTTTTGAAATTCAATTGATGTTTTCTGAAATTCTATTTATGTTTTCTGAAATTCAAATGATGTTTTCTGAAATACAATTGCTGTTTTCTGAAATACAATTGATGTTTTCTGAAATTCTATTGATGTTTTCTGAAATTTAATTGATGTTTTCTGAAACTGGAATGATGTTTTTTGAAATTATATTGATGTTTTCTGAGATTCTATTTATGTTTTCTGAAATTCAAATTATGTTTTCTGAAACTCGAATGATGTTTTCTGAAATTCTATTTATGTTTTCTGAAATTCAATTGATGTTTTCTGAAATACAATTGATGTTTTCTGAAATTCTATTGATGTTTTCTGAAATTTAATTGATGTTTTCTGAAACTCGAATGATGTTTTTTGAAATTATATTGATGTTTTCTGAAATTCTATTTATGTTTTCTGAAATTCAAATTATGTTTTCTGAAACTCGAATGATGTTTTCTGAAATTCTATTTATATTTTCTGAAATTCAATTGCTGTTTTCTGAAATACAATTGATGTTTTCTGAAATTCTATTGATGTTTTCTGAAATTTAATTGATGTTTTCTGAAACTCGAATGATGTTTTTTGAAATTATATTGATGTTTTCTGGAATTCTATTTATGTTTTCTGAAATTCAAATTATGTTTTCTGAAACTCGAATGATGTTTTCTGAAATTCTATTTATGTTTTCTGAAATTCAATTGATTTTTTCTGAAATTCTATTGATGTTTTCTGAAATTCTTTTTATGTTTTCTGAAATTCAAATGATGTTTTCTGAAATACAATTGATGTTTTCTGAAATACAATTGATGTTTTCTGAAATTCTATTTATGTTTTCTGAAATTCAAATGATGTTTTCTGAAACTCGAATGATGTTTTCTGAAATTATATTGATGTTTTCTGAAATTATATTGATGTTTTCTGAAATTCTATTGATGTTTTCTGAAATTCTTTTTATGTTTTCTGAAATTCAAATGATGTTTTCTGAAATACAATTGATGTTTTCTGAAATACAATTGATGTTTTCTGAAATTCTATTGATGTTTTCTGAAATTCAATTGATGTTTTCTGAAACTCGAATGATGTTTTCTGAAATTATATTGATGTTTTCTGAAATTCTATTTATGTTTTCTGAAATGATGTTTTCTGAAATTCTATTTATGTTTTCTGAAATTCAATTGATGTTTCCTGAAATTTTATAGATGTTTTCTGAAATTCTATTTATGTTTTCTGCATTCAAATGATGTTTTCTGAAATTATATTGATGGTTTCTGAAATACAATTGATCGAATGATGTTTTCTGAAATTATATTGATGTTTTCTGAAATTCAATTAATGTTTTCTGAAATTCAAATGATGTTTTCTGAAATTATATTGATGGTTTCTGAAATACAATTAATGTTTTCTGAAATTCTATTGATGCTTTCTGAAATTCAATTGATGTTTTCTGAAACTCAAATGATGTTTTCTGAAATTATATTGATGTTTTCTGAAATTCTATTGATGGTTTCTGAAATTCAATTGATGTTTTCTGAAATTATATTGATGGTTTCTGAAATACAATCGATGTTTTCTGAAATACAATTGATGTTTTTTGAAAGACAATTGGAAAATGTTTAGAAAAGACCATATCATAATTTTTTCACAAATATAATCAGATAAAGTCACACCGATTTACACTTCAGCTCACACCGATGTGTTACGCTGTTTTTGCGATTGTATTGTGAAATACAAATTTATCCCCCTGTGCGTATAGATGTTTACACATCAAAAATATTCAAAGGCTAGAATTCTTATTAAATGATGAACTCATCTATAATATTAATAGGCTAGGCGATTTCTTGTGACCGATGTTTTGTTCCACCGTTTTAGCCCGATTTTGATCAAACTATATTATTTGAAAGGTATTTCTTTTTAGCCGTTTTTGCAGATTTACAGATTTTTAAATTTTTTCCTTTATTTTGAGTAAATTGCATTTATATTTGCTACTAACACATACATAAAATTATACAATGCTATGTGTGTGTTTATTAAATTTGTTAATGTGTTTGTAATAAAAATGAGTTTGTTTTTTTTTTTTGTGTTGATTTGTGAATTGGCTTTAATTGATTAGCATACCTTTAGGGTCTTCATTTAATGAAAAAATAAAATTTCCTAGAATTTGCATTCGAATTTCGAAGGCTGGAATCTGCTTGTTTAAATTATTAGAAGAAATCTAAACTATTCAATTTTCTATATGAAGAAAAAATAGTTTTTAAATAAAACACAATATAATCATATAGGCATAATTAATTTTTGCAAACATTAACCAGAATCTAAAATATTATAAAAAAAATTTAATTTAAATTTACGAATTGTTCTATACTATTTTCAGCAGTTCACTTCATTTGAAAGCTCTGGTATCCCTGGTTTAACAATCTGGCTACAAAGTTAACATCTGTTTTATTTTTTGAAGTTGGCAACTCGAAATCAGATGTTTGTATAAATTTGTATGATTTTGTGAGATTTGTGAGATTTTTTGAGTGGTAGCAAGCGATAGTTATTGTGTTTATTAATTAAATATAAAAATAATAAAAGTGAAATTTATTAAAATAGAATGTTACAAACAATAAAAAAAAGTGTTAAAAACACGAGTTACTTAGGTTTGTCTCTCCTACCACAATTCCAATTTCGAATGCATTGGGTAATTGCCCATGAACAGTTTCTCTTGAAAATATTTTTTCACCAATACAATCATAAGTCACACAGCGTTATCTCCTTCAGCTCACACCGATATAAGTTACGCTGTTTTTGTGATTGTATTGTGAAATAGAAATTTACCCCCCTGCGCGTATAGATGTTTACACATCAAAAAAGTTATTGATAAAGAAAAAATTTTTAAATTTAAACTAAAAATTTAAAAATATAAAAATAAAAATTAAAAAAAAAAATTAATTACATCAATGATTTTTATACCCTCCACACCATTGTGCAGAGGTATAAGTCAGTTTGTCAATCCGTTTGATAGTCATCGAAGTAAATTCCGGAGACCCGTAAACTATATACGTTCTTGATTCTTATAAAAGGAGAAGTTGATCTATCGATGTCCGTCTGTCTGTTGAAAACATTCTCCTATCCGCAATAGGTCGAGTAGGTCATACTACTTGGGCGTAAAATGTTTGCCATAATCTGCAGCAGTTTGGTATTGCATTTGGAGGTTTTAAACCCAAAAGCCGCGGAACGACGCGTGAAAATGTACTGATACGTAATAGAGCATGTAAATGTCGATATGTATAAGCGATGCATACACATTTTTGATGGCTTGTTGCTTTTGTTGTCTTTTTTTGTACACGTGAACAACAAAAGCTAACAAAATGTGTATGCCTCGCTAATAAACCAACAAACGAAAATGTAATTGTATGTGTTTTTATTTATGCCGATTGCATTTAATAATTGCATTCATTAAAAAAAGCTCTGAAATACCTAAAATTTTTGTAACTATCTTAGTCATTTTAAACATCGTTGTGCAAATCCAGCCATTACATTTTGAAATTTAGCCTTTTTTTGTCTCTTAGTGTTAACAACCTTGGTTATAATAATGTGTTTAGACTGAGGATGGAGGATATAGAAGATTCGGCACAGCCGAATTTAATACTCTTACTTGTTTTAAAACAAATTGTGTTTGTTTACAAAAAAAGAAGTATTTATAAATATAAGAAAGAAAGAGAAAAATTGTTTGATTAATTTTTGAGACTCAAGTAATTATTTTTTGTTGTAATTTACAACTAGAATATTAATTTAAAAAATAAAAAAAATATGATAAAAATAAAAAATAAAAAAATAACAATAAAAATAAAATGATGTTTGTTCTTAAAAAATTTATTTGTTCTTAAAAATTTCTAAATGTTAAAAAAAAAAAAAAATAATATAAGACAATTTTATTTTTGTGACAAATTTGTTTAAGTTTGTCAATATTATAATTTTTTTGATACATACAACGAGAATAATTAATAAATAAAACAAAGAATATGTATACGAAAAAATTGTGTTTTATAAAAAAAAAATTAAATAAAACCAATTTTTTTAAATAAAATTATATTTGTCAATCAACGAAGATAAAAATGATAATCCAGCTCCCCAAAGAATTAACTCTTCTCAATATTCATTCAACTTATTTGTCCCAAAATTCTAAAATAGAGAAAAATTTAAAATTTGAAAAAGAAAAAATATATATATAATTTTAAGCAAATTGGGTTTGTTAAAAATAAAAATAAATTAAAATTTAAATATAAAAAAAATTTAATTTATTAAAAGGATATTTTATTTTTTTTTACAAATTATTTGTTTCAAAAATATTTAAAAAAAATTAAATATATAGATCGCACCTGTGCCTCTAAAGTGAGTCAGTTGTATACTTATTATTCGCAATTCTTTACAATGAAACAACTGTTTATAAATTTTATAGTAAATATTAAAAAAAAACATTTTTGCCTCTACTGAAAATTTGTAAATTTTGAGTTGACTCACTTTAGAGGTACAGGTGCGATATGTATATATATAAATGCAATTTTTAACAAATTTTCAGAGAATAAAAAAATCTATGAGAAAAATAGGCGATTTTATTTCCTAATTGTTTCGGATCTTAAATGCGACAGCGATTTGAAATATGTAATCAAAATAAAAAAAAATAATAAAATCATTTTTAAAATACAATAAAAAAAAACATTATTTTGAAATAAATAAATATGAGTTTTTAAATAGCGGTTGATCAGCAATTAACTTTTTTTTGTCCAATTACAGTTAAATATTTAATAAAAATAAAATTAAAAAAAATATTTAAAAAAGGGGATTTTATTATTTTACAAGTTATGTTTGTTCTAAAATATTATAAAAATAAATAAAAATTTTAAGAGATAAAAAAATGATAAAATTTAAAAAAAATAATTTTGTAACAAGTTTTCAGAGAATAAAAAAAATAGTAAAGAAAATAGGCGATTTTCTTTTACAAATCGTATCGAACCTTCAATTCGACAGTTATTTTATATATATAATCAAAATAAAAAAAATATAAAATTTAAAAAAATTTAAATATAATAACAAAATTATTAATTTGATTTTGACAAATAGCCATTGGTCTTAATAAAAATTTTATTTTAAAAAAAATATATAAAACAAAAATTAATATTTTGAAATAAGTAAATGTTTTTTTGTTCTTAAAAAAAATTTAAATAAAAAAATAAATAGAGATAAAATTAATTTATTTTTCCCAAATTTACAAATATAAAAGTAAAACACTTCATTTTCGACATTTATCATTTTAATAATATTTTAATAGGCCAGGCGATTTCTTCTGACCGATATAAAAATTGTAGTTAATAACCGATTTTGACCAAAATTACCTCATTTGAAAAGTATTTATTTTTTCTTGTCCATCATATTTACAGATTTGTACCGATTGGAACATTTTTTTGGAGGAATGCACATTTAAAGTTGCTACTAGCAAGCGGGTAAAACACATACTGTGTGTGTGTTTATTTTAAATATCAAAATCCGTGTGTTAAATTGTGAATTGGCTAAAATTGAGTAGCATACCTTAAGGCTCTTATAAAATTATTTATTAAATGAAAAAATAAAAGTTCCTAGAATTTGCCCCCGAACTTCGAAGGCTGGGCTCTACTAGTTTTAGTAATTGAGTAAGAAAATAATTAAGCTCAAGATCAAATATTTTTAATTTTAATTGGTTTAAAAGGTTGATATTTTCATTCTGCTCGACGGGTTGTGCTGCTGTTTCGGGTCGAAACACAAGTCCTCCTCAGTAACCAAAAGTCGTATATAGTTCTTTTGATTAAAATTTGAGGTCAAAAACTGAAAAGTCAAAGAAAATTAAATATTTAAAAAATAAAAACGAAGATTTTTTCGTGAAATTGTGTTTGGTCTTAAGTTCGTTATTTACCAAAGACGAAATGAATAACCAGTCATTAACCCAGCTCCCCAAAGAATTGTAGCTTCTGAATACAAGATTTGTCCGTTTTCGTTTACTATTAGATTTTCTTAAACCAGCATCATTTAAAGTCAGTTCTTAAATTTTTCCATAAGCCATATATCTAAAGATACTATATCTGTCTTTAGGCTAAAATTGGTCTTTCTATTGAATCTCAAATTATGATATTAACTAATTGAGAACTTTTAAAATATTAACATTTTTCGATTTAGTTCACATAACTAAAAAAAAATTCTTAAAACTATAAAAACATTTTTATATATTATATTTCCTGTACAATCTTTGTGAAATGAAATAAACTAACAACAACAGCAACAACAAAACATTGTATCTCAACCGGCAAAACGCGTAACAAACACTATACACTCTAAATCAAATGACAGCCAACAGATCTTTTTTAATTCACAAAAAAAAAAATACTCTTTTTTTTAGACAAAATGCAAAAAAATAACACAAACATACACACACGCAAACATACACCCGAGCTCCCTAAACAAACACTGGTACATTTGTCTAAATATGTGTAGCATAAAAAGACAATATTTCTCTTGCTGTTCTTTTTCAAATACATTTTACACGTTACGGATCGTACTCACTCTCAATTTCTAAACACAACTTAAATATTCAAATACAAACCTTAATCAAGATTTACCCAACAAAATGCTTTTTTTGTTGTTGTTTATAACACGTGAGCTTGTTAAAACGATCTTTGGCATATAAGCTCTAATTGTTGGAGAGCATTAGCTGAAACATTAGAGACCAGAGAAGTTAAAGTTAAAGCTTCAGGTTTTGCTCACGTATTTCGATTATTAAATAAGAGAAATTTCAAATCCCCTCAATTTCTGGATTAACTTATCAATATTGGTGACTGCTAAGACAGGTACTAATTTGCTGTCCGGTTGTTCACTTTATATACCGATCTTTAGTGTTTCTTACTTAACAGCTGATTCTCATAGTTGCAACCGAAATGCGATAAAAAAAAAATACCTAAAATTCATGGGCAAAGACTGGCTCAGCTACAGAGACAAAATAAAGTGCAAGTGGCTTTAACTTATCCAAAATTATTCCTCCACTTCCTGTCACCTAAACTGTATGAGGAATGACGAGTCTTACTTTACCATCGAAGGCATCAAATAACAATTAAAACATTATAACAGAAGTTGCCAGGAAAGTTTTTTTTGTGGTTCCCTTAAGTGAACTAAATATTTTATGAGAAATTTTTTCCTGCTCTTCAGAAATGTTATAGAAAAATAACATCGAGGAGGCCAAATAATTTTCTAGTCCAATTTAAAGCATTTTCGCTAGTTTAATGCTACAATTGAAAACTTTAGATAGAAAATTTAATTACTTGCAAAACTTTTTGGGTAATTTTGAAGAAAAAGGCGGAACGAAATGGCTACCGTAAAAAATATGTTAACTGATCACTTTAAAAAAAAAGAGCTCAAACACAAAGGAAAGTGAAAGGTCCATGACTGAAGTTCCGAAAAATTTTCAGAATGCAAACCGATATGGGGTAAATTTGTTTTTGGTATATATTGTCTTATCTATACTAATATAATAAAGAGGTATGTGTGTTGTTTGTAGGGTGTAATTTCCATAACTACTCATCTAATTATAAAAATAGGCGTTGGCTATAAATTTATTTTATATTTTTAGTGGGCGTGGCACCTCCCATATAAAGTGTACTTTTAATATCATATATATTGACAGAAAGAACTTTCAAATTTTTGTGATGTCACCTATTATTTATGTTAGTAGCCATGCCGCAAATAGGCGGGATCGGATGCAAGGTAATAATTCAATATAATGTATCTCGAGTACTGTGATAGAGGCAGCTTTGCAAATTTCCTTGAGATCACTTATTATTATTGAGTAGTCGGACAAAAATGGGCGGTATAGGACCAATGGGCGTGGCACCTCCCACACAAAGTATATATAAAATGTCAATAATACTATAAGTTATTATTGTGAGTAGTTACCCAAAAAAATGGGCTGGATCGGACCAATGGGCGTGGTACCTATGCAAAAAATAAGAAGTACTATTAACTGACAGTCTTGAAACTTTTGACAACTATATTAATTATCAGTGTGAGTAGTTGTAGAAGATATGAGTGGAATCGCCAAATTCAAAAATCGCCAAATTCAAAAATCGCCAAATCGCGAAAAATAAAATTGCCAAACGCAAAAATCTTTAAAAGCAAAAATGGGCAAAATCAAAAATCGCTAAAATCAAAAACCGCCAAAATCAAAAATCGCTAAAATGAAAAATTGTCAAATGATATTCTAAATTCAAGGCTAATAGTTAAGTGTTGCCAGATTTAATTTGGAAAATCCATATTCTTCTCATCGGCAGCTATGTATATGTACCTTGCTCCAGAGTAGGAACGCCGAAAAATTTGATACTTGTTCACCGAATGAAAAAATAAAAAAATATTGTAAAGGGTCCGCCATCTAACGTTTTTTTTTTTTCAACTAGTGCTTATTTCGTGAATGGTAACACTTAGCTCATGTCTGATTTGACAGATAATTAGTTTTATCCTTCCGCTGAACGAATATGGTTGTGCATACACTTGAACAACGCTGGGAAATATTGCGACATTACTTTGAAAATCATGGTAATGTTGCAGCATGTGTGCGAAAATTGCGTATGGATTTTGGAAGAAGAGAAGCACCGTCAGCTCCGTATGTTCGTTATCTTGTGAAAAAAGTAAAGAAACTGGCATCCTCATCGATAAACCAAAGCGTGAAAAGGCAAAAACAGTGCGTACACCCGAGAATATTGGTGCTGTGGCAGAAAGTGTGCGTGAAGCTCCATCAACATCAATTCACCGTCGTTCTCAAGAATTGAACATTTCGGAGGCATCATTGAGACGAATTTTGACGCCATACAAAGTCCAATTGGTTCACGAGTTGAAGCGAACTGACCATCCAATGCATTTTCGCTTCGCTAAGTGGGCCAGCGATCGACTTACAGAAGATGCCGATTTTGAAAAAAAAATCATCTTTTCAGATTGAGCTCATTTTGATCTTGGCGGGTATGTAAACAAGCAAAATTGTCGCATTTGGGGCACAGAAAACCCGCACGCATACATTGAAAAGCCGATACACCCAAAACGAGTCGCTGTTTGGTGCGGATTTTGGTCCAGAGGCATAATTGGGCCATTTTCCTTCGAAAATGAGCAAGGAGTGGCCGTTACAGTCAATGGCGATCGTTATCGGGCCATGTTGAACGAAGTTTTGTTCACAGAAATTGAAGAGGAGGATATTGGCAACATTTGGTTTCAACAGGACGGCGCTACGTGCCACACAGCCGAAGCTACAATCCGGAAGGATTGTACTTTCAAATAAAAAAAGAAATTTGAGATAATGTTTAGTAGTTTTTTTTTATAGCATTTTCAAAAAAAAAAAGTTATTTGGCGGTCCCTTTATATCAGCAAGCATTGAAATAAAAAAGTATAAAATAAATTAAATTAAATATTTTAATTGCATAATACAAACTTCGTAGGAAGAATTGATTATGGCAGCGCTGTCCAACTGGCGGCCCATGGGCCGCATGCGGCCCAGCTCATCATATTCTGTGGCCCATTAACAAAATAAAAATAATCATATTCTGTGGCCTATTAACAAAATAAAAATATCTGTATAATGGTTTTTTTTTTAAATTTTGTCAATTTTAGAAATGACCAGCAGTTTATCAGTAATATTTATTTGTCTTATTTTTCTTTCTAATCTAGTTTTTGTCAACTATAGGACACACGCAAAGCCAATACTATTTTGTACTATTTTGTATTACTTTTTTCCAGTCTAGTATACCATGAAACTGTACCCACAAGTGCTATAGTTTATTTAAAATTGTAAACGTTGTTTAATTTTATTCTTGTGAAATTATTTATGCTTAACGTACAGTGTTTGATTGTTTTTATTGTGTTTTTATTGCCGACAAAACACTAGAAGAAATTTTAAGAATTTCTTCCACTAAAATTGATATAAATATCGAAGTTCTTGTAGCTGCCCATATAAATAAGCAGTTTTCACATTAATAATAATTATGTTAATATTTTTTTTCTTTATTTTCTTGAACTATGAACTAATAAAATACTAAAAAAATTATAAATGACTTTTAATTAAAATTTAAAGTATACTGGCCCGCCAAACCTACAAAAAGATAAAATTGGCACACATGTGCCGAAAAGTTGGATAGCGCTGGATTATGGAATAAAACACGTCAGTAAGTCTCGGTAAGTCGTAGCGAAGCGCGACAGGGCATACTAGTTCTTTATACTTATAATTAAATAAAATAAACAAAATTTTCCACATTTGTATGCGCATACGTTATTTCTTGAAAGGCTTTTCATCGATATCGCACTCAATGTCCATTAAAAGATAGATTTTTGTGCTCTATATTCAAGCAGCCGAATTATTGTGAATTAGTAGCTCATACAGGATTGCAAGAAAAAGAAACACTGGACTGATTATAATTTAAGATGAACTAAACTTACCTCCATAATAGGCATATAGCTAAGTAGGTTGGCTACTGATCGGTAACACCATGCACCACAAATACTACCATACATGTTATGAAGCTGGAGCATAATCTTTATCTGTCAGACATTATTCTCATTTAGAGCGATGTATTTCATCCATTGCTTCACTTAACTTTATTTGATTATCGTAAAAGCGGCAAAAATGTAGCTAATGTGAGCTTATGCCCTACAGAAGCTACAAGGGCGTTTGATAATTCAGTGGCTATTTAAAAAAAATCATGTGAGTTCGTTCACAGGGAAGATGTGTAAATATCTAGTTATTAAAGTTTTTGTTATGGCACTTTTTTAAAATCAAGCAGAAGGCGTCATCTATGTATCACTTACAGCAATCACTGCAGGGGCTCTGCTAATATAAAAATATTTATTTTTATTTATTACTAGCTGGACCCGACAAACGTTGCTTAGCCCTCAATGAATTTTTTATTTTAGTTAGAATCTGCATATACCTATATAAAATGTTTGACGAAGATCTCCAGATAATAAAATGAGAGCTCCACCAAAAAGAGTTTCATTGCCTTTCAAATCTTTCCAAGTTCTATGTAATGCTTCTAAGGAATGTTTGTGAGCCATGGTACATTCAGCCCAAATAATAATACTGCTTTTTTGCAGAACTTTTACCATACCGGAATGTTTTTGATATTACAGACGACATTCTCATTTGTTTGTACGTTTAACGGTGATTTGAGTGCTGAATGAGCTGTACGACCACCGTGCAATAATGTAGCGGCTTTTTCCTTCCTTTTTGGTTAGAATATTTATATATAAAAACGTTTGTGAATTTTGTGAATTTTAACTTATAAAATCTATACAAATTCGATAACTCATTATTTTTCGAACGACAGCGCCATCTATCGGGTCCAGTAAAAAATTTTTGGCATCATCTAACATACATATATGTACATTCTAAGTTTCATTAAAATCGCACCATAAATAAGAATATTTGAAATAACTTTACCCCAGCGCCACCTATCGGGTCCATTTATACATACGAAAATTTCCTATGACGAAAGATTTATACATTCTGAATTACAGTCAAAAAGCGCTGAAAATAAGAATTTTGTTTGTAACTTGACCTCAACGACAGCTAGAGAGTTAAAACTAAAAAAAAGCACAGAAGAGCTCGAACCGAACCTAAGGTGCAAGTCCTACCAACGTTTATATATATATATATATAGATAGAAGATTTCAACTGGTTAATTTTTACTTTTTCGTTTTTCATTTTTCATTTTTGATTTTTAATTTTTAATTTTTTATTTTTTATTTTTCATTTTTATTTTTTTATTTATCATTTTATAATTTTTTTTTTTTCTTATTTTTAATTTTTTATTTTTCGATTTTCATTTTTTATTTTTCAATTTTCTTTTTTTAATTTTCATTTTGAATTTTTTATTTTTCTTTTTAATTTTTTATTTTTCATTTTTAATTTTTTTGTTTTTCATTTTTAATTTTTTTGTTTTTCATTTTTTATTTTTTTTTTTTTATTTTTAATTTTTATTTTTTATTTTTTCTTTTTCATCTTTTATTTTTAATTTTTTATTTTAAATTTTTTATTTTTCATTTTTAATTTTTTATTTTTATTTTTCATTTTTCATTTTTCGTTTTTTATTTTTCATTTTGCATTTTTTATTTTTCATTTCACAATTTTTTTATTTTTCATTTTTCATTTAAACAGGTTATTACATATCATAATTTTTTCACCAATACAATCATAAGTCGCACCGATTTTTTGTAAGGTCTCACATGTTATGGGGTTTTTGTGATTGTGTCGTGAAATAGAAATTTACCCCCTGCTCGTATAGATGTTTACACATCAAAAAACAATTTTTTTTTGGGAAAAAATTATTTTTATTCTCAAGACAATCTCCTTTTCCGATTTCTTTTATGCCTTTCAAATAAAAGGTTTTCTCAAGGTCCTAAAATAGACGTTTGGTTCAGTGTAGTCGACCCAAATCTCTTACTGGTTTGGAAACTGATTTAGAAACAAGAAATAATCGCAGGGGCCGCATCTGAAAAATATGCTATATGAATATAATGTACCCTCTCAGTTGAGATGTCTACAGCTTCAGCCACCTCATGCATTTTCGATCTTATCGACGATTTCTGGCGCGATGACCTCTTTTTGGAGACCTGAACGTTCGGCGTCACTTATGCTTGTACGACCACACAGGACTTCAGTAAACCACTTCTTAATCATTGAAGTTGATGTTGCACAGACCCTATTGTATTAATCAGGCCTTTTCTTAATATCGGTGATGATTTTTTCCTCAAAAATTTTTTATTTGTGAGCACGCGAAATTAACTTTTTTCCATTTTTGCAAAAATTCTCGAGGTTGTCTGCTTTAAAACACAAACTAAATGACGCAGCCTGCTCAATATTTTACAATGGTCAACTAACATATTTTTTAACTATAAATTTTTTAACTATGAGGTAAGCTAAAAAAGTCACAGGGTTTTCAAAGTGTCCTGGTATAGAGAAAAATATATTTGTAAATTTCTTTATATTTGCTGTCAATCGAATTAGAATCTAAAAATATAATAGTTTTTAAGGAAATCATAAAGAAAACATAAAATACATATATTATTTTCTATTTTTACAAATATAACAATTAAAAAAAAATATAGTCGGTCTAGACGACTATAATGCTCAACTAATTAGATACAGAAAATGGACACAACCCATATTTGAGTGGCATTGTTATTATTTTTTTTTGCCTTCGGATAAGAAAAAGTTCATATCGGATGCTATGCTATTTATATGGGGACTAGGTCCAAAAATGGACCGATAGGGTCACTTATTTTTTGCAAAAACATAAACCGAATATGAAAAAATCTGTGGAATAATTTTTTTTTTTTGATAGATTTAAGTGAAGATCGGGAATCAGCATCATATGGGGGCTATGACTAAGAATTATCGTATAGCGTTTATTTTTGGACTACCGATAAATGAATATCATAAACATACACGAACCCAACTTAACCGAGATCTATGGGATAATTTGGATATTATGTCAATTTAAGTTGATCTCATAGGGGTCATTTGTATGCGGACTAGGTCTGAACATCAACCGATTTTTACCAAATTTAATAGTGTTTATCCTATGGCCGATAGTAGCTTATCCTGCAAATTTCATCAAAATATATCTTTATTGGCGACCTCTAATTTGGTTACAAGGTATACATGGACATACAGACGAACGGACGGACATCACGAAATCGACTTAGAAAATAATTCGAAGTCGATCGGTATAATAAAAGATAAGTCTAGGTCAAATATATTTGGTAGTTACAGACATCAGCACAAAGTCATTATACCCTGACCACATAGTGGTATACGGTATAAAAATAAAAAGTCTTATTTTAGATCCTTATCATTTTAATGATTGATTCTGAAATTAATCAAGCTCAAGATCTAATTTTTTTTACTTTTAATAAAAGAAAAATATTATCACATTTATTTCAAGAGAGGTTAGACAGCAGTTTCAGTTCGAGTCACCAACCCTCATCAGTAACCAAAAGCAGTAGTTTGTTTGGTAAAAACATAAATTCATATACCTCTTCAAAAATTAGGTTAATGAGAATCTAAACAAATATGTTATACTAAGCATTTTCCAGTATAAGCAGCTGTATTGCAAAATCTTTAATATTAATAGGTTAGGTGATTTTTTGTGACCGATGTTTTGTTCTACCGTTTTATCCCGATTTTGACCAAACGTATATTATTTTAAGGGCTTTTCTTTTTATCCTTTTTGCAGATTCACGGATTTTTAATTTTTTTCCTTTAATTTGAGTAAGTTGCATTTAAAGTTGCCACTCACACATACGTAAAACAAGTAAGAAAATTATAGTCAGTCTAGACCGACTATACGATACCCTATACCATGCGTTTAGAGACCCTATCTCTTAGGCCCAACTAACTGGACATAGAAAATAAGCAAAAACCAAATTTGAGTGGGATTTTTATTAATTTTTTTGGCTGCAGATATGAAAAAGTTCATATCGGATGCTATATCTATATAGGGACTTGGTCCAAAAATGGACCGATCCTGATCATGTTTGGTAAAGTCTCTTGTATTTTGCAAAAATATATACAAACAAAATTTGAGAAGAATCAGTGCAATATTTTTGTTTTTTAATAGATTTAAGTGAAGATCGGGAAGCAGCTCTATATGGGGTCACAGGGATCATTTTTGGACTATTCATTAATGGATGTAATGAACGCATACAAACCCAATTTGAGTAATATCTATATGACAATTTGGATCTTATGGCAATTTATGTCGATTTCATATGGGTTATTTGTATGGGGGCTAGGTCTGAACATGCACCGATTCTCACCAATTTCAATAGTGTTCATTCCATGGCCGATAAAAGCTTATGTACCCAATTTCATCAAAATACATTCATATTTGCGACCTGCAGTTTGATTACAAGCTTTACATGGACACACAGACGGACGGACGGACGGACGGACATTGTTAAATCAACTCAGAAAGTGATTCTGATTCGATCGGTATAATTAAAGATGGGTCTAGGTCAAATATTTTTGGTTGTTACAAACAGCAGCACAAAGTCATTATACCCAAACCACATAGTGGTATAGGGTATAATTATCAGAGTTCAGAAAAAAACACACACTGAATAAAAAAATCGTACATACATATATGTAAACAAACATAACTTAGACCAACACACACATATTTTTATTTTCATACCAATTATGTTTGTTTTTAAATTTTCTTCGGTACCCAACACAACCATGACTGTGTTCGTTTTAATATTTCGTTATTTACACGATCATTTTTGTATCACATACTTTTTGTTTCAATCACACATAAAGCACACATTTTTGGGTGTTGCTTTATTTGAAGTTCATGTTCTGGTACGTGTACTGAAAAAAAAAACACAGAACATGTAGAATAAACAGGTTCGAGTTCAGTTATATTTTAAGTCGTGTTGTGGCTCGTGTAGTAAGAAAAAACAGAACATGTACAATAAACAGGTTCGAGTTCAGTTATATTTTAAGTCGTGTTTATATTTTAAGTCGTGTTTAAAATATAACTGAACTCGAACCTGTTTATTGTACATGTTCTGTTTTTTCTCACTACACGAGCCACAACACGACTTAAAATATAACTGAACTCGAACCTGTTTATTGTACATGTTCTGTGTTTTTTTCCAGTACACGTACCAGAACATGAACTTCAAATAAAGCAACACTCAAAAATGTGTGCTTTATGTGTGATTGAAACAAAAAGTATGTGATACAAAAATGTTCGTGTAAATAACGAAATATTAAAACGAACAAAGTCATGGTTGTGTTGGGCACCGTAGAAAATTTAGAAACGCACATAATTGATATGAAAATAAAGATATGTGTTGGCTGCTTTTGAATAGAACATTGTGTGTTTCATGTGTGTATTTGCTGAACCTTGATAATTATATGTACGTATACTATGTATGTTTTATTAAATTTGTTAACGTGTTTGTTAATGAGTTTGTTTTCTGCATTCAAAATAATAATAAATCATAATAGTATTGGTTTGTGAATTGGCTAAGTTGAAAAATTAAGCTGCCTAGAAATTGCACTCGAATTTCGAGCGCTGGAATCTGCTAGTATAGAGCAATGGTTTTACTTTATTAAAAGTAAAAACATTCGATCATGAGCTTTATTAATTTCTAACTCAATCATTATAATGTTAAAATATTTAAAATTTATTGAAAGACATCATATTGAAAAAAAAAACTGCCAGATTGTATCTACTTTATTGCCAATTTATAAAATCCATTCACTATTTGAATAGAAATTAAAATATCCCTTCTTTGACAGAGAATAAATTGTAGATTAAAGCTTGACTCTATTTTACTCAATTTTATGAGTGAACTCTTTATTGTTTACAAGCTTTACTCTTACGTTTAATATACTTGTACTCTCTTATCTCAGCTGAAATAAATCTTCTTATATAGTTGCCATAAATTTAAAAAGAAAAAACTTCTCTTAGCCATAATTCTTGTATTGTCTCTTGCTGTCTTCAAGCAAATCATTTTAACTGACTGCTAAAATCACATTTTGTACTACCTAGTGACTTCTCCACATTAAAACAACAACAACAACAAAACAGTATCCAAAATTTATTATCTTTCTTTGTTTTATGTCATAATAGACGTCATAATAAATAACAAATAAACGAGTACAATTACCGTTTACTTTCATCCGTATGATTATATATAGAAGCGAAATTACCCAGCAAGATATTTTAAAAATATATTGAGTTTTTGAAATCGTCGATTTAGAATTTTGAGATAAATAAAGTCAAACTTTAAATCGACAGTTCCTTTTCGTGAACTAATTTTTTCACAAAGTTTTGGAAAATTTATTGAAATAGGAAATGGGCTTGGAGTGAATCCCACTAAATTGGAAATTGTTCTATTTAAAATGGCAGTTTTTTTTTTGAGGAACTTGACTTAGATAAATCAAGTCTTTTGCATTTATTTCCTTATGGGAAGAATCATACGAACCGGTCCCAGAATTTGTCACTTTTACATGGTTATGCCTCAAAATTGCTAAAATGTCGAAAATTTTCATCCACAAAAAAATATTTAAACTTCATTTCCTTAAATTTAAAAAAAATTAAATAATTATACCCTATACCACTATGTGGTTTGGGTATAATGACTTTGTGCTGCTGTTTGTAACAACCAAAAATATTTGACCTAGACCCATCTTTAATTATACCGATCGAATCAGAATCACTTTCTGAGTTGATTTAACAATGTCCGTCCGTCCGTCCGTCCGTCTGTGTGTCCATGTAAAGCTTGTAATCAAACTGCAGGTCGCAAATATGAATGTATTTTGATGAAATTTGGTACATAAGCTTTTATCGGCCATGGGATGAACGCTATTGAAATTGGTGAGAATCGGTCCATGTTCAGACCTAGCCCCCATACAAATTACCCATATGAAATCGACATAAATTGCCATAAGATCCAAATTGTCATATAGATCTTACTCAAATTGGGTTTGTATGCGTTCATTACATCCACTAATGAGTAGTCCAAAAATGATCCCTTTGACCCCATATAGAGCTGCTTCCCGATCTTCACTTAAATCTATTAAAAAACAAAAATATTGCACTGATTCTTCTCAAATTTTATTTGTATATATTTTTGCAAAATACAAGAGACTTTACCAAACATGATCAGGATCGGTCCATTTTTGGACCAAGTCCCTATATAGATATATCATCCGATATGAACTTTTTCATATCTGCAGCCAAAAAAATTAATAAAAATCCCACTCAAATTTGGTTTTTGCTTATTTTCTATATCCAGTTAGTTGGGCCTAAGAGATAGGGTCTCTAAACGCATGGTATAGGGTATCGTATAGTCGGTCTAGACCGACTATAATTTTCTTGCTTGTTTTCCAACTGTATTTTATATCGAAAATTCGACAAATGTAGCAAAAGGCAAACAAAGTATGACGGTCTCGGTGAAGTCTGTAAATTTGATGGTCTTAATTTTTTAGGTTGGTGGTTCAGGTTCATGGTCTGAATCATCACCATCATCTGAACTTGATAGCACATTCAGTGGCATATCTCTTTTGGCATTTCCTTGAAACCTATCGTTCTCCTCGTCTTTTTAGTTTGGTTTTGGTTCATCGCCTTCTATATTGGGCGCATAATCGGGAACGACATAATCGGACATAATCTCAGGACACTGAGGTTTACGTGGTTCGGCACGTAAATGCAAGTGTTCTCTTCATCAATGAAACCAATTCAAAATAGTGCTATAGGGATCACTGCACACTTTCCGGAGTTAACAATTTTTTCGCTCCTTCTATCTAACTTTGGGCACTATATGACCACAAACGTAACAGAGTACATCTATTTTTGGGCGCTTGTAATTATCGATATTGAAGCATTAATGTTTTTGCTCCAAACAATATGTTATTGCCTTGTCACATTAATGACAGCATGCGGCTACATGACATTTGTATTAACTGCTAGAGCTATGGAAAAAATGTGCACATAGTTGATAAACTAAATTCTCGAATTTCCGATGGAAAATGTGACAAAAGCATTTTCCAGTATTTTAATGTTCTGAAGAATTATGAATTATATTATAAAATGGTCATGTTTTAACAACTTTGATAAATTAAAAACTGTTTTTTTGGGTGCTGAAGACGGAAAAGCAAAATTCCAATTTGTTTCCGAAATATAAACGTGAAAAAATTACATGTTCTTCGGAAAAATTAATTTTTAGCCAAAATATACATCAGACCATAAAATCCGAAGAGCAGCTAAATTAGCAAAATCCAAATGGGGTGTAGTGCCTATGGCCGCGGGCGCATTATATCTGATATAGGCTGTCGCACCAACTATATCAGGCTTAGAGTGAATTTTCGTAGGAAACCACGAACTATCCTGGAAGAGGGCGCTGCTTAGTTGGATTTTGCTCTGAACAAATAACTTTCAACTTCTTTACTGGTGCTTTTCAAGGAACTCAGAACTGAGGTCCAGTGGCAAGACCAAGGCATTGAGAAATTATATACAGGTCGCATCAGCTTTTATATCGGAATTGTAACATTTACTAACTTGGATATTTGCCAACTGATTGACTTAAGAGCCCTTTTTTGAAACGTTAATTCAGGGGGGGCTAATTGCCGCATGATAAACTTTAGACCACATTTCACTTTTACTCTTAACCAGGGGCTATAATTCGTTAACTGTGACAGAGTAAAAGTATTCTTAGTATTTTATATTGGAAAATAAAAAAATAATTTCGATCGAAAAATTTCGATAAGGAATGTATCGCTTTACACGTATCGCTTTACACCAAAACAACAGGACGGAATAGTAACGCTATATATTGAAAATAGTTGGTCAGTTCTGTTAACTCAATATCCTCGAAAATATCTTGGCCAAGAAGCACCATCTGACAACTCTATTCGTCGTTTAGTTTTGAATTTTCTTGAGCACGGACCAGTCATCCACATGCCGTTCATCAGTAGTTTCAATAATCTGGTTGAAGCATTAAGAGAGAGTGATGCCGAGAAACCAAATTAGTCGTCACTGCCCTCAGCATTTCGTCGTCGGTGGAACCAATTTACGGTGCAATTGACTGAGAGAATTTTGCTGGCAGACTCACTCTAATTGTTGACACTGAACTTGACTTTTATCAGCAATTTTTTATGACCGACAAGGTCCATTTCACACTCTGTGGTGGCACTAGCAAGCAATATTTGCCTCATTTGGAGAAAGGAGAATTTACCAGAAGTCAAGGAAATATAACTATGACTATTTCCGCCAAAACGGTCATTGGCCCATTTTCCTTCAGACTGTAGATGGGAAACGATATCGGTGGATGTTGCCTCATTATGTCCACTCGAAAAAGCATGAATAAGTTCTGAACGGTTACAGATTTCAGCAAAATGGATCACCATGCCACACTCCAAATCAAACAATGCGGTTTCTGCAGCAAAAATCCCATGGACGTGTGATGTCAAAAACAGGCGAGGCACAGTGGCGCCCGTAGAGCAAACGAGGTTGCAAAAATCAAAATTTTCATGTGCGCCGACGAAGTTTTAAATAAAACCATATTGTAGGAAACTTTTCAACGATTTCAAATATGCTACTCTTAATAATATCACGTTTTTAGTTTAGAAGATATAACCGTTCAAAGTTGACCGACTTTCGGTTTTCAAAAAAACACACAATTTTTAGTCAATTTGTTGCGATTTCAGGTGTAGTATCACGAAAAATAGGTAACGAATCGCCTTATTTTTTGCTTGTATTGATTCATGTTTTTATTATTAAGTGTATAATGATAAAAAAAAATTAACTGTTTGCTTTGTGTTTCTCCTGGTAAATCACTATTTAAAAACTATCCGTTTTTTCACTATTTTTCAACTTTGATGGAAAATAAAAAAATCCATATTTTTCTATATTTGCCATATTTGCAAAACATGTTCTTTGATTATTTCTTTACATAATTCAAAAGGTTTTATCTGCCCGTACTTGCCCGTTTGGCTTCTAGAGGTAAAAAAGGTTAAAAAGACATGGTTGCAGAAATTGTATGGCGTGCATCCCTTACATGTTTTGACTGACAGTAGTTTGATCTAACAGTTTGAAAATTGCATTTTAAGTCGGTTGTCTACCTGTGAACCTCTGCCAAAGTCTACTCCCAATATTCTGTTACAGACACAGGATGCACAAAAAACTACTCATTGAAATTCGCAGGTGCGCACCTCACTTAAAAATTACTTTGGAGTACAAATGGTCAAGAACAATATTGACTTATGGTCCCTCCAGGTAGGCACAAATCTTATTTAGACACGAGCATAATATCAAAATTGCATAATTCAGCCTAAATCCATATGTATGCAGGGAACAGGTAAATTTTTAGGCATGGTAGCATAAGCCTATATATTGCAAAATAAGCATAATGCCTGGATTAGTCTACGACTGAAAGTTGGCGCAACAAGTACTGAAACCATGGCTTTAAACAATTTAAAATTATTTGAACTGTTTAGAAGGTCAACCATACCAAAGTTTTTCACGGAAGCTGCTTTAGAAGAACTTGATAACTTATACGGAAATATTGAGAGAAGCGAAATTATAAAAAATAATTTTTATCTGATATATGCAAATGTTATGGCAAAATGGGTGAAATCTAATCGAACCATTCAGAACTTCAACTCCAAATCCGAGGACTGGCTTAATGAAGACACCATCCTGGATATATTGGCAGTAGATAGACGCACCACATCAACCAGAGGAGTGTTCAATTTTCACAAGAAAGAGGAAACTTGCCGATGCCACCAATGACTTGACCATGAAGCATTTATCGGACGCGCTGTCTATTAAATATACAAGGGATAGTGAAAGAGTTAGGTCGCAGATTACAAAATTTGTTGCTGATGCAAGCCCACTGCGACTAAAAAGGACTAAGGAAAGCATTCCCACGCCCACAAACGCACACATTAAAAAGTATGGTCCCGAAGAAGCCTTGGCCTTGTTTATGGACTTACAATTTTCCAAAGAAAAATATGAGATACTATGGGCATCCTTGATGCGACGCGGGGCTGACATTTTACCATGATACAAGCATATTACGCAAGCCAAAATAAATTCACGACCACTGCATATGGAGTTTACGGAAGTCTCTGTGAAAGTCAATCTGCAGGATCTGATGGGCCATACAGCAAACCGGTTGTTGGAGAGTCTTCCTGAAAATGAGGTGAAAATTCTTCCTGAGAAACTGACATTGATCAGCAAATGGGGCTGCGATGGATCATCCGGACAAAGCGTTTATAAGCAAAGGATATCTTCCGATGACGCTACAATATCGGACGGAAATATGTTTATGGCATCTGTTGTTCCTTTGCGGCTAAAATCTGATGTTTCCCTACACTGGAAAGTCCACGCCCGTCATCAGTGCATTATTGCCGACCAATAATGTTTCAGTTTGCAAGGGAATCGGCAGAACTCATAAGGACCTCGGTGAAGGAGATTGAAGAACAAATAAGCAATATTAAGCCAACAAAGCTGCAAATTGGAGAAGGAAAATATATTGAATGCAATTACGAGTTCCACCTGTCCATGGTTGACGGAAAAGTCGTAAACGAACTGACAGGAACAACCTCAACATTGTCATGCCCGATTTGCAAAAAGAGTCAGAAGATCTTTGGTAATTTAAACGATTCTACAAACGAGGAGAATTACGAATATGGAATGTCACCATTGCACGCAAGGATAAGGTGTATGGAGTTCTTGCTAAAACTGGCGTATACCCTACCACAAGAGGAGGAAAACTTCGATGAAAATACATCAATAAAGGATAAGGAAAAGATAAGGAAAAGATCAGAAAGAAGCAAATACAGGATGCTTTTTTTAAACAAGTTGGACTAAAAGTAGACTGTCCCAAGCACGGATACGGTAACTCAAACGATGGAAACACTTCTAGGAGATTTTTTGAAAATGATGAGGCAGTAACTAGAATCACTGGAATTGACAATCAAATCGTGAAAAGATTGGGAACTATCTTGAATGTTTTAAACTGCAAAGAAAATGTCAATTCTACAAAATATGGAGAATATGCATCGAAAACTGCATCTCTTTTAGCAGAAATGTATCCACAGAAGAAGTTGACCCCGACCGTCCATAAAATATTGGCGCATGGCAAAGAAATAATTGAGTACCAGTCTTTGCCAATTGGAGAGCTTTCTGAAGAAGCACAGAAGTCTCTTAACAAATTTTATAAAAAATATAGATTGCAGAACACATTCAAAGCATCAAGGGTGAGGCAAAATGAGGACCTCTTCAACATGTTGGCAGCATCTTCCGATCCACTTATTTCTTCCTTGCGGCATGTGAAGTCACGAATAGAGTTAGAAAATAATTATAGTTTTTAAATGATTAGTCTTTTAGATATACCTTCTCTTACGAATTGTGATGAATATTTTACAGAAAATTGAAAAAATAAATTTAAAAAAGAAGTAATTTTTTTTTAATTTGTTGGGTTATAATTTAAAACATAAAACCGTAAAGAAAAAAATAAAAACAATCTAAAAATGTAAAAATAATTTTTTTTAGTTACCATAAAATTGATTTTTCTACAAATTTTAATTTTGATAACCCATAAGTAGGCCCCTACAAAGCGTAGCACCCTTTCCAAATGCTCATTTCATAGGCTGAACAGTTAACTATCATATGCTGTTTAAACTGTTCAATTATGTTATTCGGTTCAAAAGATATGATTTTTGCAACGAAAAAACTCAAATGGCGCCACTGTGCGACGTTGAAAAGCAAAGTGGACGCCAAGGTAAACACCGGTACCGAAAACATCGCTACACCGCCCGATATACACGGTAGAGTTATAGAAAATGCAGCAATAAAGGTACATTTTTCCGTGGCCCATAAAGGCGATTATTTGATTAATGTGGTGTTCAAAAAGAAATCCCAATAATTTGAAAAGGATAAAGTTAAATAAAAATATCACAAATATTGAAATCGGTTGATTTTTTTAAGTTATTCAATATAGCGATATAAAAGATGGTGCACCCTATAGACATCCTGATGCTTGTAGTATGCAGCAGACAGACACGAATAGGGCTAGCAGCTCACATATATGAAAAATAGACAGTCTCCGAGACAGCAATCAGGGCAATTTCTCGAAATTACACGTTCTCATCGATTGTCCAAGTGTGCAATAACTCCATAAATAGACTGGGCACCAACAGATGAGAAGAAGGGGGGTAACAAATGGGTTGTAAAACTAAAAATCTAGGGGATTAAATTGCTACATCAAATGGCAATTATAACTTTAAGAACCATAAAAGGGATAAAAATTCCACTATAATGAGATATGCTGAGGGGTGTTAAAAAATATCAGTATATCCAAAATAATGCGGAAACCCTTTAAGTCGAAGGCAACAAAACTTCCGATTTTACTATTCATGTCGAGAGATATATTGTGCGATTTGCTTATTACAAGAAATAGCAAGACACAACAGATATGACCAAAAACATTTAAAAAAAATTATCTGGAGATAAATATTACATTTAGCTGTTCCAAAAAGAAGTAACACAATAATGCGGGAGGCTGGGGTGATCTCCTTACTTATTTTAGAACTATTTCTAACAATAACATCTTGCTAACAGTAAAATATTCTTTTGATTGTTGAACAATTTCAAAACTGACTCATCGATATCGAAATTAAAAGATCACACATAAGTCTTCTATCAACTAAATGTTGTTTTAAGTAATAAAGTTTTTAAAATAATAAAATTTCATAAAACGTAACTGAAACAAAAAATGTTGCTGGGCTTGGACTCCAGCGATAAGCATCACATGCTGGTAGAATCATACCAAACTCTTATCTTCTGTGTATTATGAAATTAGTATCTCATCTCTTATCTCTTGATTACATTTCTTATCTAGCACATGGTTTCTCTTTTCTTTTTTTTTTTTTTTTTTTTGAACCCACCCATAAGCGTGTTACTGTTGCAGTGCGTCTATTTCGATTTTATTCTTTTCTTGGACAACATTTACTTATGACTGATTTACGTTATGTTCTTTGATAATCTGAAGAAAAAAAAATACAAAAGATCATAAGATATCTTAAAACAACATTATCACCACAAGAACTGGCAATGAATTTTTGGAATCACATGTTCTTAGTATTCTTAATGCAAATATATAAACAGTGCTTATGGAAATTTGAAGAATAAGTTTTTGTCATTACCAAAAGAAGAAATATATAATTTTTGAAGAATTTTCGTTTTAAATTGAAAAGAAACAGGAAGGAAGTTGAGATATCATTGGCCATCATACGAAGTAAACAGGCCTATTGCTAAAATTATAGAAAGGTGAATTCAAAAATCTAAAATATTCCCTACTTTACAAGTTCACAGCGTCATGACCGGTATTAGAATTTCTTCACCCACCTAGAAGTTTCACAGCATTGTCTGTGTGCTTCAGCCTCTACAGAATATAAGTTTCTACTAACCGCTGACTCCAAGATTTTAAGTTCTTCACTTTCATTCAATATGTGTTTAGTACCAAAACTTAAATTCTAGCTCCAGATACCAAGAGTATTATGGATGCCCCCATTTTCTAGTCAAGAGAGCGTGACGAATCAATCGTCACTTTCAACACAGTATTTTATTGCCATTGGTTATATCTTTAAAAGTTTTATACTGTTAATAGAGTAATGAACCGGAAGATGACTAAACAGCAGCGGAAATATTTTTTGGAGAGAATTGGTTTCTTGCACAGTTTTAGAAAACTTTGACACTTGAATGCTTCTTTTGACACTTGAAAAACATGTTCGTTCCAACGGACATCGCATTGAATTATCATAATCAGAGCATGAACGGTATCCGATTCCTCAATATCTTTACCACCCATATATATGAATAACAAACAGCATTGGATCAACATACATCATAGAGTCTTCTGAGCATTAAAGTCAACCCTATTCGCTTAACCCCACTCAGAGATTGATAGAGTATGTCAGTCATTGTTAACCTTTGACTTAAAAGTCATTAAGAAAGAAAAAGAGAGAGGAAGAACCCGTGAGTTAAGCTGAAATTCATTGGATGAGACCCCATCTCTGAGAAAACTCGATATAAATCGAGAGAAGCCAATGTCAACCCCAAATGCAAAAAGCTTTGATATTAATGCACCGTGCCACACACGATCGAACGCCTTGGTAATATCCAGAGCAGCCAGTTTACTTTCACTAAAATTGTGAATGGATCGACTCCAGCACTCAGAAGGAAGAGCTAACAAATCTCCCATAGAGTGATTTCTACGGAAGCCATACTGTCGATCATTAAGAAGTGAGTTGGCCTCCAGATAGTTGACAAGATTATAATTAATCATGCCCTTCATCCCTTTTGAAAGAGCAGACCAGATTGTAACTGGACGGTAAACTATAATTTACAGGGATTGGTTGGGCATTGATAACATTCCAGCAAGTGGAAAAGACTCGCGCACGGAAGTACGATGAGATCAAAAAGTTGGCCAACGGAGAGTACTATTTCGGCACCAGTGCTGGTATACCATAACACTTTGGACAGGATGTCCCTATTAGTCGACCATCTTTCCATTCACTCGATTGCGTTCAAAGCAAATAGTATCGATCTCCGGTACGTTGTTGTTTTCGAGCTTCTCTAAGAGTCTCTTCTAAATATCCCAGAGGAGCAAGAGGGCCCTAAAATTTTTGTAATGCCTTAAGTCGAGGAATTTCAATAAAAAGACTTGTTTTAATTTTCTCGGTTAAAGGTCGACCTAAGGATAATCAGGGGAAATGCTGATGATCTATAAAGGGAGTTTTTTTTTTTTTGCTTAGATAGAACTTACGAAAGGGTTAGCTGTCAAATGAACTGTGCTCACTTTTTGACATTTATGGCCAATATGCTCTGCTAAACCATCATGAATAGATTCATACTTGAACAACGCTACCAAATTATAAAATTTTATTTTGAAAATCAGTCATCGATTCGGACGACTTATGGACCACTTCCAGATTTTTATGGCGTACAGAATCGTCCATCTGAGCCACCTATAAGTCAAACATACTCTCTAAGTGGTGCAATAACACCAACACCGCCGCAATCGAAAATGTGTAAGAAAATACATATATATCGATTCGCCGCCTTTCGCAGGAATTGGAGCTCTCTTCGTTCACTAAGTGGATGATTTTGGGCAATAATCTTATCCTGCACTCGTATAAGATCCATCTGGTGCAGGAACTAAAGCCATGAGATCATCATATGCGTCGCTCTAGACCAAATGGAAACCGACCCAATGTTTAATTGCAAAATTGGGTTCAGCGATGAGGCTAATTTTTGGTTTAACGAGTTCGTTAATAAACAAAATTGCCCCATATGGACTGAGACGAATCCATAACAGAGCCTACAGACATCATTACGTCTAGAAAAACGCACCGTTTGGTGCAGTTTACATGCTGGTGGCATCATCGGTTTTATTTCTTCTATAATGAAGTCGGAGCTCGCATTACGGTCAAAGGACATAGTTACCGCACCATGATCAATGATTTTTTGTTCGAAAATATGGATGACACTGATCCCGGTGAGATGAGGTTTTAACTGAATGGCGCTCTGTGTCATACGGCAACCGCAGCCGTCGACTTATTTAAATCAAAATTTGGCGATAAATTGATTTCGAGAAATGTATCTGTCTATTAAGCTCCAAGGTGGTGTGATTTGACACCTCTCGATTATTTCCTGTGGGGCAACAACAACTGGAGAGTTGGCGGCCAACATTGTTCGTGTTTTTCGTGACATACCGTCAGCAATGCTGGAAAGAGGGACCTAAAATTGGACGTCCATAATGCGATTCGTCAACAACAGCCGGGGCCATATGGTCAAAATAATTTTTAACCACTGGGGCTCAATCTTCGCAGTCGTAAGCGAACGTATTTTTATTTGAACGTGCGAATTTTTGTACTTATGATATTTTCTTATACGAGAACGATTAATATGAAATGAAGTTTCTGATTCTGGGATTCGATAAAAAGTGATCATTCGAATGTTTTTCCCAATAAATGCCAAAAAAAAATATGGGGAATGGAGTCAATTTTAGCAATTTTAGGTCAAAAATAACAAAAACAAGCTTTATCCAGAAAAAGTTTCTTGACAGCTTTATAGATGAACATACTAATTCAGCTAAAACTATTTTGCTGATCACTTTACAAAGAAAACAAGGGCTAACCAACTATGGGAAGTATTGTGGCGCAAGGTAACCGAGTAACGAATATTTTGTGTAGGTTTACGTTGATCAGAAGCGAAATGTTAAAATAGGGTTAGGTTTTATGCAACAGTTCATGAGAGAAACGAACTGATGGTGGCCCATTTGAAGATAAATTTCTTTCCCAAGACTTTATTTCTCTTTTGACTCACTTGTTTTTTTCTTTTAATTTTAGAATAAACATATGTTTTTTGTTTATATTTTCTATTTAGTCTGTTACTAGCAGAGCACAGCCCTCGAAACTTGAGTGAAAATTCTAAGAAATTTTATTCTTTCATTTAATAAATAATTTTGCAAGAGCCTAAAGGTATGCTAATCAATTTTAGCCAATTCACAATTCAACATTTTTTAAATAAAATTTTTTAAATTTCATTATAAATATTTGTTGAACACGCAGAAGGTATATGCATGGGTTTAATAATAAATAATTTAAAGGATCCTAAAGGTATGTTATTCAATTTTAGCCGATTCACAATTAATTACAGGGCTTTTATATTTATAATAAACGCACATACATAGTATGTGTTTTATCTATGGGTTAGTAGCAACTTTAAATGAGCATTACTCCAAAAAATTGTTCCAGGCGATGCAAATCTGTAAATCTGGTGGACGGCTAAAAATAAATACCTTTCAAATGGGGTATTTTTTTTTTTTGTCAAAATCGGTTTGTAAATAAATTTTTCACGTCGGTCAAAAGAAATAGCTTGCCTATTAACATTATAGATAGTTGTGTAGTGTTGTAAAACATGCAAATATCCGTATTATAAAATACTGAAACAACAAATCGTTTCGTTTCATAAAGACTAAGAAAATTAGAAATACTTACACGATAGAAATAAATTGCGCACGGAGTCATTTCGATTACTATTTCCAAAATTAGGCAACTGAATTGATCTTTTGAATAAAAAAAAATTATTAAAATTAAATTTTTTGTGTTATTTTTTACAATTACAAGTTCTATCGACCTTAAAAACATCCTTTATTTTTGGTTTGATTCCTTCTTAATTTTAATTAGACACACAGCAACCAGCGATTCTCCAACTTTTTTAAGACCTCCGCAAAGTAAAATTTGGAAAAGTCCTCAAAATTAGCTTTAGGGGCAGAGAAAATCTCCTCATTCGACTACAATCTTTTACCGTTAACAGATTTCTTCAATTTGGGCATACGAACAAGTTGCCGGGGGGGTAAATCCGAAGAAAAAAATAATACTGCAACAATGCAAACCTCAACTTGTGTTTTTTTGCCATCGAAACTGTAAAACTGTGCACCCGAGCATTATCTTGATAGCCGATCTCGTTTTTTTGTTGGCTAAATGGGGGCGTTAATTTTTTATTTCTTCGCCTAATTGGACTATTAATGATTAACCATGTTCTACATTTACTGTTTTTCCTTTTTCGAATTCCATGAAAATTCTATACATGTCCCAAGAAGGAGACGTGACCTTAATCATAACATACGATTTCACTGTTTTTGCTTTATTCAGGGTAGATCCAAATGGTAAAACCATTCGTTTTGCCTGTTGTTTCATTTCTGGTGTATAGTGGAGAATTGATGGTTCATCAATAGTTATTTATCGATTAAGAAAGATTGCGTTAATTCTCGACCATGAGCAAACGGGTCACCCACCATGCCAACAGCATTTTCATACCCAATTTGTCGTGTAAAATTGAACTAACTGAACCATATAATATGGGCGTGGCTTTAACTAGTTCACATACTTTAAGCCGACGCACAGTGGTGCCATTTGAGTTTTTTCGTTGCAAAAATCATATCTTTTGAACTGAACAACATAATTGAACAGTTTAAACAGCATGTGATAGATAACTGTTCAGCCTATGAAATGAGCGTTTGGAAAGGGTGCTACGCTTTGTAGGGGCCTAGTTATGGGTTATCAAATTTAAAATTTGTAGAAAAATCAATTTTATGGTAACTAACAAAAATTATTTTTACATTTTTATATTGTTTTTATTTTTTTCTTTAGGGTTTTATGTTTTAAATTATAACCCAACAAATTAAAAAAAAGTACTTCTTTTTTAAATTTATTTTTTAAATTTTCTGTAAAATATTCATCACAATTCCTAAGAGAAGGTACATCTAAAAGACTAATGATTTCTAAACTATAATTATTTTCTAACTCTATTCGTGACTTCACATGCTGCAGGGAAGAAATAAGTGGATCGGAAGATGCTGCCAACATGTTGAAGAGGTCCTCATTTTGCCTCACCCTTGATGCTTTGAATGTGTTCTGCAATCTATATTTTTTATAAAATTTGTTAAGAAACTCCTGTGCTTCTTCAGAAAGCTCTTCAATTGGCAAAGACTGGTACTCAATTATTTCTTTGTCATGCGCCAATATTTTATGGACGGTCGGGGTCAACTTCTTCTGTGGACATATTTCTGCTAAAAGAGATGCAGTTTTCGATGCATATTCTCCATATTTTGTAGAATTGACATTTTCTTTGCAGTTTAAAACATTCAAGATCGTTCCCAATCTTTTCACGATTTGATTGTCAATTCCAGTGATTCAAGTTACTGCCTCATCATTTTCAAAAAATCTCCTAGAAGTGTTTCCATCGTTTGAGTTACCGTATCCGTGCTTGGGACAGTCTACTTTTAGTCCAACTTGTTTAAAAAAAGCATCCTGTATTTGCTTCTTTCTGATATTTTCCTTATCCTTTATTGATGTATTTTCATCGAAGTTTTCCTCCTCTTGTGGTAGAGTATACGCCAGTTTTAGCAAGAACTCCATACACCTTATCCTCGCGTGCAATGGTGACATTTCATATTCGTAGTTCTCCTCGTTTGTAGAATCGTTTAAATTACCAAAGTTCTTCTGACTCTTTTTGCAAATCGGGCATGACAATGTTGAGGTTGTTCCTGTCAGTTCGTTTACGACTTTTCCGTCAACCACGCAGCTTTGTAGGCTTAATATTGCTTATTTGTTCTTCAATGTCCTTCACCATGGTCCTTATGAGTTCTGCCGATTCCCTTGCAAACTGAAACATTATTGGTCGGCAATAATGCACTGATGACGGACGTGAATTTTTCCAGTGTAGGGAAACATCAGATTTTAGCCGCAAAGGAACAACAGATGCCATAAACATATTTCCGTCCGATATTGTAGCGTCATCGGAAGATATCCTTTGCTTATAAACGCTTTGTCCGGATGATCCATCGCAGCCCCATTTGCTGATCAATGTGAGTTTCTCAGGAAGAATTTTCACCTCATTTTCAGGAAGACTCTCCAACAACCGTTTTGCTGTATGGCCCATGAGATCCTGCAGATTGGCTTTCACAGAGACTTCCGTAAACTCCGTATGCAGTGGTCGTGAATTTATTTTGGCTTGCGTAATATTCTTGTATCCTGGTAAAATGTCAGCCCCGTGTCGCATCAAGGATGCCCATATTTTTCTTTGGAAAGTTGTAAGTCCATAAACAAGGCCAAGGCTTCTTCGGAACCATACTTTTTAATGTGTGCGTTTGTGGGCGTGGGAATGCTTTCCTTAATCCTTTTTAGTCGTAGTGGGCTTGCATCAGCAACAGATTTTGTAATCTGCGACCTAACTCTTTCACTATCCTTTATATATTTAATAGATAGCGCGTCCGATAAATGCTTCGTGGTCAAGTCATTGGTGGCATCGGCAAGTTTCCTCTTTTTTGTGAAAATTGAACACTCCTCAATACTTTTTTTGGCCTTCCTTTTGCTCCTCTGGTTGATGTGGTGGGTTTATCTACTGCCAATTTATGCAGGATGGTGTCTTTATTAAGCCAGTCCTCGTATTTGGAGTTGAAGTTCTGAATGGTTCGATTAGATTTCACCCATTTTGCCTTAACATTTGCATATATCAGATAAAAATTATTTTTTATAATTTCGCTTCTCTCAATATTTCCGTATAAGCTATCAAGTTCTTCTAAAGCAGCTTCCGTGAAAAACTTTGGTGTGGTTGACCTTCTAAACAGTTCAAATAATTTTAAATTGTTTAACGCCATGGTTTCAGTACTTGTTGCGCCAACTTTCAGTCGTAGACTAATCCAGGTATTATGCTTATTTTGCAATATATAGGCTTATGCTACCATGCCTAAAAATTTACCTGTTCCCTGCATACATATGGATTTAGGCTGAATTATGCAATTTTGATATTATGCTGGAGTCTAAATAAGATTTGTGGCTACCTGGAGGGACCATAAGTCAATATTGTTCTTGACCATTTGTACTCCAAAGTAATTTTTAAGTGAGGTGCGCACCTGCGAATTTCAATGAGTAGTTTTTTATGCATCCTGTGTCTGTAACAGAATATTGGGAGTAGACTTTGGTAGAGGCACACAGGTAGGCAACCGACTTAAAATGCAATTTTCAAACTATTAGATCAAACTACTGTCAGTCAAAACATGTAAGGGATGCACGCCATACAATTTCTGCAACCATGTCTTTTTAAACTTTTTTACCTCCAGAAGCCAAACGAGCACGTGCGGGCAGATAACACCTTTTGAATTATGTAAAGAAATAATCAAAGAACATGTTTTGTAAATATGGCAAATATAGAAAAATATGGATTTTTTTTATTTTCCATCAAAGTTGAAAAATAGTGAAAAAACGGATAGTTTTTAAATAGTGATTTACCAGGAGAAACGCAAAGCAAACAGTTAATTTTTTTTTATCATTATACATTTAGTAAATACGTCAATCAACACAAACAAAAAATAAGGCGATTCGTTACCTATTTTTCGTGATATTACACCTGAAATCGCAACAAATTGACTAAAAATTGTGTGTTTTTTTTTTGAAAACCGAAAGTCGGTCAACTTTGAACGGTTATATCTTCTAAACTAAAAATGTGATATTATTAAGAGTAGCATATTTAAAATCGTTGAAAAGTTTCCTATAACATGGGTTTATTCAAAACTTCGTCGGCGCACATGAAATTTTTGATTTTTGCAACCTCGTTTGCTCTACGGGCGCCACTGTGCGTCGGTCACTCGAAAAAATTTCGTGGATTTCCGAAGTAATACCCCAACGTGGTACATCATTTTTGGATGTATGTCCACTTTTAACTCCATTTCAGTCTTAAACGCTAGTGCAGATGTGCCATGGACTAACTCATCTTTGAGATTTTTTAATTAGAATTTTTGGTGACAGCACGAAACTCATTTTTGCTGCTTTTCAAAAACGACTAAAGTTGTCTCACCCAACCAATCGCTTGAGAAAAAGTGAATGACGACTTTACTTAAAAATTTACCAATCGTCTGTTTGAGCTTGACATTTCTCAGAAATCCATTTTGGTTTTAATTCTATGTGCTCCTTATGTGATATTGTAAAGACTCGTACTGTTTGGTTGATTTGTAATGCATTGAACTGAATTTTTGTTATAGAATTTGCCAAAATAACCGCTCAACGTCCATAACTATTTCTCCGACGGCATAGAAAAAAAAAACAGAAAACCATTTAAATTTAATCACCAAGAAAAAAAATGTTTGAAGAATTTCATAAGTTATTACTTTCATTTTCGAATCAATTAATTAAATTAATAAAACATTAAATTATCCACAATTATGATCATAGACTAGAAAACCATAAAATTAAATTAATTACCGTAGACAATTAAGCACAAAAAAACAGTACGCACACAAACACAAGTTCTGAAAACAAATGTAAAGAAAAACAGAATTTTTTAAAAACGGAAGAGAGACTAGAAAGTTTTATGCTGACATCAAGCCAAACAAAAAAAAAAAGAACAAAAAACATTATTCGTTTAGTTTCTGGTAAATACCACACCCAAAAGAACAGAATTGTACAAAAATAGTGTTTTTTTTATTAGTGCAAACCTTAAAATACAATTTTTGCAATAGTAATTAAACCGAATGATCACATTCAGACGAGAAATCATAGAATACAAAAAACAATTCTATTTAGTTTAATACAAAAATATGAAGAGGCTCAATGGGGTGCCACTTATTTATAAGAAGATAATGCAAAATGTTAGGAAACGAAATTTTACTTTAAACCTTGAATTGGAAATGCGAATAACTGAGGGGCAGAGATGTTAATTTGGTTATATTATTTAGTTTATTTTATAAAAATTGACCTTTGATCTTGGATCCTTACAAGTTGATATTATTTGACTTATTCTCAAATAATTTGTATGATCTTGAAATGCAACTAAAATTTTATGGAGAAACCTTAAATTATTTTATTTAAAACAAAAATTGAGTAAGAAAATATCTACTGATTTTCAATAATAGGGCCATATTGACTCCAAGAGCTAAGGGGTTAGTTATAAAAAATAAGACGCAAAATATTATTTTTCAGAACAATTAAAATAGTTTTATCAAAATTCTTTCAGAAATATCCACTATTTTTAAATTTCATAAAAAAAAATTCCTTAAAATTTGATCTTTGACCTTAAAGAAGGCCAGTTTAAAGGTGATAAATTTTACGTTAATTTAAGGATTGCAGACTTGCATTATAAGGTACTCTAAATGGCTAAAATGTGAAAACAAACACTAAACAAAAATTAATTATGATAATATGTATTTACTATTTAGGGAAGATTTCACGCATACTAGTTTAATCATTCGTGAACTCACACATAGTTTCACACTGTCGGGTTTATAGTACGCCAGATAATTTTTTTGTATGGTAGGTACCACGCCCACTAACCCAATTTCGCTCATTTTGGGCACGACTACTTTCATTAACAACCAATTGACGAGCAAAAAGTTTGAAGACTCTGGCCGTCATAGAACTCTAGATATATGATGCTATGTATTTGTCATGTATGGGAGCTGCCACGCCCACTTGTTTCATCCCGCCCGTTTTTTGTCCGACTTCTCACATTACTAACTTGTATATTCCAACATAGTTTCAGGACTCTTGCTATCATAGAGCTCCAGATATATGATGTTAAAAATTTTGTAAATATGGGCGGTGCCACGCCCCACTTCATACATTTAAAAAAGTATAGCCTATTTTACTTTCCCGACACACTCTTACATAGTTTAGTTTAGTTTAGTTTATTTTTATTTGTTCTTACCATACAACAAGATTACATCTTTTATATTATAGTATGGAAATTTTTAAAGAAAAACAAGTTACAGTATACAAAAATATTTAAATAAATTGTATAATTATATAAAGTAAATAAAAAATAAATAAAATAAAGAACTAAATAAATGAATGAGTTTGACATAATTTAATATAAAAGAATCAAATGGTAAAATTTTGATTAAAAAAAAAAGAAGAAAAATGGTTGAAATACCATTGGTGTATTAAAAACAATAAGTGACAAATAATTTAAATTTGCATTGAAAAACTAGCAGTTATTTTGTTTTTGAACTGCATTGAGTTGTTGATTTTCTGTGTTTGATTTGGTAGTAAGTTCCAGAGATAAACGGCATTAAAGTAGAACTGCCATTCAGAAATTTTACTACGATATCTTATCGGTACAAGCTTTCTCCCTCTATTGGATCCTGCAAAGGTTAAGCTGTTGAAAAGGTATGATGGTTCATTCTGATATATAATTTTGTGTAATAGGACTAGCACCTTTAATTTTATAATATTATCAAACGACATACCATTATAGTCTTGTTGAAAACGAGGTAATACGATCAAGTCTGTTTAATCCATAAACATACCTTATAATACTATTGAAGGCCACATTTAGTTTTCTCTTACTAGTTGAGTCACATAAAGCAAAAATTTCACACACGGATAATAAAACCGGCATTAGGTAAGATTTTGCAAGTATTATTCTTATATTTAATGGAGTGCAAGATTGAGTCGCCCAAAGCGTCCGAAGCATACCATACGTTCTCCCTACCACAACGCACACTGGGGATTTTGTGGAAAAAAGTCAAATTGTCAATATACTCTTCATGCAATATGCAGTGATATTTTGAAATTTAAGACTAAATGGTACAATCAAATCAGAAAGAATTACTCCGATCTGACTACTAGTTTTTTTTTATAGCGTTTCAAACTCAGTACTTGTATGTTTTACCGAGCCAACTTAATTTAAACCTAAGAATTTCAAAACGAATATTATTTTATTATGTGAGCTAAAAAAAATATTTTTTGCTTAATAAATTGATTTTTTTTTTTTGTAATTCATAAAAAAACCAAAAGGGTAAAAAAAGTGTCAAGTCATATTACTTTCGCGTAAAGTCGCATAACCTTTGAACAAAATGAGACATAAATCATGAAAATCGATGAACGCGTTTCGCTTTTATTCACAATTAAGTGAAGGTATGAATTTCAAAAATTTGCTCGAGATATCCACGAAATTCTTTGGAAAAAACATTGATGACTTTTTATGATTCTCAGAGTTAAAAAAAGAAAGGAATAAACAAAAGGTTATTTGATTTTTATGATTCCAGTAGCAAAGTAATAAACGCTAATAAATGTGCGTGGACAAAAATGAAAAAAGGAAAGTACACATTTTTAATTATGTGTTTTTCCGTTGGCTACCTGTATGATTTTTTTTATAGAAATTGCACCCACATTTATTAGTGCTCATGTTTTGCAACGTTTCGAAATATACGCCCATTCATAAGTACCAGACAGTAAAATATTGAAAAATACGTAGTATTTATAGTTGTTCATTGATCGATTTTTGTCATTCAACAAGTGCCGACGAACGAGAAAAGTACATGTTATTTTTCTCACGTTTTTAATTATAACTGAAACTAAGAGTTTTACGACAATGGAAAGTTTTTCAATTTCACATGGAGTTTTATGCTCGAAGCTTCTGGAGTTTGACAAAGACAGAACAAAACTGAAACAGTTTTTGCAACAATCGCACGTTAGCTTAAACGAAACTAGAGCATGTGAAATGTTGGATGGAATATATAAAGCCTTTTACTCTAAGTTCAAACAAAGATGGCAGGGTTCTAATCGTACGAAGTCGCGATTTGAAAAAAATAATGCAAATTGGCTTGAAGGCACATTTACAATGAAATTTACTGAGGCTGAATGTTCTACCAGTTCTGCACTTGGTCGGCCACGCAAATCGTTTGAGGAGTGCTGTGATCGCGCCAAACGATACAAAAGGGATGAAGTACGTGCTATGTTTCCTCAAGAAGTAATTGATTTTACTTCTAGTATTTCAAAAACCAACCACAAAATTTGTGCATTAAAAACTTTGAGGATGTTTACAAAGCTTGAACTTACAAAAGAAAAATACGAGTATCTAATGCATTGGTTACAAAATGAAGGGTATCAAATACTCGTACCATACAAAGAACTCACGAAAGAAAAAACTAACAGTTATCCTCAAGGAATTTCTATTACTGAAAGTTCAGGCAGTGTACCTCTGGATCATACTGCTAAAAGAGTCCTAGAGACCAAGTCAGTAAAGGAAATAAATAAAATTGAAAGCGGAAATCTAACAATGTACTATAAATGGGGATGTGATGGGGCATCTAGTCAAAGCGAATACCAACAGAGGTTTTCAGATGATCAAATTTCTGACTCTCATTTATATATCACATCAGTTGTACCACTTAAATTATCATTAAGTGATGACATAAATAAATTAGTATGGAACAACAATAAACCTTCTTCCACACAGTATTGTAGAACACTACAGTTTGCATACGTTAAAGAGACACCTCAAGTTATACGAGAAGAAAAGAGAAGAGTCGATGAGGAGATATCTCAACTAAAAGAATTTGAGTTAACAGTAAATAATCGTAACTTTAAAGTAAAACATGAATTATATTTTACAATGATTGACGGCAAGACAGCACAATCAGTAACAGAAACACCAGCAGCATCTTCTTGTTTTATTTGTGGAGCCACAACATCCAAGATGAATAAAATCGAAGAAGTTCAAGCTATGCCCGTAAATGAACAAGCACTGCAATTTGGTATGTCACCACTTCATGCGCGCATTAAGCTGATGGAGTGTCGTCTTTTGCATGTAGCTTATAATATTGAATTTAAACGTGGGAGAGTCGACTCAAATACTCGTCCGATAAGAGAAGCCCGAAAATCTTTGATAAAGCGTGAACTTAACGAGAAAATTGGAATACAGGTTGATACTGTTAAGCAAGGCTCTGGTACGACAAATTCAGGAAATACGTCACGAAGATTCCTTGCTAATCCTGCTTTGGTTACCGAAATCACGGGTCTAGATGAAAACATAATCAAGAGGTTTTCAATAATTCTCGAAGTTATAACAATCAGCGAGGTAGTAGATCCAAAAAAATTTGGTGATTTTTGTCTGGAGGCGGCAAAAGAGTTTGTTGCACTGTACGAGTGGTACAATATGCCACCTACATTTCACAAAATTCTGATTCATGGAAAAGATATAATTGAAAAGTGTATTTTTCCTGTAGGCTAACTATCCGAAGAGGCTCAGGAAAGTCGTAACAAAGACTATAAAATATATCGCCTTAGACACTCCAGAAAATGCAGTCGAATTGCCACCAAAGAAGATATTATGCACCGAATGATGGTAACATCAGATCCCATGATCTCATATTTGACTCCTTCATTTAGCCAGAAAAAGCATAGTGTTATAAGCGACGAAGTTAAGGATCTTTTAGAATAATAAATTAAAAATAGATTTAAAATAAATAATAAATTAAAAATTAAAAAAATCATTAAAATTTTTTTGTTACATTGTAGGTAACGATATACATTTCTCTAACTTTATTTATTTTGATTATTTTTGTGTATTACTATATAAATAAAACTAAATTTGTGCCCGCCCAGTAGCCCGATTCCACCCATTTTTGGCAAGACTATTTAAATTCATACTCTGGCATCTAAAACAAAATTTCAGGGGTGCCCCTCCCAGTAGCCCGATCCCGCTGAAATTTAAGAGAATCAGTTCTTGGATGAAAACAACCCCACGCACCAAATTTCATCCATATTTGCCGATCCTAGTGGAATTTAAGCAAATTTTTCTGAAAAATTTGTATGGGCGCTAGGTCCAAACATAGACCGATTTTCAACATTTTCAACAGGGTTCGTCCTTGGCCCAATATAAATGTATGTTCCAAATTTCATCCAGTTATCTCTTAAATTGCGACCTATATCGTTTCTTTTCCTCACCTCCATAAAAAAATTCCCAGTGTGCAACGTTTACATGATTGTTCCAACTAAGTGTGTCATTAAAAACAATACCCAGATTTTTTGATGAGGACACAATTTCAATTCTCTGATTGTTGAGAACAATATAAAAATCTAGATTGGACTTGAGGGGGATTCAGACAAAGTCCATTAGCAGTTTCCCAGTTATAAATATTATTTAAATCATCATTAGGTTTTGCTACGTTTTCTCTGGAAGATATTAGTGGATGGCAAAGATATACTTGGACGTCATCAGCGTACATGTGTACTTTACAATACTTCACATGATCTGGCAAGTCATTGGCGTACATTGAAAATAAAAGAGGGCCTAGAATTGAGCCTTGCGGAACACCTTTAGGTACATGTAGTGGCCTCGAAAATTGGTTATTAAGGAAGACTGACTGAACACGGTTTACCAGGTAGGATTCAATAAGTTTCTTTGAACACTCGGAGAAATTAAAAAGCCGACTAAGTTTTGTTGAAAGTATTGAGTGATCAACTATGTCTAAGGCTTTAGAATGATCAAGAAGGACTAAAAAGCAAATATTTCCACCATCAATGGCATGACGAATATCATCTGCAACATCAATTAAAGTAGTTGTACAACTATGTTTTTGCCTAAAGCCTGATTGCTTTTGCAATAATAGCCCAAATCGTTTTAGGTATTCGTTTATCTGTTTATGCATTATCTTCTCAAGAGCCTTAGAAAAGAATGGCAGTATTGATATAGGCCTAAACTCAGAGTTTGTCTTAGGCACAGGAATAACCTTTGCATGCTTCCATTGTGTTGGAAACACGCTGGTGGTAAGGATCGTATTATATATGTAAGTAATGTATGGTAAGAGGATAATAGGAAGGATAATTTTGATAAATTTAGGGTGCATGTTATATCCAATTGCATTTGATTTTATGGCTAAAAGACAGGTAAGTGCCTCATCATTGCTAACACATTGAAAATCAAATGGACTATCATTATCAGAAATCACTAGGTTATTGATTGTATTGTGTGCAGGAGGTTGAAATTGAACAGTGGGTAAATTAGCAAAAGCTGAATTAAGTTCATCAGGAGTGAGTTCGCAAGTTTTCCTATTACTAGTTCGGCCAATTCCAATTTCCCGAATAGTTTTCCATTTCCGTTTGGTGTTAATTGCATTTTCAAACCGGAGGCCATAATATTCAGACTTTGATCTACGAATTTCACGAGTAACTTCTCTTCTAAGATTTCGATATTCTTCTTTAAGTTGAGGTAACTTAAATTTTTTCCAACGTGAAAACGCATTATCTCTTTCACCAATCAGTTGTTTAATATGTGCTGTGAACCACGATCTTGTATAGGTCCTAATGTTCTTCGTTATCTTAGGTACAGTAATATCAAATAAGTATGAGATATTATTCTCCAAGAAGGACAACTGATGGTCAACAGAAGTCATATGATAAATGGACGTGCAATTTACTAAGGAAATATGTTCTGCCAAAACATTGTAATTGACATTATTAAAGTCACGATATGTAACTGATAGTGTTTCATTATTAAAAATAAAGTGATATGTCGTGAAAATTAAGTCGTGTTTCGAGAAACATGAGGCCGATAGTTGGTCGTACAACAATACTTTGGTTAAATCGTTAACAAAAAAAAGGTCAAGTAAAGTACTTGCTGTTGATGTATAGTGTGTATGTAGGCATCGTGTAGTTTAATGATGTGAGACCAATGGTTTCCATGTTTTCTGAGACATAAGTGTCACACAGAAGATTACAATTAAAATCACCTGCAATTAATAAATCCATGTAGGTGACCGTCAACCTCTCTAATACTTCCATAAAAGAAGTGATCAGAGTATCACGGTGTGGCCTGTATATACATCCTATAAGCATTTTGTTATTTTCAGAAATAACCTCTACAAACAAATATTCAATTTCATCAATTACCTCACCTTCATTAGATCTGCATTTAAAATTACATTTAATACCTTCCCTAATATATATTGCAACACTAACAGCATGTGTCTTACGATCAGCTCTGAATACAACATAACCATTTAAATTACACAGACTCTCAGGCATATATTTTACGAACCAAGTCTCTGACATACAAATAACATCCACAGATGAGTTTTCAAATGTCAATCTGAATTCATCAATTTTGTTATTTAGGCTCTGAGCATTTATATGACACACATTAATACCTTTCCTCTGCAAATCTAACATATTGTGAAAATTTCAAAAAGATTGGTCTTATGATTTAGCCACCTATTAGTGTCAAACCCACAAACCCACAAATTTTCATTATATATATATATATATATATATATATATATATATAGATCTTCACAATTGGGTCATTTTGCACCCAAGAGCACTAAGGGATTAAGAATAAAACATAAGATGCAAAATATTACTTTTCATAGCAAGTAATATAGTATTAGCAGAGCCCAGCCCTCGAAATTCGAGTGCAAGTTCTGGGAAATTTTATTTATTAATTTAATTTATTTCTTTCAGTTTTTTTTAATCTATTGACTTCATTAAATTTATTTCATTATAAATATTTGTTGAATATACAGAAGGAAAAGCCTAAAGTATTTGAACAATCTTTTATATCACCTAAAGATATGCTAATTTTAGGAAATTCACAATTATTATAATGAAATTTGATTGCGATATTGTCATTATTGGTTTATGTCCAAAATTATTTTTCAATTCAGCACAGGGCTCTTCATATATAATTTTTGCAAACACGTTAGCTGATTTAGTAAACGCACAGACAGCATTGCATAATTTTATGTATGTGTTAGTAGCAACTTTAAATAAATTTTACTCAAAAAAAATGTTCCAGACGGTGCAAAACTGTAAATCTGGTGGACAGCTAAACAAAAAAACCTTTCAAATGAGGTATGTTTGGTCAAAATCGGTTTAAGACTGACAAAGTTACATTGGTCACAACAAATCAGCTTGCCTATTAATATTATAGATTAAAAAGTTATATCCAAATCCTTTCAAAAATATCTATTATTTCGATATTTTGTTAAAAGAAAATACACCAAAATTTGAATTTTGATCTAAAAAGGGGCTGTTTAGAGTACTAAAAGTTTCCCTTGATTTACAGCAGTAACTACTTGCACCATATGGTGTCTTATAATGGCCAAAAAACAAAATCACAATAACCTGCAGGCAAAAATAGGTGAAAAAAATCTAATTTTTTGAAATAAAATCGACACTATTGACAAATAATGAAATTTAAATCTACAAAATTTGTCATTCTTAATCCTTTATATGTCCTCAATAGGTCAATATAGTCCAATCTTTTACTTTTTTTGAAGTTTCTTTAACAAAATTGATTTAAGTGAAATTGGAGATTTTGAAGTAAAGAAATATATCTGTACATTTTCATTATGGAGTTATATTATATTGATACCGACCATGTGATATCGTATACCATGCGTTTAGAGAATTGATCTTAAGTCCAACTAATTAGGTATAGAATTAAAGCATACACCAAATCTGAGTGTAATTTTTATAAATTTCTTAGCCTGTTGATCTGAAAAACTTCAATCGGATGCTATATTTTAGTGGGGATAAGGTCGAAACATGGACCGATCCTGACTTTATTTGATAAAGTCTCTTAGTTTTGGAAAAATATATACAAACCAAATTTGAGAAAAATCTGTGCAATATTTCTGTTCTTTGATACATAAAGTGAAGATCGGGAAGCAGCTCTATATGGGGCTATGACGAAGAAATGTCCTACACGGTTTGTTTTTGTACTAATGATTAATGGATATAATAAAAACACACAAACCCAATTTGACCGAGATCTGTATGATAATATGGATCATATGGTAATTTAAATCGATTTCATTGGTGTCAGTTGTATGGGGATTATGTCTGAACAAGCACCGATTTTCACCAATTTGAAAAGAGTTTGTTCTATATCCGACAGACACTTATTTACCAAATTACGTCAAAATATATTCATAGTTGCGATCTGTGGTTTGATTACAAAGTTTACATGGACATACAGATGAAAAGACGGACGCACGGACATATATCGCGAAATCGACTCAGAAAGTGATTCTAAGTTGATCGGTAATATAGTTTTTATACCCTATACCACATAGTGGTACTAAATTCTTTCAATATCTTCGAAAATTAGATCTTGAGCTGCTTAATCAAGTGGTCTGCGGCACATTAGGTCTTGAGGAATGTGTGATAACTTGGTTGATTTTGCACCAATTTTTATACCCTATACCACTATGTGATTTGGGTATAATGACTTTGTGCTGCTGTTTGTAACAACCAAAAATATTTGACCTACACCCGTCCGTCCGTCCGTCTGTGTGTCCATGTAAAGCTTGTAATCAAACTGCAGGTCGCAAATATGAATATTTTTTGACGAAATTTGGTATTTGATCTTTTATCGGCCATAGGATGAACGCTGTTGAAATTGGTGAGAATCGGTTCATGTTCAGACCTAGCCCCCATACAAATGACCCCTATGAAATCAACATATATTGCCATAAGATCCAAATTATCATACAAATCTTAGTCAAATTGGGTTTGTATGTATATATTACATCCATTAATCAGTAGTCCAAAAATGATCCCTATTGGACAACTCTTAGTCATAGGCCCCATATAGAGCTACTTCCCGATCTTCACTTAAATCTATCAAAAAACAAAAATATTGCACTGATTCTTCTCAAATTTTGTTTGTATATATTTTTGCAAAATACAAGAGACTTTACCAAATATGGTCAGGATCGGTCCATTTTTGGGCCTAGTCCCCATATAGATATAGCATCCGATATGAACTTTTTCATATCTGCAGCTGAAAAAATTAATAAAAATCCCACTCAAATTTGGTTTATGCCTATTTTCTATATCCAGTTAGTTGGGCCTGAGAGATAGGGTCTCTAAACGCATGGTATAGGGTATCGTGTAGTCGGTCTAGACCGACTATAATTTTCTTACTTGTTTTTTTATACCCTCCACTCCAGTGTGCAGAGGGTATATATAAGTTTGTCATTCCGTTTGTAATAATTAAAAAAAAAATTTGGAGCCCATAAAATATATATATTTGTGATCCTTATAACAACCGGAGTTGATATGGCGATGTCCGTCTGTCCGTCTGTCCGTCTGTGGAAATCACGATGACGGCATCAATCGGGCAGCTAGGGTGCTCGTTGGCATAAAAAATGATTCATTAACATCCTGAAAAGTTTGCTATTTAAAATCGTCCAAATCGGTCGATTAGGGCCCGAGATTTGAAAGAAGAACTAAAAAAAGTCTTGAAAAAATATAATTTTCTATGCTGTTCTTGTCACGATCACGCCCTGAATAGTGCAGCTAGGGTGATCATTTTTAGTGAGAATGATTTGCCAAATTTATGGGAAGATTTCTATTTCAAAAATCATTAAAATCGGTGGAACAGGTCCAGGGAAATCGCTGAAATTTAAAAAAAAAATTAAAAATATGATGTTTCGATATTGTTCTTGTTGTTATTCTAAATGTTGTGTTGGTATCATAGCTGGACTTGTTGTTTTTGTGGTCGTTGTGGTAATAATATAATAAAAACTAACCCTTTGTACATTTTTTATTAACTCTGGCAGAAGAATTTAAAAGTTTCCATTGTTATGGCATCACTCTAAAAATTTGTTAGATCATTTCTGTTATTACCACGAGCCTGCCTGCAAAATTTCAGATCGAGTGGCTCACGGGAAATTGGTTAAAATCGATCCAAAATTTTTTCGACAAGCAGACACTACGAGTTAATATAAAGGCAGTAAAAATTCACCAACATCTTAAGCAAATAATGTAAAATACCTAGTTGTTAAGAAAAAAAAAAATAATGTAAATATAGCAAAAAAAAATTTTATGTATAAATTTATTTATAAATATATATAAACATATTAAATAATACAAATAATATACATATATTATATATGTATATCCATAACAATTGCATGTTAGAAATAAGTCGGTATATTATTTTATTTACATAAAATTCTGCAATATTTTGTTGTGGGGAAAATACATTTCTTTTGCATTAACAGAGTGTTACTTCATTTTGCTCAGCGTGACTATGCCACAGTAGATGGCGCCACAATTTTTGTTTGTTCTAATTAGCTTTGCAATAGTTATTTTTGTATTTTAACATGAATGTTAATAAGAGTATACACGGGCTGGTCTTTTATTTCATACGTATTTTCATTATTCTTTTACAAATATGAACTAAGTTTGGCATATTTACTTTTTGTTGTCTTTACAAAATAGAGTTACCGAGTTCATTAATGAGTTTTTTGCTTTCAAAACAGTTTTACATAGTTATATAGAATTATTATTCTGCTTTACCTACAAAATATTTGATTGCGATTACATCTAATTTTTAAAAATTGTTTATAATTACTAAAGCATTATTATTCACATAAATACAAAATTGCACTTTTTAAATTTTCCATTCAAATTTAAGAAAATATCAATTCTAAAAACTGGAATTAAAAATTTCCAATTATAAATTACAATTAATTGAATTTCAGAAAATCATCTTAATACGTCGGAAATTATAATTTTAAATTTAGAAGACATCAATTGCATCTTTAATATATAAATTTTATTCGTTAAACACAAATTGAAATTCCAAAAAAAAAAAAAAAACAAATACCTATGTTTACATTTAAAAACTTTTTACATTTTAAAAAAATATTGACATCAGGAGAAATTAATAGCTTTTCAGTATCGCGATTCAGTAACTTCTTTTAACGATAGTCGAATCGTTAAAAAAAGAAAATTGCAAAATTACCAGTAAAATTTTTAGAAGATTGTTAAAGGCAGCTGTTGTTGTTATCTAAACGACAACCATTTTTGTGTTGTTTATTCAATCGATAAAAACTTAAATTTTTAGGTTGAAATGTCGTCATACATAAATAAAAATCATAAAATAGTGAAAATATTTTGCTTTAATTAAAAAACTTTTTTATATAAATAAAAAAATTAAATAGCATATTCAATTCTTTATTTCATTTTCAAATAAATACACAGAAATATTAGTAAAAAAATAAAGATATTAAACATAAACATAAAATCATCCTGTCAAACACGAAGTAATTTCTTTTTTTCTATTCTTCTTTGTGTTTTTCGCTTACTTTGACAGAGATGCCACTCGTTTACAATTTAAATAAATAGAAAAATAGATTTGTCGACTGTCGTTAAGATGTCTGTACTTAGTGAATCACTTAATCCTTAGTGCAAACAACAATAGCTGTCGATATATTTTGCGATTGTCGGATCGTTGAAATTTACAGAATCGGACTACAGAAAACATTAATTTAAATTCAATGAATTTTAGAAACCCTCAAATGATATTTAAGAATTGCGAATAAAAACTGTTACATAAATAAACGCAATTTGATGAGAATGTTATTTTTTATATATAAATTTTCACAATTGTTTTTGGATGAAAATTTGAAGTTTTTCAGAAAATAAAGAGAACAAATTATTTTATTTAAAATGTTTGGGACATTTGGTTTTTTACGTTTGGCATCCCTAATTTGAATATTTATTATTATAAATTTATTCTCTATGTTTTCCAAATATGGCAATATTTTAATAAAAAAATTGAGAGAGTTTATTTTTTGGTTATTATTTTGTTACTCCATCCGACCTATATGGCCGCAATGAAGAAATATTTGGCCAGTTAAAAGAAACTATATAGGTATATAACCTAAATGCATGCCGATCAGCAACCACGATGACCAAAAAGCAAACTCCGAAATAAATCCGAAATCATAGAAAAGACGAAAACCAACCCAAACAATTTGCTGAAATAATTTGGTATTAAGTTTAACAAATTGTTTACTTTTTCATTTACATTTATTATCAAGACTCAAACCGAGGTGGAGGGTATCAAAGATTCGGCACAGCCGAATTTGACACTCTTATTTGTTTTCTTTCTATTTTATTAGAAGGATAATTTATTGAACACTGTGATTTAATAATCACTTTTATTGAAACGCAATCATTTATATCAAAAATTTGTTTTTAACACATTTAAAAAGTAATTATTCCCCTTGTAATCTCATTTACAAATTTTGTGCTCGAAAATATTGGACAACTGAGGTCAAATTTTTAACGGCAATGTTTTTGATGCAGTGACACAATAATCTCACACAAAATTCAAACATAAAATTTTTTCGCGCCCTTTTTATCATTTCTTTTATTCTAATTTATTCCTCTTGCCAAATCACTGGGATTTACTAATCATAATTTTTTTTTCTTGTACCTAATTATCTAATTCTCCAATTGTTGAATTTAAAAATCTCCTAATGCTGAAGAGGTTTTTATAGTTTTACTATCCCTCATTATTAAAACGTTCACTCATCTTTCACACGCGCCAAACACAAAAAAAATAAAAAAAAAAAATTCTGTGGATTTCAGTGAAGCGAGGCGCGTGGATTGTATCATCATCATCATCATCACCATCATAATTATGCAAGAAATTTAACTATTTAAAGGCGACTTCAATTGCAGAATATTCATCCACCAATACATTCATATCTTTTAATAAAGCAAACCATGTTTTTTTTTTTTTTGTTTTAAAAAATTAAAAACATTAAATGTTATTTATACACAGCACCAACTTAATATTATAAAATTTTAAAGTTACAGATCAAAAAAGGCCGAAAAAAATCTCTGTTTAATATTAAAATTGAAATGGAAATATGTACTTTTGTTAGAGAGTACTTTCAAAGAAGATAAGCGAATATGCGATTATGTTCAAAAATAGCAACACATGCAAAATATTAAATGTTTTTTTTTAGTTTAATCTATTGCCTACAAATCCATGGAAACTAAAGCAATTACTTGGGCTATAAAATCTTAGATATGCATATAAACATGGGTGATTCTAGAAGTAGTTAGTGGCTTCCAAAGCCATTTCTCTAGGCATTATGTTCAAAACTGTGTTAGCAGTGGCTACATAATTAGAGCTCTAGAAATCCGAAAAGCAACAACCGGTATCCAGTATGGATTAAGTAGTCCTACGAATGGAATTAATTTTTCAGCATTCTTGATCATCAGTTGCATTTAAATGCTCTATTGTTTTGTATGTGGTCGCTACATTCATGTTCGAGTAAAAATAATTTTGATAAAACAGAATCCTCTTTCCCAACGAAATCCAATTTCTCGAAGCCTTTCCAATTGCAGGATTTCCCAAGATCATGAAAATAGGCATATGTTTGATCCGAGGGGTATTTCTTTAAGTTTGGAAATACAAAGAAGTTACTGGGGCTAAATTTGTTTGACCTGGTGCATTTTATTAATTAGCCAAATCCGATTTTTGTTAAATGGTTGAATAAATCGAATAAGTTTAGCATATTCACCGTTTATATTAATCAATATGGAATTTGCCGCCTGTATCCCAAATAACTCTCGTTTTGATCTTGTTAACCGTTAACTTTCATTGGCTTTCTTCGGAATCGGTTCGCCCACCATTATAAAACTGATCAAAAATGCATCCGTCTTGGGATTAAACAACGCCAACCACTTATTTGAATTTGTTCCACAATTTCTTAAGAAAATTAAAGTTGGTCTAGACCAAGTAAATATATACGATGCCCTATACCATGCGTTTAGAGAAAGTGTATTAGATCGAACTAATTGTTATTGGAATCGTTATTAATTTGTTTGCCTGCAGGTACGAAAAAGGTAATTTCTGATCATATATTAACATGGGGATCATATTTACGAAAAATTTATGCAATATTTATGTTTGTTGATAGATTTAAGTGAAGAACAATAAATACACAGAAACTAAAATTGACCGAGATTTATATGATAATTTGAATGTTATGGCAATTTCATAGGAGTCATTTCTAAGGGGACTAGGTACCGAATTCACCAATTCCAATACCGTTCGTCCTATGTCCGATGAAAACTTATACACAAAATTTCACGAAAATATATTCGTATATATTAGTCAATCAGCAAATGAATCGATTCCGCATACCAAACCAGTTACTGGTTGTTCCCCGGTTCCATGGTGGAATCGACAACTTGAAAATTTGAAGGTAGAAAAAAATAGATTGTGGTATATTTTTAGAGAAAATATTAATAATGATAACATGATAAAATACAAAAAGGCAAATGCACTTCTTAAAAGAGAAATCAAAATAGACAAACGCAAATCACTGCACAAGTTTACATCTAAAATAAATCCAAACTCATCCCCTAAGGAAGTATGGAATAACATCAAAAGATTTTGTGGCTATAAAACGTTTCAGGACATTCATTGTATACAAAGTAGCAATCCACCATTCAATAATTTAACAAATTCATTTGATATTGCAAACGAATTGGGTGAGTTTTGGTCGTCGAACTCATCTGATCTAGAATTTCCGGCTAAGTTTATAGAAAACAAAGCTACCTTTAGGGAACGGTTAGTAAATATTAATCCAGGAAAGAAGTCGAAACTTATAGAACAGGATATAAATAACATTGAACTATTATCAACTCTTAACCAGCTAAAGGGTAAATCCCCGGGTTTGGATAGAATTACATACGATATGATTAGAAATTCTCCAAACAGCATTAAAAATAGAATTTTGAAATTTTTTAACAATATTTTGAATACTCATATACCCCAACAGTATAAAACGAGTGTCATAACGCCAATATTAAAACAAAATGGAGATCGAACTAAGACTAAGTCTTATAGGCCTATCTCACTGAATTCCTGCATAGGTAAAGTACTTGACAGAATAATTGCTAATAGACTTTGGTGGTTTATTAATTCCAGTAAGCTCCTTAACAATAATCAAATGGGATTCAAAAAGGGTAAATCGACAGCCGATTCGCTACTTTATGTTGAGCACTTGGCAGCTAGTAGTTTGGCTTCCAAGGGTCATCTGACAATAATATCCCTAGATTTCGAAAAAGCATATGACAAGATTGGCATTCATACGGTGATCGATCAGCTTATTGAATGGAAAGTTGGACCAAAGATAATAAACTATATTGCAAATTTTATGACCAATAGAAAATTCATGGTAAGGTTGGGAATAACATATTCAAAATCTTTTGATTTATATAATGGAATCCCCCAGGGATCTCCATTATCTGTTATTTTATTCCTCATTGCATACAACAAGTTATGCGATATCATGTCTCTTCAAAAGAATATTAAATTTTGTGCATATGCAGATGACTTCAGTATACTGATCAAATCGAAAAAAAAGAAAAACCCCAATCTTAATATTAGCAATCTATTCGATAATGTTTTACATTGGTGTGAGGGTTCTGGTGCAATGCTATCGGAGAACAAATGCCAGTACATGCACGTATGTAGGAAACACAACTGTACCGCTAATTTAGTTACAGGTAATATCCATCTTACACAAACTAACAAATTGAGAATATTAGGCGTGATATTTAATAGGACTCTTAAATGGAATAGCCATATTGATTATCTGGTTGGAGCTTTAGTAAATCGTACTAATATTATTAAATGTTTATCGTATCCTAAATTCAATACAAGCACTGCTACCCTACTAAATGTGGTGAAAGCCCTCATTATATCCAAAGTCAGGTATGGTTTATTCCTGTATGGAAATTCTTCTAAAACCTACCTCAAAAGAGTAAAAACGGTTATAAACATGGCAACTCGACATGCCCTAGGCACACTACGAACTACTCCAATAAATAACATTAACTTTGAAGCAAATATGTTAAATTTAGATTTATTATACCAACTCGAATCGAAGAAACTTATTAAATCTATTATGTTTTGTCAAGATACACCTCTCAGATCTGCTGTTGATAAATATAGATCTTATAAATCACATAAAATTAAATCCGCCCTTTACCACACCTTGAAAAACACCACCGAGTTTTACCTACCTACTAAGATTGCCAAATCTAGTGCTTTAAGCCACCCTCCATGGCATTTAAATATGAAGTCAATTGACTTATCCCTATCAAACTATAAAAAGGAATGTACACCATCATACCAATATCGTCTAATGTTTCAAGAAATTATCAGTAAACACTACGACAGAACTTTTATCTACTCAGACGGATCAAAGACAAATGAAACCGTATCATTTGCCGTTAGTTCAGAGACCAATGTTATTTATTCATCTTTACTTCCAGATTTTAGTACTGTATTTACTGGTGAAATAATGGCAATATACGAAGCAATTGGACTCTGCGAGAGAAATAGAAAATTCGCTATTTGCACTGATTCACTTTCGGCAATTCATGCCATAATAAATATTAATAACAACAACCTTTATGCAATGAATATCAGAAACGCATTGATCAAAAATTTCCCCAGAATTATGTTAATTTGGGTTCCAGGCCATTCCTCCATACCAGGTAATGAGCTCGCTGACTTTGCTGCCAATCAGGCACATAAATCTCCTTTACTCATGACAGTAAATATAAATTTTTCGGACATTAAAAGGACAGCAAATTCTAGCATTTATAGCTTAAATTCTGATACATGGAATTTAACTAACAGTTGGTACAAATCAATTAATCCTACTAAAAACACTATATATAAATACTTACCAGATAATAATTTTATTAACAGACTAGATATGATTAAATTTCTTAGACTCAGATTGGGACATACAAAATTAACACACACCTACATAATCTCAGGAACCAGTCCCCCAACGTGTGGATGTGATAACAACTCTAGGCTCTGTGTTTCACATATCCTCTCGGACTGTATATTATATCAACGCCAAAGACGTCAAATATTTTCCGATGTTAATCCCCTATCCCTATTATCCTTTCCCTCAACTCAGTCTATCAAACAAATAATAAATTATTTAAAATGTATTAATATATATAATAGAATTTAAATATTGTAAATATAATCTTTAAAAAATATAGATATTACCACCTAATTAGCTTAAGGCCTTGTTGCTATAGCTTCATAAATTTAGTATGTACATTTATGTATTTTCTAAATCTTAAATAAATAAAAATAAAATAAATAAATATTCATACTTTGAATAGGTTTTCACACAGACAGATGGACGGAAGGAAATCTCTATATTGACTCAGAAAATTATTTGGCTTATTTTTTTCCCCTTTTTTAATTTTATAGTATAATCAATGTGGTCTCCGGATTAATCATATTTTAGTAATTGAAAGTTACACAAGGGAACAAAATTGAACTTTTTTTGTGTTGATTTGAAATTTATAGCAAATTTTTACTAATTTGAGGTCGCTGATTTCAAATCTGCACTTGGTTTTTTTCTATCAGCTCGACTTTTCGAGATATACCGTTATGTTCAAAATTAAGGCACTTCCGCTACATATATTGGAATAACTTGAAAACGGTTCACCATATTAAATTAAAAAAAAAATCCGAAACTCGCAAACAATATTCTCTTAAAGCCGTGCTTACTTTGTTTTTAAATTTTCCAAGTAGTTTTAGAGATATCGTTCAAGTTTTGAAAAAAAAATTAAAATTTTTTAAAAAAAAACATTTTTTTTGTTCTTTAAAAATTCCTAAAAAATAAAAATGGGACAAAAATCACAGTTTTGGTCTACAAACAGTTAGTTAAATATATTTCGAATAAAATGAGCTTTATTTCATTGCAATCGGTGCACAACTTTTGATTTTGTTCACGATTTACTGAATTGATATAAATCGCGATTTCCATACAAAAATAACATTTTCTAATGTGTAAGTGTTTGTATGTAATAAGTTAGTTTTTTATGATTCTAAGAATTAAAAAAATTAAGTAATAAAAAAAGATTATTTCATTTTTATGGTTGCGGTAGCAAACTCATAACGCCTATAAATTTTATTGTCCCTTTATGACACCTAGTCAGTTCACAGTCAATTAAAGAGAAAAAAGAAAAGTCCACTTGTTTTTATTGATGTGTGGTTTACCGTTGGTAACGGATGATTTTTTAAAGGAATTCCCCTGAACACATGTGTTCATTCATAAGTGACTGTCAATAAAATTGTGGATATAATTTTTTTTGGTACTTCAGTAAAAAACTACTAAGAATTTTTATGGGTTCATTCAACCAATTTTTCTCATTCTACAAGTGTTTACGAAAGCGAAAAGTATAACGACAAAAAATATAAATCATTTTACATTGAACATTTAATCAGTCAACACAAAAAAGTTCAATTTTGTTCCCGTGTGTTATTTATTGAAAATTGTGTTACTTTGATATATACTTCAAAATTGTGCAATGGCTACGTCAAGAAACACCTGTAAAATCAATCCCAACTATTTTTGTAACATATGTGGCGAATACACGTTTATAAAAAATAGAAAAAGTGTGTCAGATTTTATTAAAAAAATTTATTTTGACTACTTCGGATTTACCATGGAAACCCGTGACAAGTACTGGATTCCTAATACTGTGTGTAAAAACTGTGTAGAGTATTTAAGGTTATGGGCAAACAAGCAACGGATCCACTTCAAGTATAAAACACCAATGATCTGGCGGGAACCTTCGAATCATTATGATGATTGTTATTTTTGCGCTGTCAACATAACAGGCATTAATAAAACAAACCGGTCTAAATGGATTTATCCTAACGTGTTGTCTATTACCCAACCAGTCCTGTACTCTAGTGAGGATTCAGAACCACAACCATCTACATCTACACACAATTTCCACGACTTACGACAAAATGTTCCTTCACCAATTTCTGAATTTGGATCAGATGACTTGCATTTAGATATTTCTTCTGAACGCGAGCAATTTAATCAGGAGGAGCTTAGTGATTTAGTGAGAGACCTTGGACTTTCTAAAAAAGCATCTGAAATTCTTGCTTCTCGATTAAAGCAAAAAAATCTGTTAACCCAAGGAACAACAATTTCATACTACCGTAACAGAGAAAAAAACTTACTTCCATTCTTTTCCGAAGACGATGAATTTGTTTATTGTTCATATGTTCCTGGTTTAGTAACAGCGATGGGATTAGAGGAGTATGATCCAAATGACTGGCGACTATTTATAGATTCTTCTAAACCACGTGGATAACATGTTGTCACATTTCAAGCAGCTTGGTTGTAATATGAGCATTAAGGTGCACTACCTACACAGTCATTTGGATTGTTTCCCTGAAAATCTTGGAGACTTCAGTGAAGAACAAGGTGAACGTTTCCATCAAGATATCCGCACTATAGAGGAGCGGTACCAGGGTCACTGGGATAAGCATATGATGGCGGACTATTGCTGGAGCATTAAAACAAATCCCTCTAAACAAGGTTATTTAAGAAAATCTTATAAAAGAAAATTTTTCGATGAGTTGTAATTACATTGTAATATTTGTGTATTAAAATTTTTTATTTTTCTTTAAAATTCTCTTTTTGTGTTAAATTAAAAAGTATAGCTGACCATAAAAATGAAATAATCTTTTTTTATTACTTAATTTTTTTAATTCTTAGAATCATAAAAAACTAACTTATTACATACAAACACTTACACATTAGAAAATGTTATTTTTGTATGGAAATCGCGATTTATATCAATTCAGTAAATCGTGAACAAAATCAAAAGTTGTGCACCGATTACAATGAAATAAAGCTCATTTTATTCGAAATATATTTAACTAACTGTTTGTAGACCAAAACTGTGATTTTTGTCCCATTTTTATTTTTTAGGAATTTTTAAAGAACAAAAAAAATGTTTTTTTTTTAAATTTTAATTTTTTTTCAAAACTTGAACGATATCTCTAAAACTACTTGGAAAATTTAAAAACAAAGTAAGCACGGCTTTAAGAGAATATTGTTTGCGAGTTTCGGATTTTTTTTTAATTTAATATGGTGAACCGTTTTCAAGTTATTCCAATATATGTAGCGGAAGTGCCTTAATTTTGAACATAACGGTATATCTCGAAAAGTCGAGCTGATAGAAAAAAACCAAGGGCAGATTTGGATTCAGCGTCCCAAATAACCTTAAAAACAATATTCAGTTCTTAATCAACAGAACCATTGTTCCCTTGTGTTATAGATGCGTTATTCTAGAAGATCTTCAATATACCGAGCTCCATCTTAAGGGTGTTTTTTAAGCCCGATAGAACTTGAAATTGTAAAAAATAAGACTAGAATTTCAATTTTAATAGAAAAAAATGTATATTCGAAAGATCAATACTTGACATTAATACCTGAAAATGTTCTGGACGTCCTACTTTGGACTACTTTTTCGAGCATTGCTTTCCGTACTTCACGAATTACATGAACAATGTTGGCCCCCAAGGCGTCGCTTATTGCTGGTTTATCAGTATAAACCAGTGACTTCGCGTAAACACGCAGGAGATGATTAACAGGTATCAAATCATATGACCTTGGAGGACAACTGACAGGTCAATTTCTCGAAATCAACGTAGTAGATTCTCGCGATACTCTTGAAACCAAATCGCGTCATCCATATTTTCAAACAAAAAAACAAGTAAGAAAATAATAGTCGGTCTAGACCGACTATGCGATACCCTACACCAGGCGTTTAGAGAATTGGTATTAACCCTTTACAACTCATGATCATAAAAATCCAATTTTTTGCAAAATAACGTTGACTTATGTAAAAAAAACAAACACATATTTTTCAGAATTTAAAAAAAAAGTTATTTTCAAAATTTTATTTAGGTTTTTAAGGATTGTGACATTTCTGCAACATTGAGTCAAAAGTTAAAAAAAAGTAGTAAATGGTATGAAATAATTTGAAACAATTATTTTGTTTGTAGCACAAAGCGACGCCACATTTTTCGCAAATAGTTTGTGATACGCCTGTGCACTGTGGAAATTTGCAGCGTAATCTCTTTTCAGCCCAAATCGGCCAGTGGCCTATTTGATTCTACCGTACTGCCATTGGCGGAACATGTTGTGCCGGACCCTTATGTCTTTTTGCTTGAAGAACATTTTCAAAAGAGTTTCTCTTCTTTATATTAGGCTTTAAACCAAGCTTGCGTAATGTTTCACCAATGCCAAGTCTAAAATCTGCTGAAGACATATGTTTCCCTCCAATGTTTTTTGATGTTCTAACTCTACGATATAGTAGCCAACAGTTTGCCATAGTTAGTAAATGATAAAACATCCGAACTTGCCATCTTTTGCTCCGTACTTGTATCTTCCCATAATGATGTCTATTAGATCGACGCCCCCCATATGTCGATTATACTCGCCAACAACAAAAGGGCGATCAATTTACACATATTTTTTGTTTGTCTTGTCATATCTTCTAATTTTGGTCTTTGGCAACTCAACAGCAAAAGTAGGCAGGAGCATCACAGCTTTGTTGTCTTTCCATATGACATTGGCCATATCAGTACCATTGTAGTCAGTAACATATTCGGTAGAATAACCTCTTTCTTTTTTTTTTGGCATTTTACAATCAGGAATTCGGTTGCGCCGTGCCGTTCCAAGACTAAATATGCCCTGCTTAGCTAAATACTCTAGCAGCGGCAATGAAGTAAAATAATTATCAAAGTATAGTCTGTAGTTTTGGTGTCTTGGTATGATTCTTGACATTCTCATGACTACGCTTAATGATGCTCCTAAATTTGGCTCGTTCTTAAGAACAAGGTTTTCAATTTTATAGGCGAATCCTGAAACTCCACTAAGAACGTATACTTTATAACCCCATTTATAAGGTTTTTGGGAATTGTATCTTTTCAAACTATTTCTTGCTTTAGTGGAGCAAATTTGCTCATCAACACAAAGACATTCCTCTATTGGAACTCCACTAAAGGTTTCATTTAATATGTCTACTATAGGTCTTATCTTGTATAGCCTATCAGCATTTGGGGCATTACGTATTGGTAAATTAGAATTGTCATTAAAATGGATGAACTGCCTAATTTTCTCAAATTTTTGTCTTCACATTATTTCTTGTATCATGGGTGTTCCAATTGATGAAGTCCAATGGCTGATTACACTCGGTAGTTTTATCAGCGACATAATGTATATTATTCCAATAAATTGCTGGATATCAATATGTATTACTTGCAGTGGTTGATACGGTTTTTTTTGAACCGCATATAGATTTGTTTGCTCTGCTATAAAACCTATCAGCTCTTTGGGGGGAAAATGAAAAAAAAGTCAATTGGTGACTCTAGGTCTAATAAATTTGTTGGTAGTGAAGTATCTCCCGTAAAATGTAATTGTTGCTGGTTTAGTACGAAACTCTTTTGTTTCCATCTCAATTGCGGTTTTTGTTGCTTTGGCATTGTCGACGCTAATTTAGTTACTCCTTCTGTATGGTCTGAAGATGAGGGACCTAAAATAGGATCATTGCTTTCAATAAAATCCTCGACGATTTCTTCTTCATCTGGTGTTGTTTGAAAGTCGGGGTCAATAATGCTGTCATCAACGTCTTCTAGCGCATCTTCACTGTCATATTGAAAAAGTATGTCATATATTTCACTTTCTCGCAATACTCGAGACGTCATTCTGGAATAAACATAACCACACATACGCCTACATATATATTAATCATCACAAATTATTTTTTCCCGTTTCAACTCAATGTAACAGAAATGTTACAAACACAAATATTAACTGCATGTTATAGTAATTTAAAACTATGTACTGCAAATAATAGAATGCCGAAAACAGGAAGTCTTATTCACTTTTTATATAATATTTTTAAATTTTAAATTCGTGAAACGGGGACTTTTCAGTTTCTACTTTTGACAAACTTCAATGCGATGTAATTCAATAACGCCGTCACCTAAAGAGCTAGTTGTGTACGAAGTTCATAAAATGTGTGTTGCCATAATGTTACAAAGATTTAAATCGCAAGAGCATAGTTTTTTTTACAAGTTAGGCCTTTTTTGTTTTGGTTTGTTACAGTTATGTCACACTGAGTTATAAAGGGTTAAGTCTAAATATTGGGTATAGATATATGAGAGATATATGTCAAATTGTATCTTATGCCAATTTAATTCGATCTCATAGGGGTCATTTGCTTGGGGACTAGGTCTGAACATGCACCGAATTTCGCCTACTTCAATAGTGTTCGTCCTATGGCCGATAGAAGCTTATTTACCAAATTTCATAAAAATAATTTGCGACCTGTAGTTTGATTACAAGTTTTACAAGAATGCAGAGACGGACAAACAGATGGACGGACATCGCTAAATCGAGTCTATGTCAAATAGGGCATAACCATTCATCATGATGCGGCAATGATCTCCTTTGATCTCCTTTGATGGTTTCAGTCCATATATGAGGATTTTTTGGTTATTAAGAAATCCGTTTAGTGAAAGACATAATTTCTGCAATTGCAAAACAAGAATCTAGAAACTGTAGAAATTCTTAGAAAAGGAAGACGTTAATAAGCGTGTTAAGATCAGCTAAAAAAAATCAAACCATTAGAGCGTATTTCCCACCAGTGAGAGTATGACAGTCATCTCTACGAGTGCCAAGAGATATCATGTATTCTTTAGAACATAGAAAAGCCATCGATTTAAATACAGTCAGTGATTCTGTGTGATACGATGAGTATTGAAGAGGCTTTTAAGGACAACTCTTCCAGTGATGTATTCATGGTCATTTATTGGAATATTTTGATACAACTATCGCGGAGGGAAATGAGATGGCCAAATTAATTTCTTCTGTAACTACGACCCGACCTGCCACTTATCGTGAAATAAATTGGTTTACCATAAAAACTTTCATTAAGAAGATTCAATATACTGACAGATTGCAACTTTATAACAACTCGAAGAGTCATACACAATCGAAATTATTTACAAAACCCTTCCACATACAGGAATATATTGAATAAGTCCGAGAGTGACATAATCTTTCGAATTCGGATTCCTTACGGGGTACTGCAAATTGAACTTTCACTTACGTATCATTAACCTAACTACCTCGGTTCTCTGTTGACTATGTCTGGAAGACGACTGGATCACTACATTTACCTTATATGAATACGTCTCACTTTTAAGTACAAGAGCAATTTTTTATAGCGAAATTGTAGATATACAATTTTCTTCTTCATTTTCTACACGAAAGTTTTTAAAACTTGGAAAAATTTATATTCACTGTACAGAAGATCGAAGTTAGTTACAGTACCGGCCACTGAACTAGATTTTAATCTGGGCCACAGCCTCTTGATAACTTACTATAAATCGTTGATTTCCATCAGTTTCCATCAGCTACTCTCGCATTACATTCGACAGCTTTTTGTTCAGGTACCAAGATTAGTTTTACGGTATTCTTATAAATTATAATAATTTACAGTTATAGCATCGGCTGATGTTGACTTCAATAAACCAGTAATTTTTTTTATTCCATGAAAGCTTTTTCTTTTCAGAATTTCTTTAGCGTTACTTTCTTTTCCAGAACTTTGTACCAGACCATATAGTAAGATAATTCTTGTCACAAAGCTAATTCAAAAGGATCCTTGTCTTATATGAAAGAAACGTGTTATTTGCTGTTTTGATTCTCTCCTCATAGTCCTTGTTCCGAAGATGATACCTAGAAAGCGACGTTGAACAACACACAAAGCTTAATTCTATTTTAACTGAGTTAATTAGTTTTCGTATAACTCACCCTAATCGAAAGCAACAACTTTGAAAATGCAACTCTTCTCCTAACATTTGGAAGACTGACATCATTATACACTAAGAAAATAAATTATTGGCGATCTCCTCTTTCCAATATTTCCTTTCTATTTTATTTTTACTCAAAAATAAAGTTATAGACTGTACTGGGCAGATGTGAAGCATATACATATATAGTTAGAGCGTGCCTGTTCTAAATTTAGACCTTAGATCCCATTAGTAGAACAATTTACAACAATTATGTAAAATTGCATATAAGAATCAAAACTTCCCAAATCAGCCATGTTCAACGGAACACACATAGCGAATAAAGTACTTAAATTTAAAAAATAAAACATGAAAAACTTTAACTTTTAATAAACTTGCTAAACAAAACTAACAACAGTAACAACGACTACAACAAAGTCAATATGCCTCAATAATGGCACACACGTAGCGAGTTCATGTAAAGTGCAATTCTTTTTTTAAGCTAAAACAATTTCAATTTGGTTACACACATGCATTCATGCCACCAAAACAAATAGACAACCAGACTGAGTATCAATGGATATTACAGACATTATTAAATAACACCAGCCAACCTATTTGACTACAGTCATACATCATCCATATGTACAGTCAATACGATGTATAAAGAGACAGACAATGATCATTGCAACGGACAGCCAGTTGAATGGACAGTGGAATAGACGCAGCTACGGCAGAATGAACAAACATGCGTATGCCTTAACCTAGGCCAGCAAGCACAACGAATTATTAGACAATTGTGTGAGATCATACCGAACCAAATACAAAATACCGTTCGTTCACTATGCAACCAACAGAAGACAGATGATGATAATATTTATTTATGATTCGAGTGAAACAAAAAAAAAAAACAACAACACACACAACAGAAGCAACTTGCTTCATGTCAGGGTATGGGTTCACATTTCAGATATTATACATCTTCAAAATCGTTCACATTTTCTTACTTTCTTAATGACCTTCTTTGTCAAACTTCCAAGCCTATCTACTGAAGCCTTAGGAAGATTGAGGGTACGAGACGATATATAAATTTCACACTAAATAAAGACCTTCTTACAATTTGCGAGTGGTGTCGAGCAAATAGGATTTATTTTAATGCTCGTAAGATCCATTGTGATTTACTGACCCTTAGACGTGCGGTGTCCATTGGTGGTATTCGTATAAAAATTAAGTGTAATTTCCGTTGATATAAACACATTCTTTAACTGTCGAAAACTTGCGAAACTTTCCTTGGTTTCGTTAATCGCCGGAAGAATTACTTCACCTCATCTGATCCCCCTACTATTTGTGCCATCGACATCTGGAATACAACTCCCATATATGGGCAGGAGATTCAGATTCTATTTTGAAGTTTATGTACCGTTTGGAAGTAAGGAGAAGGTACTAATCAATGACAGTAGGGTAACTAACTCTTTTGAGGAATTGCAACATCGTCAGAATATTGGTTGTGCCACACTAAACTATGAACTATTAACATCATTGAGAAGTATTCTGCTGAGATTAATGAACTCGTTCCTAAATTCTGTATTTTTCTTCACACTATCCGCTCATCTAGTGGATCGCTTAACGCATTACCGTACTTTCGCTCTTTACAGATTTTTCACATTTGATCCAAAGAAATTATACACAAATTGCACATCATATGAAAATTATTTGCAAAACCTATCAAATTCTAAAATATTATGGAGTTTTGTATCACGCGTAATTCCGCTAAGTAAGGACGTATATTACATTTTTTCTGACATAGTGGGTTATTTATGTTTAAGTCGATTTTCCCCAAAGATGCCTCTTATGTTAGATGATGGTAACCCTGTGCATAAAATGTAGATAGCAACAATTTGTATAAAAAATTGTAACTTCGAAAGTCTATAGGAAAAGGCGACTTTGGTTGCAATTTCATCGCCTTCAGAGTAACTGCCCTACAAAACACTAATGATTTCTTAAATTCTGGAAATAGTTGTTGAAGTCGATTTCTAGAATGAACCTGTTGCGTTGTGTAGTAGTGTTTTTACTTCAAACCAAATGTTTGATCTCTCTCTCTCTCGCTCTGTATGTTGCGTGGCCAATTTTGTTGCACAAAGTCCTCAAAAATAACACTAAAATTGTCGCAAGATCCAGATTATCATATATATATCATATTTTATGATGGATATGATAGATATAGATATGATAGGTATAGATATAGATAGATATATGTGACTTGCTCCACGAAAAGGGACCTCTGCGCCAAAATTTTTTTTTTTACTTTTTGAGTGATTCTTCAATTGCCGCAAACCGCAAGTTTCTATGTCTTTTAGTTTTTTTACAAATCACCTGTAAAGATGAACATAATTAATGAAAAAATTGAAAAATGTGATATAAACAGATAATATATATAATATTTGAAATTTAAAAAAAGTTCAATATCAAAGGTACAAAATTACAAAAATATCAAAATTTTACTCTTTTTTACTCCTAACACGCTTTTTTTGTGGTTCTTCTGTATTTTGCTGCTTTTCACCTTTGTCTGATTTTTTTTTAGGAAGTTCTTCCAGTTTTTTATACCCTATACCACTATGTGGTTTGGGTATAATGACTTTGTGCTGCTGTTTGTAACAACCAAAAATATTTGACCTAGACCCATCTTTAATTATACCGATCGAATCAGAATCACTTTCTGAGTTGATTTAACAATGTCCGTCCGTCCGTCCGTCCGTCCGTCCGTCTGTGTGTCCATGTAAAGCTTGTAATCAAACTGCAGGTCGCAAATATGAATATATTTTGATGAAATTTGGTATATAAGCTTTTATCGGCCATGGGATGAACGCTATTGAAATTGGTGAGAATCGGTCCATGTTCAGACCTAGCCCCCATACAAATTACCCATATGAAATCGACATAAATTGCATTAAGATCCAAATTGTCATATAGATCTTACTCAAATTGGGTTTGTATGCGTTCATTACATCCACTAATGAGTAGTCCAAAAATGATCCCTTTGACCCCATAAAGAGCTGCTTCCCGATCTTCACTTAAATCTATTAAAAAGCAAAAATATTGCACTGATTATTCTCAAATTTTGTTTGTACATATTTTTGCAAAATACAAGAGACTTTACCAAACATGATCAGGATCGGTCCATTTTTGGACCTAGTCCCTTTATAGATATAGCATCCGATATGAACTTTTTCATATCTGCAGCCAACAAAATTAATAAAACTCCCACTCAAATTTGGTTTATGCTTATTTTCTATATCGAAGTAGTTGGACCGAAAGATAGGGTCTCTAAACCATGGTATAGGGTATTATATAGTCGGTCTAGACCGACTATAATTTTCTTACTTGTTTTTTTTTATTTTCATCTCCGATTTATTAACCATTGTAGCACGTTTCTTTATATATAGTTTATCTCCGTCTTTGTTTCTGGTTTTCACATCAGCTTGAGCTTTTTCAACTGCAGCTGTTTTCTTAAGGAGTTTTTCCACTTTTGCTACCGATTTTTTAGGAGTCTAAGTTTTGTTTTCAGTCAGTTTTTTTTGTTCTTATTTTTTTTTTTTTTTGGTGACTGCCTTGTTTTCGGTTGATGTAAATTCTTCGGATTTCGCTGACTTCTTCTTCATCGGTTTTTGTGGCTTCGGAGCCACATCATCGCACTTTTTCTTATCGAAAACAAGCTCTCTTATATTTTTGTATAAATACCATTGTCTTTCTAAGGTTAATCCATCCGGAATAATTCGCTTCTGCGAATAATTTCGCTTCCACGCTATCCTTACTAATGGTGAAGTGGTGAAAGGTCGTAATTCCAACTAATGGCTTGAAAAACTTCTTCAAATATTCAACCCAATCATACCATGTGACGTTTTCCATTGTCACTGGTTTAGTACAGCTGGAGGGAGAAGAGGCAGTCACGCAGTTCTTGATATCTTCGCGAAGTATCAATATTACTGATGGCGTACTTGGCTTTAAAAATTCCAAAGTATCTATCTGGCGAAAATTTGGTGTGCCCCGTTAGAAGAAAGTTGAAATATATCTGTTTGTTTAATCCTCTGGCCACTCTCCACATAAGGTATCCAAGAACCGCATTATTTTTATTTTGCGCAACGCAGTTGTCACTAAATAATATCAAGGTTTTGCCAGGTACAGATGAGGTTGAAAGATGGTGATGCAATAAGCTGATGGTACAATTTGGGCCTTTTCCTATTTCATCTTGTTCATCAATCAAGTAGAAAAACTGAAAAGAAAAAAAATGTTAAGATCGTCAAGGTCACATTCTGTGATGGAATTAAAAAATTCAATAATGAATGAAAAGGTACCTGCTTCTTCAATAAATCATTAGTAATGCCGAACACTGAGCACTTTCTATCACCCTTAAAATATGCACTGCCCGGCTGCTGAGGACTGACGGGGTAATTGACGTTTTGTGCAAACGTGCAGTGCGGCCGGATTAGTGCAGGGTTTGTTCTTTTTTTTTAATAAAAAGTTAACGCCTCAGCGCCTTAAAGGCTTAAAAGAGGCTATAGTAGGCAACTTTACATTATATGCTTAGAAGATTAATTACATAATAAAATTTGTTAAGTATTTTTTGGAAATTTTAATTTAGATAAAACTATATTCAACAACAATATATTTTAAAAGTATGAGAAAAAAAAACAATTACATAAGAAGCGTTTCTACGTTTTGAAGTAAATAGCTTTTTAGGTGGTTCTTAAAAGTTGAAAGAACTTGTATATTTCGTAAGTTAACTGGTAGTTTATTATACTCATGTGGTCCAGCAAAAGCAATACGCTGTTTAGTCAGGTCCAGACGACATCTCACTGAACTTAAATTTAAAGCTTGTCTGGTAATTCGTCGAGTGTGGAATACATTTTGTGTAAACTGAATGGATTGTTGAGGATTTCCTTTCAAAGATCTAAAAACATATGTCAAAATTTTATGTTTATATAGACCTCGAATTGGCAGAATATTTTTTGCATACGTTTTAAACAGATCCAACGTAGAATGCATCATAGGAAGGTTATAAACAAGGTTTAGAGCTTTATTTTGAGCAGACTGAAGAGATTTCAATGACTGATTGATTCTACATCCGTAAATTATTGGAAGGTATGTTAAATGGGAATGTACAAGTGACTGGTAAAGTAGCATTTTTACCTCAAGACTTAGCTTATTTTTAAACTTGTAGAGAATACCAATCCCGGAAGAAATTTTTGATTTTAACATATTTATATGAGAATCCCATAGTAAGTTGTGGTTCAAGTTTACTCCTAAATACTTCACCATATCAGACTCAGTAATCAAACTACCATCTATATGAACAGTCATCTTTTCTTCATTTCTAGAACGGTATGGTTTAAATCTTATAACCTTTGTCTTATCTGTGTTTAGAACAAGTCTATTGAGTCTCGAGAACTCTGATAGTATTGCGGCATCGTACTCAATCTGGGTCTGCAAAACCTTCAAATGATTATATCTATAAAATAGGCAAACGTCATCAGCATACATAAATAATTTTCCGTAAAAGTTTATATTAAATATATCATTAACAAAAATTTTAAACAGCAACGGACCAAGGACACTTCCCTGGGGAACACCGCAAATTACAGGCTTCATTAAACTTTTTGACTCACCCACCTGAACAAACTGCTTTCTGTTAGATAAGTAATGCATAAAAATATCCAGAGTTTTCCCCGCTACTCCAATCATTTTAAGCTTTTCTATTAAAATATTGGGATTTACTAGATCAAATGCTTTGGAATAATCAAAAAAGACACCTGCAACACCACAAAAGCCCGCATCCAGCTCACCACATAAATAATCAGCAACACTGACCACTGCTTCCTCAGTTCCAGCTCCTTTTTTAAAACCAAATTGATTTTCAAATAAAATTTTATTTCTGTCAAGATAATCAGAGAGTTGGTAAAATATAAGTTTTTCAAAAATCTTATCCAAAATATTTAAAACCGATATAGGCCGAAAATTTGCAATATTATTCGATCCAATAACTTTAGGTATTGGGATTATTTTATGTATTTTTAGCGCATTAGGAAAACTTCCTTCATCAATCATATTATTAAAAGCAGCTGTTAATATATCAGCTACTAAATCAAATCTTGTCAATAACATTTTAGGAGTTATTCCATCATAACCTGGACTTTTATTGCTTTTTAAATTATTCAAAACTTCTTCAATATCCATCCTGCTTACCTTTTTCAAAACAAAAGTATTTCTTTGAGGTATTAGAGTACGATAAAAATTAACGTCATCATCCACATTTACCGGTATTTTTAATTGTATATTGTTTACAGTTTTAACAAAAAAATCATTAAATGCCATAGCTTTCTCTTCATCAATTGTCAAAATACTCCCATTTTCATTTACGACGTTTTTTACAGAACGGTTATTACGACCACCACTACATAGTTGCAAGTTGTTCTTGTAATAATTACTCATAAGCATGTGGTTGCAATTCTTTATTATTTTACTTATTCTTTTAAGTTGGTTAGCTAGAGCTTTATTGCTACGATTTTTTCTTCGAGCCTTTAATAAACTTTCTTTGAAGGCAATCAAAGATAGCAAATTATCCGTTATCCACGGGGTAAATTTTTTACGTATTGTTGAGCTTTTTGTTATTACTTTAGTACAGTGTGATGCTGCAGCTGAAAAAGTATTAATTAATGTATCACACAACTCTGAAGAACCTCTACATGAGTCTGAGATTACTAGATTCTCATCCAAATAAAGACCAAATTGCTCATAATCCGTTTTATATTTTTTTCCAATAACTGTATTTTGGGTCAGTATTCCCATATCAAAGCCACAACTTATCAGGTTATGATCGCTCAGTTCATTTTCAATTGAATATACGAAAACATCACGGGATAAATTTGTAAAAACACAGTCAATAGATGTGTTACTTTGTGGTCTTGTTACTAAAGCATGACAGGAAAACATATTGTATTCCAAAAAAACGTCGAACAAAAGAGTTTTGATTCTGCTGCTAGACAAAACATCCACATTTAAATCACCAAAAAACATACACGGATGACTATTATATACTTGAAGAAGATTATCAATTTTTGTAAGTAGTGTTTGTATATTACATTTCTGTGATCTATAAACAAAAGTCATGATCAGGGGTTTATTATCTACTTTGATATCCACAAGCTCTATTGCCACAACATTTAGATAGTCTTCGCTAAAATTTTGAAGTACATTATACCTTAATTGTGATTTAACAAAAACAGAATTCCCTCCATACCCGTCTTCCCTACAAGAATGTATAACTTCATAGCCTGGAATTGAGTAAATATCAAGGCATTCCCTGCTGAACCAAGTTTCTTGTACAGTTATTACATCAGGCAATCTTTTAATTTGACTTATTTTATATTTAAATTTATTCCATTTACTTATTGATGAAACGCTCCTTATATTAACTGATAGAATATTCAAAAACTGTGTACTTCTCTTATTAATAAAGTTGTTGTATGCATTTAAGTTATTAAAATATTTAGAAATCATTAAAAAAAATATTAAAAATTAATACAAAAAAAGATTTAAAGTAAATACTATTTAATTTATTTTAATTGGGAGACTGAAAAGCATTACCATCACCGTCCTCATCATCATTGCTATCATCATTATCGCTATCACCATCGTCAGATGTTTCAATTACAACTGCAGAAGTACGCCCTTTCTTTGAACCACCAGCCGAAACCGTTAAAATACGATCAACATCGTCCATTGACTTAATGCGAATTGGTTTGGACTCCAATGTTTTCTTCGCCAAAATATTTCCACCTCTAGCATAAACAAATTTATAGCCGACATTTTTTAAAGATTTAGCATGATTAAAAATTTCCAGTTTCTCTGCACATCAAATCATTTATATAAACAGTATTTAAATCATCCATATTCTTCATTTTAGATTTCTCATTCATAAAAACTTTTTTGCTTTTCTTGTTCATAAACTTCACAACTATAGACTTCTTTTCATTTTTCTTATTACGATTTGGTAAAAAAATAGGCATCTTCAATCTCATCCTCACAAATATTTGCACCAGTTTTTTTAGCTTCGAATCTTTATCTGTAACTTTTACACCATTAACAATACAATCACTCTGAACTCTTATATCATTTAAATATTTTACAGAAGATTTTAATTGCTTGACTTCATCATGAAGTAAATTATTTTCTTTTTGTAAAGAATTTATTTTTCTTGTATTTGTTACAACTCCCTTTAAAATTGAATCATATTGTGAGGACATAAATTTAATAGTCTCCCTAATATCATCCAGCTGATTAAGCTTTGTTTTTATTTCTGCCAATTAACTAGCCACAACATTGCTCTCATTTGGCTCACAGAAATGACATTTATACTCAAGAGATGAATTATTAAGTAGTTTGTCTATTCTTCTTTTATCTATTTTCGTGCATACCGAATGGAGAGTTTTATTGCAACCATCACACTGCAAACAATCTTCGCTTTCCAACACTTCTGTTTTGCATTGCAAGCAGATAATTTTATTTTTGTTAATTGAACTTTTACGCTTATTTCCAGCCATTGTTTTTTAATTCACACAGATAGAGCATAAGCTAATCTCCACTTCAAAACAGTTTTTAGATTTCTTCGATGCGTGAATTCGCATCACAACACCATGGCGATCGAAATGTGCGAGTAAACTCTTATACCTCTTCAGTCCACAAACGTGTAGAAATAGAAACATTTTGCGGCAGATGGGCAACTGATGAAAGTAAAAAAGTACGTGATTTTTTGAGCTGTCTTGAGTTGACTTACGTCCATACTTGATTTTCGCCAATATATCTTTATAGGCGTCATTGAAATCGTTATGCCCTTTACCAGACTGAATTTGGCTTTTAATAACTAAATCTTGTTCATCTTTCTGTAATTCCAAAAAGTTATTTCTTGCAAAAACAATTCGTTCTTTCGGAATTACAGTAGTGCATCCATTCGTACAGCAAGGTTTTTCTAAAAACTGCGATAAAGTTTGCTCTTCCTCAATATCTTGAAGAGATAATTGCAGCGCTTCTGAAACTTCTGGCGATGAAAATGCATCCGACGCATCACTAACTATAGGTAAACATTCTTCAAAACAATCGCTGAAGTATTGTTCTTCAGCACTATTAATTCTTACGTTAATTAAGATTTATTTTAACCTGAAATTAATTAAATAATAGATAAATTAAATAATAATAAATAATAGATTCAATTCTATCGGCTTAAATCCAAAACAAAAACTTCTTTTCGGCGCAGAGGTCCCTTTTCGTGGAGCAGGTCACATATATATAAAATTTGGTGTATGTGTGGGTGTATATAACCACTAATCACTAGTCCAAAAATAAACCTTGGGACCATTTTTAATCATAGTCCCCATATAACGCTGATTCGCGATATTTACTTTAATCTATCAAAAAACAAACTTGGTTTATATTTATATTTACGTTTTTGAGAAAATTAATAGGCTTTTCTGCCATTTTTGATCTAGTCGCCATTAGATATGAACTTTTTCGTATCCGAATGCCTCAAACTAAGAATAAAATTTAGTTTGTGCTTACTTTCTACATCCATTTATTGCCTCATCAAATATGGATCCAAGACCCTCTTTTGAAACGCATGGTATAGGGTATCGTATAGTCGGTCTAGACCGACTTATTTTGTATGCATTTTTCTGTATGGAATTCAGTTCTTTCACTTAATTTTATATTATAGCTGCTATTGAATCGAAAGGCCTTCCACGAAATGATGGTGGGAATTTGCAAATAACATGGCAGACGTTATTTGCTAAATGACATTTATTGATCTTTATATGGCAGATATTTTCTTTAAAATGTATGTCTCTCATGTTATTCAGATGACATTGAAATGTGAACTCACGACTCTTTAGCTGTTCTCAAGTATTTCATGAATATCCGTTCAGAAAATGATCGCCCATTATATTTTTAGCTACCAACTTCAGATGTTCTTTTTAAAAAAAATCAGACAGCTCAACTGACGTCGACTCAATAAGTCAATAACTACATATGAATGCCTCACTTACAAAATCGATTAACTCCACTTTGAGTTTTTTTTTTTAACTTTAATGGCAAAGCGCTTGATGACACTTAACTGTTTACAATCGAAACAAAATTTTCTGACAATAAAGTGTTGTTAGTGAAGTTCAATTGTCTGCTACATATGTGGCAATTTAGCGCTTTGGCATTAAAGTTAGAAGAAAAACACAAAGTGGAGTTAATCGATTTGAAAAATGAAGCATCCATAACAACAGTGGCATTATATGCTCGTATAAACAAAAAAATATAGAAAATAAAATAACAAAGTAAATAAAAGTGAAAATTGACGAAAGTTCAAAGCCAAATTAATCCTTCCTATTTGTTAACTTTCTAACGCTTTGGCCAATTTTGCTCCCTCAAACACAAAGTTTCCAGAATTCTGCAAGTTGGGTTTCAACATTCAATTTCAATATTGTTTGTGATTTTAGAAGAATCGAGAACAGTTCCTCAACCGTAAATTGGTAATCGAAAGAAAAATACATATAATTTCTCCATACCCTGCTAATAATATAAACAATCTGAAAAACTCATTAAACACCAAACAAAACAAAACAAAACATAACACAACACTGCATGCGGACATAATGGCCAATTTATTTATATTTTTGTTTTACAACAATTGATGGCTCTTCATAGATTTAAAAAAAAAAAAACTTTTTTTTTTAATTTGCAAAATTTCTAAATGCTTCATTATTCTCCAAAGTTTTGTTTATGTTTTCTAAATAAAAGTGCTTCTGGCACACACCACTTGCAACAAGTTGTACATAAAAACAGAACAACAACAAAAAAACAAATACATTTGTCTGTATGTTTATAAAATAATTCAGCTGAACTGTTCAACTGAAAGAACGAGAAATAAATTTAATACAAATTTGTTTGCTTCAATTTCTATCATAAAAAAGGCACGTTTTAACATTAGACAATCAAATAAGCAAAAATAAATAACAACAATAAAGTTCCCAGAATTCACTAAAATAGTGATTTAATATTTTCAAAATCTAACAAAAACAACAACTACAAAAACATTTTCACATAAAATTGAAATGATAAATTTCTTTTGATATTTCATTTCACAATTAAAATCGAAACTGAACTTGAATCATCAGCAATCCACACATAAACATGTTGCGATATTTGAATGTAGCACAATTATAAGGCAACGATTTTTTTTTTTTTTTAATTAAGAAATTAAACAGACCAAAAAATCAGTTTATGCAATACTTTTAAATCTAAAATTCACTTAAAATCATCTTGAGATTTATTAAATATTTAACGAAGCAGCTGTGGCAGCAACCAAAAAGAAAACGCATCAATCACTAAGTTTTTTTGTTGAATTCAATAATTTCATTTTTAGATTTAAAATTATCGATTACCCTACAGTCGGTGTTTGTAGGGGAGAAGTAATAAATATTGTCACTCAGCATTTTGTCTTAGAACATAATCTACACTAGCACAAATTTTTCTTCAAACAAGATTACGAAGCTAATCTAGTTCTAAGCTCGTAGATTTGCCATAGAAAATAACAATCTACTTCTACAGCTTTTCCGATTGTATTTCAGAAAACATCAATTGAATTTCAGAAAGTGTCAATTGTATTTCAGAAAACATCATTTAATTTTCAGAAAACATCAATTCAATTTCAGAAAATATCGATTGTGTTTCAGAAAACAGCAATTGATTTTTAGAAAGTATCAATAGTATTTCAGAATGTATCAATTATATTTCAGAAAACAGTAATTAAATTCCAGAAAGTATCAATTGAATTTCAGAAAGTGCCAATTGAATTTCAGAAAGTATCAATTGTATTTCAAAAAAAAATCAATTGATTTTCAGAAAGTATCAATTGTATTTCAGAAAACATCAATTGCATTTCCGAAAGTATCAATTGTATTTCAGAAAACATCAATTGATTTTTAGAAGGTATCAAACGTATTTCAGAAATAATCAATTATATTTCAGAAAACATCAATTAACTATCAGAAAGTCTTAACTGAATTTCAGAAAGTTTCAATTGAATTTCAGAAAGTGGAAAATATATATAAACATCAATTGATTTTCAGAAAATGTCAATTATATTTCAGAAAACATCAAATGTATTTCAGAAAGTATAATTATATTTCAGAAAACATCAAGTGAATTTCAGAAAACATCAATTAGTTTTTAGAAAGTATCAAAAGTATTTCAGAAAGTATCAAATATATTTCAGAAAACATCAATTAAATTTCAGAAAGTGTCAATTGAATTTCAGAAAGTGCCAATTGAATTTCAGAAAACATAAAAATGTATTTCAGAAAGTATCGATTGTATTTCAGTAAACATCAATTGAATTTCAAAAAACATCAATTGAATTTAAGAAAGCATCAATCTAATTTCAGAAAGTATCAATTGAATTTCAGAAAATTTTAATCGAATTTCAGAAAACATCAATTTTATTTCAGAAAGAATCACTTGAATTTCAGAAAACATCAATTTAATTTCAGAAAGTATCAATTGAATTTCAGAAAATATCAATCGAATTTCAGAAAGCATCAATCGAATTTCAGAAAACAACAATTGAAATTCAGAAAGTAACAATTGTATTTCAGAAAACATAAAATGTATTTCAGAAAATATCAAATGCATTTCAGAAAGTATCAAATTTATTTCAGAAAACATCAAATGTATTTCGCAAATTATCAAATGTATTTCAGAAAACATAAAATGTATTTCAGAAAGTATCAAATATATTTCAGAAAGTATCAAATGTATTTATATCAGAAATTATCAATTGAATTTCAGAAAATATCAATTATTAATTATCAGTGTTTGTAGGGGATAAGTAATAAATATTGTCAATCAGCATTTTGTCCGAGAACATGTAATTAACAAAAAATAGATTTTTATTAAAAATAGTTTTCTAAAAAAATTTACTATTTTCAAATGTACTTCCTAAAAAAAAGGTACTTAAAAAAAGTATTTGACAAAAAAGGTACTTTATAAAAAACGTTCTTCTCTAAGAAATGTACCTTTATAAAACAGGTATTTTTTAAAAAATAATTGTTTAAGACAAAGTACTTTTTCCAGAAAATTTACTTATTAAAGGAAATATAGTTTTTCATGAAAAAAAATTATTTTTAAAGAAAAAGTATTTTTTTTAAGTAAAGGTATTTTTCACAAAACGTAATTGTTAAAAAAACAGACTCTTTCTTAAGAAAATATACTTATTTTTGATACATATGTGTTGTAGCACCCTGTAACATTACTCTCTCATAATCATATCTTCCTTAAGTCTAGTTCTTAAGCACCGTTAGGATCTGTTAAGCAAATATTTTAATAAATGAAATAATCTTTTTTAGTCTGCCTTTAATTATCGTGCCTTTCATTTAAAGCTCGGACACTACATTTGGCGACGAGGCAAAAGCGAAAAAAATAATAGTTTGGCAATAATAATTTAAAGGTGATTTAAATACACAAAAAAAAAAAAAAATAACAGAAACACCAATAGCACTGATCGGAACTATTGAAGCCTATAACATCGGCGACGATTTTACTTTATATACAAATCGATTGAATCATCTGTTATCGTTAAATAAAATTAAAACCGATAAAGACAGAATATCTTTCCTTATAAGTCTTGGTGGATCAGAGTTATATAAGACGTTGTGTTCCATTTTGTCACCAAAAACAGAAAGTTATTTTACGTATGAGACGATTGTCAAAAAGTTATCTCAACACTTTAAACCAAAAAAAAATGTGATAGTTGAGTGTTTCAAGTTTTTCAAAAGAGACCAACAACTATCCGAAACAATCTCAGATTACATCGTTGAATTGAAGCAGTTGTCCCAGGAATGTGAGTTTGGAAATTTTCTTGACAAGGCTCTACTCATTAAATTTGTTTGTGGGTTAAATAATGAACACATACAAAACCGACTATTAAATGATAGTAATTTGATATCGTTCGACAACACATGCCAGATTGCATTGTCTTTAGATATGAATCAAAATCACGTGGAGATGTTAAGGAATAACACGGTACATAAATTACATTATGTAAAAACTTCCAGTTCTGGAAACTGTCAACACCAAGAGCAATGCGGCAGAAAAACTGAGACAGGCAGAGGCGGGCGTCAGTTAAACGAGAGAAGACGCGACAACAATAGTAATGTAATGTGTTACTACTGCAACAGAAGAGGACATATTGAACGAAATTGCTGGGCAAAACAGAATGACGAAAAGGCGAATAAAAGAAATTATGATAGAGATCGCAAAAGTAAGAATAAATATAGAGTTAATAATATTGATTATAGTAGCGACGATAGTGATTATTTGAATAATTTGAAGAATTTAATTACATGTAATTATACAAAGAGTTTAGTAATTAGAATTAAAGTAGAAAATATTGATTTTGAAATGAAAATTGATACTGGAGCATGTGTTTCAGTAATACATATTTCAGATTACAATTATTATTTTGCACATATTGAAATGCAGAATGATAATAAATCTCTTAAAGTTGTAACCGGTGAACGTGTAAATGTTGTTGGTTCAGTTTTCCTTAACGTTGAATATAAAAATAGAAAACATAATATGAAATTGTTTATTCTTAATTCAAAAGAAAAATTTATACCTTTGATGGGAAGAGATTGGTTGGACATATTTGTACCAAATTGGCGTAATTTGACTTGCGATATAAAAACTATTATACCTTCCACAAATTTTAATTTCGAAACATATAAACCACTGTTTTCAAAATCTAATTTTTCAACAAAAAAAGAATATTCGGCAGAAATTATTTTGAAGGACGAGTCACACCCCATATTTTCTAAAGCGTATTCCGTACCTTATGGCTTAAGAAAGAAAGTAGAAGACGAATTAGAAAAAATGGTTAGCGAAGGTGTTTTAATTCCAGTAAGTAGAAGCAGGTGGGCTAGTCCAATTGTGATTGCAAATAAAGGAGATGGCTCGATTAGAGTTTGTGTAGATTGCCGCAGGACGGTAAACCGATTTGTCGAAATGGAACATTATGTTATACCTAGGGTTGATGACATCCTAGCTAGCTTAGCTGGATGGAACTTCTTTTGTAAATTGGATTTAACAGGTGCATATCTACAGGTGGCGGTAACAGAACGTTCTAGAGAGCTTTAAACCATAAACACACATCGTGGTTTATATCAATATACCCGCCTTATTTATGGGTTAAAAACAGCCCCGCAATTGTTTTCAAAAATTATATGTGAAATTTTGAAAGGTTTAGACAAAACGTTAGTCTATTTTGATGATATACTGGTCGGAGGAAAAGATTTAGTTGAGTGTGAGGAAAATTTGAAAAATACTTTAGATAAATTATTAGAATTTAATGTCAAAGTAAATTTTGACAAATGCAAGTTCTTTGAAACAGAAATTGATTATTTAGGCTATACTATAAGTAATCGGGGCTTTGTACCATCTAAACTGAAAATTCAAGCAGTATTAAACGCCCCATCCCCAACAAACAAAAACCAATTAAGATCATATCTTGGTATGATAAATTACTATAACCATTGTATACCAAATTTATCATCAGAATTGCATTTATTACACAACCTAACTAAAATTAACGTAAAATGGATATGGTCTGAAAAACATCAAGCTGCCTTTGAAAAAAGTAAAAGTCTTTTAACAAATATAAATATTTTAACCCACTACGATCCATATAAACCAATAATTATCTCATGTGATGCTAGTCCTTATGGCGTTGGTGGTATTTTGTCTCACGTAGTAAATGGTAAAGAACGACCTGTAATGTACGTTTCAAGTACTCTTACTCCAGCAGAACGTAATTACTCGCAATTACACAAAGAAGCTCTTGCTATTGTTTTTGCAATACGTAAATTTCATAAATATATTTATGGACTGTCTTTTATAATTGAGAGTGACCATCAACCATTACGAGAAATATTCTCTGTTAAAAAGAATTTACCTGCTGTGACATCAAACAGGTTGCAGAGATGGTCAATTTTCCTTTCATCATATAATTATACCATTCGTTACAAAAAGGGATCAAAAATGTGTCATGCAGACGCTCTTTCGAGGTTGCCATTACCCGATAAAACAGAAGAGGAAAATGATAGTATTAATATTTTCAATTTAATAAATGATTTACAAGTTGACATAAAAAATGTTCAAAAAGAACTGAAAAATGATTATGAGCTCAGGCAAATATACGAATTTGTAATGGTTGGGTGGCCTGATTATATCTCAGAAAATATTCGAAAATATTACGATAAACGTATATCACTGGCTACCGAAAATGGGTGCTTATACTACGGTGATAGAATTGTAATACCCGAATCTTTACATGATAAAGTTCTGGAGCTATTACACAAAAGTCACATCGGCATCGTAAGAATGAAAGCTTTGGCTAGGAGTTATATCTGGTGGCTTGGCATTGATAATGACATAGAAAATTATGTAAAATCTTGTCCTGTCTGTAGTAGCAATCAAAATGTTTCAAAACCTATATTAACATCTTGGCCAGAGTCCAAGTACCCATTTGAAAGAATCCATTTTGATTTTTGCAAAATTGAAAAGGTAACTATGTTAGTAATAGTTGACACATTTTCAAAATGGATAGACGTTAAGGTATTAAAAAACACAACTGGCAATAGTTTTATAGAAGTTTTGAGATCGTTCATTTCCATTTTTGGATTACCACGGCAAATTGTAAGCGACAACGGCCCTCCTTTCGGAGCAAAAGAATTTATAGATTTTTGTGAAAATAGTGGTATTGAATGTTTGATATCGCCTGCTTATCATCCGCAGAGTAATGGAAGTGCAGAAAGAGCTGTGCAAACTCTGAAAAACAGTTTGAAAAAATATTTATTAGATCCGAAATATAGACATAAATCATGGGATTTTAAAATAAACAATTTTCTATTAAAGTATAGAACAACGCCAACAACAGTTACAGGTACCACACCATCCAATTTAATATTTTGTTATAAACCTAAAACATTGATGGATAAATTAAATCCTAGAATATGTGCGAATGAATTTAATAAACAAAGCATTTGTAAACAGAAAAGGACAGTAGAAAAGAATAATAACAGAGAAAATACTATTAATATAAATTGGAAAAAATTGAAAATCTTAGAGTTTAAACAAAATGAAATAGTCCTATATAGAAATGTTTTAAATAATTATTGTAAATGGGTTCACGCTAAGATTGTCAAAAGATTAAGCAAAATAAGATATTGTATTGATATAAATGGCAAAAAGAGAGTTGCCCATGTAAATCAACTTAAGAAATTTGTTAGAAGAAATATTAGATGTTATTCCAATAATATGACATATTGTAAAGAAAATAATAAACGTAGAAGAAGTATTGATATGTCTTGTGAAATCGAACTAAGACGTTCAGAAAGAATAAAGAAAAAAAGATAAGAGGAGGAACTGAATTTGTAATTTTTATGCTCTTGTTATTATACTTAGAGTGGTTATTTTTGTAATTTTTATTGTTAGACATATATTCTTATACCAATTTGGAATTATTTTTGTTAATTTCTGTACTTATAATTAATGTTAAATTGTGAATTTAAATATAAACAATTATTGTCAATATTCATTTTTTTTTTAATATTCATAAACTTTATTTGTAGTATTTCATAACTAACTAGTATTAATTTATAATTGTTCACTATTTAAATTGGGGAGGGAATGATACATATGTGTTGTAGCACCCTGTAACATTACTCTCTCATAATCATATCTTCCTTAAGTCTAGTTCTTAAGCACCGTTAGGATATGTTAAGCAAATATTTTAATAAATGAAATAATCTTTTTTAGTCTGCCTTTAACTATCGTGCCTTTCATTTAAAGCTCGGACACTACAATTTTATATATGGAACATTTTAGAAGAAGTTGACTTTTTAAGAAAAGAAAGGTGCTTTTTACGAAAATGCACTTTTTTAAGAAAAAGTACTTTTACAAGAAAAGGGGCTTTTATAAGCAAAGGTGCTGTTATAAGGAAATGTATTTTTTAATGAAAGATACTTTTGAAAAACTTTTCCTTTAAAAAAAAAATTCAGACAATGTACTTTTTTAAGAAAATGAACTTTTATAGGAAATGCTACTTTTTATAAAATATACTTTTTTTATAAGAAAAAGCACTTAAAAAAATACTTTTTAAAAAATTGTACATTAAAAAAATATTTTTTAAACCAGGGAGCTTTTTTAAAAACGTAATTTTTTTAAAAATAATTTAATTTTGTAAGAAAAGCACTTTTTAAGAAAAGATAACCAAAAAAAATTTTTTATATAAGAAGTTTTTTTATTTAACCGGAACTTTTTCAAAAAATTTTCTGTTTTGAGAAAGTGGTTATTTACAGTAAGGTACTTTTGAACAAGAGGCATATTTAAGAAAAAATAATTTTAAAAAAAGTTACTTTAAAAAAAGCACACTTTTAAAAAAATTTACTTTTATAGAAGGGTGCTTACTAAACGTACTTTTTATAAAAAATACTTTAAAAAGTACTTTTTTCAAAAATCACTTTTTTTCAAGTATTTTAAAATAACATACTTTTTTTTAAAAAATTTTACTTTTTTAGGAAGGGTACTCTTTACTTTTGTAAGAAAAGATATTTTTTTTAAATGTATTCTTTTTTTATAATGAACTTTTTTGTTTAAAAGAAATGGAAATTTTTAAAATAATCACTTTATAAAATAAAATTGCTTTTATAAAAAGAAGTAATTTAAAAAAATATAACTTTTTCAAAAAATTTTATTTTTTTAGAAAATCTACATTTTCCAGAATTTATTTCTTTAAGGAAAAGCATTTTTCTAAGAAATGCTGATTTTCTAAGAAAATATAATTTTCTAAGATAACGTATTTTTCAGAGTTCAGAAAAAAGCACACACTGAATAAAAAACTCGAACATATATCGCACCTGTACCTCTAAAGTGAGTCAACTCAAAATTTTTCAATTTTCACTTTTTGAAAGAAAACGATACACAGTGGTCATATATATCCACTGTAGAAATCTTACATCGGTTTTTCCAGTGTTTCGCTTCTTTAGAATCCACTAAAAAGACATATTTTAAGTTGCACCCAAAAAACTTGTTATTTTTGATGATCACTGAAAAAATCCCAAAAACAATTACTGTTGTATACTTATTATTCGCTATTCTTTACAATGAAACAACTGTTTTTAAATTTTATAGTAAATATTAAAAAAAAACGTTTTTTGCGTCTACTGAAAATTTGTAAATTTTGAGTTGACTCACTTTAGAGGTACGGGTGCGATATGAAAACAAACACAGCTCAGACCAACAAACACATATTTTTATTTTCATATCAATTACGTGTGTTTTTAAATTTTGTATGGTGATAAACACAATCATGACCGTATACGGTTTTAATATTTCGTTATCTGCACGAATATTTTTTTATCGCATATTGTTTTATTCGAACACACACAAACCACACAGTTTCGAGTGTAGCTATATTTTAAGTTCGTGTTCTGTTCGTGTACTGCTAAAGAAACAAAACACGTCCTTCAACGCATATATTTAAAAATTTAAATATTATCCTCTCACGATCGGAAAAGTCTGAAACACCCCTATAATAACGACAACATTTGTTTAACCAAATTTATTAAAAAATTCAAAATAATTCATTAGCAGTTATAAAAAAATAAAAATAAAAATATTATAACAAAAATATAAAAAAAAATAAAAATAAAAAGATAGTAACAAAATAGAAAACAGACAAATTTTATATGTTGTTTATGACTTAATTTCTTTTTTCCGATCGCGAGTGGATAATGTTTCAATTTTTAGATGTACGCGTTGAAGAACATGTTCTGTTTTTTAGCAGTACACGTGCAACAAATCGAACCTAAAATAAAGCTATACTCGAATCTGTGTGGTTTATGTGCGTTCGTAACAAAAAATACGTGATAGAAAAATGTTCGTGTAGATAACGAGATATTAAAACGAAACAGAGTCATGATTATGTTTGGCACCGTACAAAATTTAGAAACACACATAATTGATATGAAAATTAAAATATATATTCGCTGGTTTAGAACAGAACATTGTATGTATTTTCTCAACTTTAGTATTTTTATAAGAAAACGTGCTTTTAAAATATGAACTTTTTTAAAAAATAAATTTTTTTAATATTTACTTATTTTCAAATTAACTTTTTTATAAAAAGAGTAATTTTCTAAGGAGGGGTACTTTTTAAGATAAAGTACTTTTATAAGAAAGGGTACTTATTAAAAAATGTACTTTTTAGAAAACGGCACAAAAAATTTATTTTTTTAAAAACGTACTTTAAAAAAAATACCATTTTAACCCGTATCACCCTATGTATATTTTTTTTCGAACTTTGGAAAAATTTTTGAGATCCATTGCTTAACTAACAAAACGGCATTATTAGATTTTATATCCTGCACACAGGATCCTCAGAATGTCCTGTTACCATATGGCAACGTCAGGTAGGCTAGGCCACTGATTACATTCAGTTGTTTACATGTTGTTATCGTGTACATTCGTGTCCATCATGCATTGCCATATGGCAACCACATTGTGGTTCGGGTTAAAACAAAGTACTTTAAAAAAAGATATTAGAAAAAAGCAAATTTTTATGAAGGTAACTTTTTTCAGAAAATATTTTTTTTAATTGTCCTTTTTCAGATAAGTTATTTTTTAGATAAGGTACTTTTACAAAAAAGGTACTTTTTTAAAATAGACACTTTTTTATAAATTTTCTGTTTTTTTTTTAGAAAGAAAAAGTACCTTTTGAGAAAAATATTTTTAAGAATACACCTTATTTTTAAGAAACGTTTCTTTTATGAGCAAAAATACCTTTTTAAGAAAAGATTAGTTTTCATAGGTACTTCTGAAGTACATTTACAAGAAAAGCTACTTTTAAAACAAAAGGTACTTATTTAAAAAAAATTACCTTTTTAAAAACCATTTTTAAAGAGAGGTTAGTTTTGTTAAAGCGTAATTTTTATAAAAAGTTACTTTAAAACAAGTAAGAAAATTGTAGTCGGTCTAGCCCGACTATACGATACCCTATACCATTGTTAAGAAACCCTATCTCTTCGGTCCAACTAATTGGATATAGCAAATAAGCATAAACTAAATTCGAGTGGCATTTTTATTAATTTTTTTCGCTGCAGATATGAAAAAGTTCATATCGGATACTATATTTATATAGGGACTAATCCGAAAAATGGACCGATCCTGACCATATTTGGTCACTTATACTTTGAAAAAATACATACAAACAAAATTTGAGAAAAATCTGTGCAATATTTTTGTTTTTTGATAGATTTAAGTGAAGATTGGGAAGCAGCTCTATATGGGGCCTATGACTAAGAGTTTTCCTATATTGAGTAATATTGAACTACTGATTAATGGATGTAATGAACACATACAAACCTAATTTGACTGAGATATATATGATAATTTGGAACTTATGGCAATTTATGTCGATTTCATAGGGGTCATTTGTATGGGGGCTAGGTCTAAACATGGACCGATTCTCACCAGTTTCAATAGCGTTCGTCCTATGGCCGATGAAAGCTTACGTGTCACATTTCATCAAAATATATTCATATTTGCGACCTGTAGTTTGATTACAAGCTTTACATGAACACGGGCGGACGGACGGACGGACGGACATGGCTATTTCGACTTAAAAAGTGATTCTGAGTCGATAGGTATAATTAAAGATGGGTCTAGGACGAATATTTTTGGTTGTTACAAACAGCAGCACAAAGTCATTATACCCAAACCACATAGTGGTATAGGGTATAAAAATTGCTTTTTAAAAGAGGATACTTTTTTAAGAAAAGTACTATTTAAGAAGAGGTTATTTTTTAAGAACAGGTACTTCTTTAAAAAGAGTACTTTTTAAAAAAAGAACCTTATTCAAATAATGTATCTTTTTAAAAAAGGTACCTTTTAAGAAAAAGGTACTTTTGCAAAAAAACGCACTGCAAAAACAAAATTACTTTAAACAAACGTAGTTTATTAGAAGAAAATATCCTTTGATGAAAATTTAATTTTTTTTAAGAAATATTTTTTTTTTAAACAAGGTACTTCAACAATAAAACTAAATTTTTTTTAAAAACGGTAAGTTTGTAATAAAAGGCACTTTCTGAAGAAAAGGTATTTAAAAAAAATACTTGTTAAAGAAAGTTACTTTTTAAAGATAAGGTAATTTGTAAGAAAATATATTTTTTTTAAGAATTTAAATTAATTTAAAAAAAATGCTCTTTTAAATAATTTACTTTTATATACGAGAATTTGTGTTTTTAAATAAAAATTTTTTTAAGAAAAGGCAATTTTTTAAGGAAATTAATTTTTTAAGAAAATAATTTTTTTAAGGAAAAATTTTTTTTAAGGAAAAATTTTTTTTACGAAAAGTTACTTTTTTAAGAAATGATAATTTTTAATATACGGTAATTTAAAAAAAAAATATAATTTAAAAAAATACTACTTTCAAACAAGACAGTTTTTAAAAAATCTGCTTTTCAAAAAAAAAAATAAAAAAAAAAGTTTTTATAAAAATATGTTTTTTTAGAAAATATTTTTTTAAAGGTCCTTTTTAAAAAAAGGCATTTTAACAAAAAAAAAACGGCTTTTAAAAAAATGTGCTTTCAAAAAGGTATCTCAAAAAAGTACTTTTAAGAAAATTTACTTTTTTTAAAACAATTTCGTTTTTTAAGAATCGTACGTTTAAAAAAAAAAATATTTTTTAAGAAAAGATACTTTCTTAAGAAAAGAAACTTTCTCAGATTATAATCTTTAAAGAAAAGCAATTTTTTTCAGATAAGATTAAAAGTAAATTTTTTTTTAAAAATTGCCTTTTTAAAAAGTCAAATTTTTATAGAAAGTTTATTTAATATTTAAAAAAGGTATTTTTATAAGATAAGGTACTTTTTTAAGTAAGGATACCTTTTTAAGAAAATATTTTTTTTTTTTTTTTAAGAATATATACTTTTTTAAGAAAAGGTACTTTTTAAAAAAATCAACTTTTTACGAAATGTGTTTTTTAATAAAAAACTAAATTTTGCACTTATTGACGAAACTCGCTGGACGGGAGCAATATTGAAGTTACACTAACTACAAGGGAAGTTCACAAAATCACACGGATGATGTTAATCCTAAGGTTTGTGATCGAGAGTGGCATAAAGACATCTTATATTAATGTAATTTTTCATATACATATGTATGAAATTGTCAGAAAGCGCTGTTATTAGGTGGAGTCGGATCAGCAAATAAACAGTGACTTTGACATGTCGCTGCAAGCTAACGGAAGAAGTCTGTTGAGAATTTTTAACTAGGGGGGTGAAAAGTGTTTCGCATTTTGTTTCACTTAAATAAACTGTGCTTAATGAAAAATCCGACAAGCGGGGCTAGCCGTTTTTCTACGTTAGATTGATTAGATTTCAGAATTAAAATTTTAGTTCCCAACACAATTGCAATGAAACTACCCTTGAAATTGAAGAAAATCGGTCCATATTAAGATCTAGTCTATCAATAATATACGTAAACGAATAAGTGATATTGAGCGCATATACACATATTATATTAATCATACGTAATGTATAATACAAATTATGAAAAATTATCATAAAATAATGTAAATTTGTCCCAAATAGTATTTATTTAATTTATATTTAATAACTAGTCCAAAATTTAGTAACATCATTACTTTGAAAAAGTTTTGCGTCTCAAAAATTCAGCTTCTTTTATCATAATTTTCTTAAATTCTTAAATTCGCCAAAATCAGTAAAAACAACATTCAGAGACACTAATTTTTGATTTCTTAAACCCTTCCAGTTGAAAAAATGTAGTCCTCTAAATTTCTGTATCGAAAATGGAAATCACGCAAGTCTAATCAAGGCCTTGACTTCTTATATGTCGCCATATCCAGTGAATATAAAAAAATTACAGAAGATTTTCAAAGTGTCTAGGAAATATTCTTACTCCTTTTAATCATCTAGCATAAACGTCCCATAATTTTCTATTTTCTAATTATGAAAAAAAATTCTAATTAATATTTATGACACATTATGCATACTTTCCATACTTGCAAGATGTTAATTAATGTGTGCTTTTTTGCATATTTTAATTAAGCATTTGAATGCATTTAATTCGCAAATGCATAATGTTCAATTTAATTACTTGTTAATGTTAAGTTTCATTCAATTTGCTGACTGTAGTTTTCTATTTGGTTTTTGTTTTTTTTTATTCACCTATAATTAGAAATTGTATTTTTATCTGTAATCGTGCCAATTTGTTTACAATACATGTCAATCGATGTGACATGTTAATTTTATGCAAACGTCATTAGAATAAAAACTGAATACTTACTTGCATTTGAAATTATATTCATACTTAGAATTATAAAGCACTATCGCACAGAATTGATTTCACTGGTATTTTTACACTCACATCAAAAGGTAAGTAGAAAAGCCTGGAAAATGTAAATGCAATGCGTCTAGATGATACTGTGATAGTGGAAGTCACAGATTGGATTCAGAAAAAATCTGAAATAAACTTTTTATGGAGTACCAGAAAAGTATGAGTATGAATGTTCTCTGAACTCGTTTGGTTCCAAAAAATTTTTCTAGCAAAAGAAAGAAAATTCGTGCTCTTTAAATAATATGATCCATAATAGATAACAATACTTTTGGGAACCTCCTGCTATAATACCTTTTATTTCAACATAATATATTTTTTTACATTTTTAAAAAGTTAAACCTTCTTTTTCCTGCACTTTTGATGAGCAAACTCTTCGATTAAATTATCAAAATTCATGCGACGCGTAACACCTGATTCAATTGACAGAAGAGCCAACGAACTTAGTCGATCTTGTCGCATCATCGTCCTCAGAGGATTTTTTATTCTCTTCAACTGCGAAAAAGATCGTTCTCCCGAACAGTTTGTTATCATTAATGATAAAAATATTCTGAAGCAGATTTCCACGTTAGGAAAGACTGTCTGCAGTTGGTCATTCACAATGATGTTATAAAAATGAGTAAAAGTTGCACTAATATTTTTATCTTTTTCCATTTTCAAACGAACATACTGATGAAATTGTTGTAATTCATCAGAGAGATTTGAATTTACATCCTCAGGATACGATGCGGCAAGCGACTTAGCTTTTGAATGTACCGCATCGTTGGTTAAATTCATGTTTAATAAAAATGAAAACTTTTCTGCCATATTCGGATAAACGTCGCCTCTTGTTTTCATCTCGACTTGAAGAATGTCGACGATGAAATAAAAAGTCGAAATGCGAAATTTGTCCCTTGCAGATAAAACATCATCTTCCGTTGAACCATCATTGACTTGTACTCTCCGAGTACGTCTTCGATTACTATTTCCTCTATAATCTCCGTCGGGCAAAATTTTTTTAGACTTGCATTCGAATTCTTCAAATCTTTCCTTGAGATTTTGTAAGTAAAAAGTCAACGTTTTATACAAATCAGCGCAAACTTGCAAATTAAGTTCTGAACTCTGAATAGCTTGTGATGTCCGATGAAATTGTTGCAAAATGACATTCCGCATCGTAACCATAAACACAAACTCAAACTTTTGCATTTTGTTTGCAATATTCATTGCTTCTTGTCTAGTTTCTCCTTTTGATCCCTATCTTCTGAAATAGAATCTAACGCGTTGAAAACTTGAGAATACGAATTTAAAATTGCATCTGTGGCAACAGCGTGTGCTTCCCACCGCGTGTTTGAGAGTTTCTTTAAAACTTTTTCATCCTTGATATGATCCCTTAGTACCTTCCATCTGTGTGTAGAAGCAGAAAAAAATACGTAAAGTATCTGCACTAATGAAAAAAATTGACTGCCTCCAAACAACAATCGACTGCACTACGACCGACAAGATTTAATGAATGTGCTGCACATGCAATGTATATTGCATAAGGGTTGAGTTGTAAAATGACACTTTGCATCCCTTTATAAGTACCGGACATGTTTGCTGCGTTATCATAGGATTGCCCTCTGCACTTCGAAAAGTCAATGTTGCAGTCTTCGATCAAGGATTTCAAAACCGCGTCAGCCATTTCTTTTTCAACGTGACTTTTCAATTCTAAAAATGGTAAAAATCGTTCTACTGGCAAATTATCAAATGGCGGAACGTATCTTATGATAACGCACAATTGAACAATGTGAGATAGATCAGGGTTTGAATCGACGGATAAACTAAAATATCCAGCAGCTTTTATTTCATCTAAAATCGCAGACCGGACTTCCTGACTCATTAGTTCAATTAGAAAACGAAAAGTATACTATTAGTAAATGTTGAATTTTCTTGAAAAAGGTCACATAACTATTAACAATACATTGGTAATATACTAGTAATATATTGACAATACATTGACAATATACTGACAATACATTGGAAAAATTGATCCAAAATTTAAATCATGGGTCAAGTATTACCTTTCCCTTTGTTACCATAATTTGAAATGTGCGAGCCTAAGTAGTTTCCGTTATTCACGGATCCTAATTTTTCATCTGAACCTCTGAATGCCAATCCCCTTGCTGCCAATGTTTGAATGACAGATACAACTCGGTGCAATACGTGCTTCCAGTATTCGAATTCTTCCCCCATTTGGTCATCAAACTGAGCTTTTAATCCCAATCCCTTTCGTCGAATCAAATATGCGAGCATTGCTTCCCTATGAGACTGTGAATTTTCGTGTTGATCAATGATACAAGTGTTACGCCAATCACTGAATCCAGATACCACTCAAGATGAGACATTAGATGAAAAAAGTTTACAAACAAAACAATAAACGTCGCCCTTTGTTGGAGAATACAGCAGCCATTCGCGAGTGTACTTTTCACCGTTGGCTTTCGTTCCATTAAAAATGTTTCGAGAGCAGAATCTTGTTTGTTTTCCATCTTGGAAAATTCTCCGTGAGTTTTCCAATGAACTAAAGTGGTGTTGACATTTTTGTGGTCCCTCATTTGTCCAGTAGCTAATATCATCTGCAGTTAGTTCAGTCCACGTTCCAGAATCATTGTTCCTGTTTCCTTGGTGTGCGAGATTTGGAATTGTTGCACCATTATTATTGTCAACAGCGAGAGATGGTTCTTGAATTTTTTGCCCGCCGTCATCTTCTGCCACGTTCGTTGCACCATCAGGATTATTCGACAGCGATGTGAAAGTTTGAAAGAATGACGTTAATTTCGGCAACTTCTTGACGACTTCCTCATCTTTTGTTTTTCCTTCGGCTAGTTCCCGTTTTCGCGATCCACTCAGATAAATTCTCTTCATTTTTATTATTATTCTTTTGTATTTATAACCTTCCACTGGAATGCTTTTTGTTATACTGCAAAAATTTTAATAGACAATGACGTCAATACACGTCGTGTGCAATTCGTGGAACTCCTAAAATCTCCAAAAATGTTTTTTTTTGTTATTATGTATTTCCCAGACCAGGTGACTTCACACGTCATGCTTTTATGAGTAAAACAATTTATGAAGTCTATACACGGAAATTATGATGTTGTTTTGATTCCAAATTTCTTTTGTAAACTAAAAACAAATGATACGCCTGATCTTGTGGGGCCCCCATTTTAAAAAGTCATTGTTTTGTTTAAAAATTTCTTTTTAAAACTTAGAAAAAATTATACGCCTTGGGGACCCCAATTTTTCGGGGGCCCTAAGTAGCTGCTTAGTTTGCATATGGGTTAATCCGGCCCTGGCTGTATGTTTCTGTTACACCTTGTAATTTCAAAGGAGATTGGGTAGACATTTCTTACATTGAACATTGATGGGTTTTTCCTTGAACCTGAGCATCGTTAGCCAGTCACGAATTTGCATGCGACTAATTATATCTATCTACCTCAACGTATAGCTCGTACAATTCGTAGTTCATTCCAATTAAAGTCCATAATCAATAGGTATTGGACAGTGCACGATATTTTGATTTTAAAATGATGTAATGATGTAAGCTTCAGAAAACACTTCATTGAGGGGGGATAGGACGAGGGCAAGTGGCTCCTCAACGAGCTCAAAGTGGGGTAAAAAGGAAAAAAATTGACAAAGAAAACTCTGTAACTGTCACAGAGCCACATTTAGAGTGGTAAAATGAAGGACCGACCGTTCTTTACTTTTTCTCCCCAATATTTGACACGTCTAGGGGAATCCTAGGCGCTGTACGGACCATATTTAACAATTCCATAGAACCACCACATTTGTATGGAAGCTGCCCCCATAAGGGGTGGTGATAATAGGCTGGTTTATTTTTGGAAAATTTTGGAGACAAAATTCCGTTTTACACTTTACCCCCCAGTTATGGAACTTTTTCTTCTCTATATATTAAAATTTTGTAAATTATGTATGGGGTCTCCTTTATTGATAGGAGAGAGAGGGTATTTATGTTCCAAAAACTGTTAGGGGTTGGAAAACTAATGGAGTCGGTCATAAATTTGACCCATGTAGGGACCTGTGGGGGCCATTTTTTTTTTTTAAATTACATAAAATTTTAAACTTTGTATGGGAGGCCCTTAAGGAATACAGATATGAGGTAAGTATGTTAGGAAAAAATTTCGAGGAAGAAAAATGAAGGTGGGTTCATATTTTACCCCTCTAGGAGTGACTCTGTGGCAGTAATGGAGTGACCTTGTGGTAGTTATGGAGGTTTTTTGTCAATTTTTTCTTTTTGCCTCCAATTTGAGCTCGATGAGTAGCTACTTGCCCTCGTTCTACCACTCCCCCCTTTTTTTGGCCCATACAGCTTTTCCCGATCTCATATAATGAGGGGATCTAGCGCATCCAAATCCTGGTACGAAGGAACTTTATACAACATTATCTCATGCCTAATGATCTCTCAAACCCCTCATCTGATCTTCCAGTTTTCCACGTTTCAGCACCACACTGTTGATAGAAAACTTTACTTCTTAATTGTCCACTAAGTCCTAAGTAGCATTTATTAGCAAGAGTTATTCTCTGCTTAATATCTAGGCTGACTTTATTGTTGTTGTTAATACTGGCACCTAAATCGAGTTTTTATTACAACATTAAAGTTTTAGTTTTCGTTGGGAATGCGCCGATCGAGTCTCTGTCATGATGTGAAATAAAATAATTCCTTTGTCTTGGCCGCCTTTAAACCCATGATTTTTGACTGATTATCGAGTATTGCCCGCAAGCAGCAAAAAGACACTTTTGTTGAACTTTTCTTGAAAACACTTCTTCATCCACAAGTTGTAGAAGTCACAAGATAACGCATCGCCTTGCCTGAAACCTCGCTTAGTACCGATGAGGTAGAAGAGGTTTTATACTATTTTGACGGAGATTTTAGTTGTTTCAACGTCCTTATGTAAAGCCGGTTGAAATTGGGGGAAACCAAACCCACACATTACGACGTAAATCTTTTCTTTTATCGGGCTATAGGAGGCAAATTTGCAGACGACATTTATTGAATGGTAGCTGTCAATTTGTTTCTCTTAAGGCTAATTCCATAGTGACAGACATGACATTCAGTGATCTTTCTAATCCAATATTATACAGGAAAAGTTTTTTATTGTTCGTAAATATATAAAAAATTATGCACGCGGACCAGACCAACATATTTACCATTAGAAAAAATGAGAAAGTATTATTGTTATTAATAATTGGGGGTAAAAAGCAGTGGTGACAGACATGACAACAAAGAGACATCATTTTAGAGGAGGTTTGTAAAACACGGAAAATCTCTGAAGTTATTTGTATGACAAATAAGTTTATAAAAACATGAATTCTAAAATAAAGTATAGTAAAAATAAGTATTTTGTAATGTGACAGACATGACATAGCGTTTATTTTCAAAATAACTTAATTACACTTTTTCTTTCTTACTGGAAAAATAGGGGCTATAAAAATATTCAAAAAAAAACATCTAACAAACTATTGTCATACTTTCATACCCTTTTCTTTGAAACGGCCTCAATAAAAATTATTATACTAAAATTTCAAAATTGGACGTACGAGTAAGGTTGACTTTTGCATAGAATTACCCTTAAGTGTTTGGCGAAGCCTGAATATCATCTCTCTGGTAGTTCTAGCAGGTCTAAGTCTGTACTAATACGTAATGTTTGGCTTAAGTAATTCACATATAAAGCTGAAAAGTGAAATTAGAAATATTAATAGATATAATCTTAGTAAAGGTTTTTATTTGTATAAATAAATCATTTGCAATTTTCCTAAATTTTTGCAATCATTTTTTCCCCAAACTATTTCCAGTTTTTTTTTTAAATGAGTTCAGATCCAAGCGGCTTAACTGGAAAACTGGATATTATTCAAACGGTTTAACTAAAAATAATAATTATAGGTCCACTAGAAACCGGTTTTTTGGCTCGGTTTACCGGTTTTTTCTCGGCGAACCATTTTTTTTTTTAATTTTTCATTTTAATATAGTAAAATTTAAAGTTAGTTTTTATACACTCTGTTAATCGAAAATCCATTTATTTGGAGATGATCATTATTCGGTTAGCGATTAAACCGGTTTTTTTAAGCAGATTTTTTTTAAATAGGCAAAACCATTTTTTTTCATTAAAAAATGAATAGCCGAACTTGAACTGCTGGACAATTTATATATCTATGATATTAATAGGTAAGGCGTTTTCTTGTGAGCGATGATTTGTTACATAGTTTTCTCCCGATTTTGACCGAACGTGGCTTATTTGAAAGGTATTTCTTTTTGGCTGTCCACCAGACATAGAGATTTCTAAATTTTTTTTGGAGTAAAATGCATATAAAAATGGTACTAAAACATACATAAAATTATGAAGTGCTATGTTTGTGTTTATTAAATTTATTAATATGTTTGCAAAAAAAAAAAAATTAGTTTGTTTTCTTCACTCACAAGACTAATTGTGTTGAATTGAAAAATAATTTTGACATAAACCAATAACGACAATTACGCAATCGATATTTAAAAATAAGTGTTGAATTGTGATTTGACTAAAATTGATTAGCATAACTTTAGAGTCTTTTTTAAATGAAAAAATAAAATTTCCTAGAATTTACACTCGAATTTCGAGGACCGGGATCTACTAGCAGATATATATATATATATATATATATATTTAGGGCGGATCGATTATTTTTTACCAAACACCTATGATTTCCGTGTTCTGTCTGTTATTTCAAGAAAATTTGGCCGAGAAACCATACCTCTATCTTTAAAATCGAGTCTGCTAGTTTTTGCGGGTAGGTATTTTTGCGATTTCCTTCATGATTTCGTTCAAAAACATTTTACGGCCATTTTTGGACTGAGTCCAAATTTTGGGTCAAAGTACGATTAACCCTACGGTCCATAACCGGGTACCCGGGTAACAATTTGAACTTCAAAGTGCTGCTGTTCCTATAATATTGAAGATATCAACATGAAACTCCGGATCATCAGACATTTAGGCTAAACTTAGAGACTAGAAAAAAGTTTATCAAATTTGGTTAAATATATTAACCAAAACATGAGTTTAATGTTTTTGCATACAGGGGTCCATGACCAGGGTACCCGGGTACTTTAGTGCAAATTACGTTATATTTCAAAGAAAAAAGTTCGTTTTATTTTTATTTTGTTTCATAATGTTTATTGATGTGTAAAATATGAAATGTAGTTGTTTCTTAGTTGAATTATTTATATTATATTCATTTTAACTTATTTCTGCAGACTTTTCTCGTCTTTCTTCTCCTTTTATCTGGCAAAGACGCGCACAAATAACAACTTCCTGTTATTGGCTTCCTGTCTTCAGTAGAAGCTGCCGTAGAAGTAGATCGTTGCTCGGTATAGGTTACCGTCTCCACTGGTCTTCCCAAAAAGCTCTCAATTGCTGTTTTGGTGGAAAAGTGGAGCGTTACTTGGCGATTGGTTACTCTTTCTTCTATTATTGGCACACACAAATCTTCAGCAAGTTTACGCAAAAAGCGTTTTCTCCGTTTTCTCATAAAATATACTGTATGCCGCGAAAGCACTAACATCGAGCATATTGTAGAAAAACGACAAAGGCCACCTTTTTGTAATTCTCTGTGTGGTATACTCCCGAAGCGTCTGGTCCATAACATCCACGCCACCTTTCGTTTTGTTATAAAAATTGACGATTTCTGGTTTGCCGTTTTCTTCTACAGTTGCATCACCATGCATAGTCGACAACATTATTACGGAATTTGTTTTCCTCTGTTTGTATGTAACCATAGTCACCTCGTGGAACCAAATTTGCTTGTCCCAATGGTTCACCTCTTATCGTATTTCATTTCTATTGGTATATAGCCTTTGTTTCGCCGCAGTGTTCCGACAATGCTAATTTTGACGGATATCAGCTGCTTTGCCAGTGACAGCGTCATAAAAAAATTGTCCATGGTGATATTACGTCCGCTACCGTGGTATGGCACCAAATCTCTGACTACTCTTTCGCCTACACCAATTTCGCGACCACTGTCTTGTTTGCCAGTATATATTTGGCCATGAAGAGAATATGAATTTTTAGTATCGCATATCCACCATACCGTGATACCGTATTTCGTGATACCGTATTTCGATGGAATATACCGGGTAAATTTCGTTCTGCCGCGGTACGGATACAATTGTTCGTCGATTGTTAAATTTTCTGTAGGCACATAATATTTTGCGAGATTGGCGTTTAACATTATCCAAATATCTCGTATTGGAGCAGCTTTGTCTGTGCGCTACCTCTCGTTTCTTGTTCTCGCGTCATCAGATCGTATAAAACGAATAAGATCCCAGAAGCGGTTTAATCCCATTGTTGCGCGGAATAGAGGATGGGACAATTGCGACCATAAGTTCCTTGCAGTTTCATCATTGGAATGATTGCGCCTGCCATTATCAGCATTCCAATGAATGCGTATATTTCTGCCACTGTCGTATCCCTCCACTTCAATTGACGCTTTGTTGGGTTTTCTGCATTGTAGGCATCATAAGTGGAATTGGCTTTTTTGTTAGTATGATGCACGATTATATCGACCATTTCTGTTGCAAAATAACTTTTGAAGCATTGCATACCAGTCATACTTTCCGTCATTCGTAATGGACCACTGTTCTAATTATGTTGTGACTCCTTATTTGTTGACAAACAGGTGGTGTTTGTTGTGCTTGATGTTGGTCTATTTTCTTCAACCATATCAGTTTCATTGTCACTTTCATCTTTAAATACTTCTTGCTCAATTTGCATTGGCATGTCAATAGCGGCTGGAATTTCGTTGTCATTGTCCCGGTCTTCACTATCTGAGTCTTGCACTTCTCCAGTAAATACCTCTTCTTCTTCCTCAATTGGCACTAACGTGTCGTCATCCTCAGTCATATCATCAAGTAAAGACTCAACATATCTGTTTCTGGCTTCTTCACTCAAACGCAGATATTGTCTTTCAGATAAATATTCTATTTTGCGGTTCATTTTTCTTCACTGTTCAACTGTTCAACTTATAATGACGAAATAATTGAAATCTATTCTTTTTCTAGCGTAGCTGAACATTTGCTACCTAAAAACACAAACAATTCACAAGCAGGTACCAAAAACAAGCAAAAAACCAAGCCTTATAAAACCAGTTTCTTTTTACTTTTGTGTGCCTGTTAGGTACAAAATGCCTATAGAAAAGTATTATCTTACAAACATGAAATTTGTACAGTTGAGATGTAAAAACTAAGCGTTTCTAATAATTTGTGCAGATATATATTATTATGGTTATGGACTCCCGCTCATCCAGCTGGTTATGGACCGTAGGGTTAAAAACGGAGATTTTGAGCCAAAAATTATTGAAATCGGTGGATTAGTTCATGAGATATTGCTCAAACAGTGAACACACTTTTTTATAATTTTTTGGCTTTTTATTTTTTTCTTTTTCTGTCAGTGTAATAAAACTACAGGTCGAAAATATAATTGCACTTTGATGAAATTTGTTTACTAAATTTCGCCGGCCACAGAACCGTCGCTATTGAAATTGGTGAAAGTCGGTGAATGCTGGAAGATTATAACACAGATATCGGGTAAATTTTCCGTTATTCAATGGTTCAAAAATAAGCTCTATATGATCATTGTTAGTCATAGCCCCTATTTACAACTGCTTCCCGATTTTCACTTAAATATATCAAAAAAAATAAGAATATTTTCTAAATTTTTCTCAAATTTAATTTCCATATCTTTTTGAGAAATAGAAGTGACTGATAGGTCTATTAGGGTCATGATAGGTCTATTAGGGTCATGATAGGTCAATTTTTTTACCTAGTCCTCTTATAAAAAACTATCAGCCGATATGAACTTTTTTAAATTTGGTGTATGCTTATTTTCTATATCTAATTAGGACATAAGAAAAATTGGATCAACGACCCTTTCGCAAAGCTCTTTGTAAAGGATACCGATTAAAATTTTTTTATTTGTTTTCTATTTAATGATGGTAAGCTAAAATTTTGTAAATTCACCAAATCTATAACTCTGAAAGGGAAGTGATTTTCTTTGTCCGTCTATCTGATAATCTGCCTGTTGATATCACACTGATTCACAAAATAAGTCATTTTACTGGGTTAGGTTATGACACTATTGTTTTTCATTATCTCGAGCAGGTTGGTGTTTAAAAAGTTGCAGACGCTTCTAAAAAATTTTAAAGGATCAGTGTGTTTGTGGTAATAATTTAGTATTTAGTTTATCAAATTATCAAATTGTTGCTTTTTAAAATATTTTGTTTACATTTGTTATAAGTAGTTCCATAAGACCAGATATTAATATCAAAATAAAACCGTTCTGGAAGGTAACAAAGAGTCGGTACAGCCAAATTTAATACTCTTACTTGCTTTAAACAACTTCTGCTACAAAAAGCAAAACATTAGTATTTTTTACCCACATTTATCTATGAGTGTTCTTCTTACTGTTCATTTTAAATATTTTCCTATAAACGTGAAAATGTCATAAGAAATTAATTACAACAACAAGAATTAATTTATATTTATGTATGCGACAAAAAAGTACAAATCTCGTAATGGTATGCTGTCTTTTACGTTCTCATAAATTAAAGATTTAATTATTTAGCCAACAGACTGGAATATTAAATTATATTAAATAATAGTAAAATATAATTATGGAAACCAAAAAATTCCCATGGACTTCATAATGATAGTAAAATTCAAAATATTTCTAAAAACAATTAAGAATAGTTACAACCTGCTGTTGTGGACGTTTTAAAGCATTTGGACATCAATTTCGAAGCCACCAAATATCCAACCATTAAGTTTGGATGAACAAAAGAAAATTCAGAAAACAAAATTTTAACATTAATACCACAACTATAAGTCCAGCCAAATAATTGCGCAAACTTTTGCCGGCAATAAAACGAACATAAAATGGCTGACCTTTCATAATAAAACTATGACATAATTTCGAAGTCAACCACACCACTCAGCACAATTTCACTTAAAGGTCAATATCCTACAAATCATTTAAAGCAATTTGTCTAACTTAAAAACTGCAGATAATTTCCTAACAAAGGTCAAACCATATAATAATAATTTCTCATTCTCAAACAACAAGAACAACAACAACAATACTCATATTTCTAGTTAAAACAAATTGCCCAGATAATTTCGAAGCCAAACTAAACTTTCCTTCAAGACAATTAAAATGAAATTGAAAATGAAAATTATACGCTTTTATTTTAATGCGATTTCCAGACAGTTAAATTAAAGAAAATAATAATAATAAAAAAAAAATGATCAGGCGCGGAGGCAATAATGTTGATTCAAGATGATATTTTTTATACCCTATACCACTATGTGGTCAGGTTTGTAACTACAAAAAATATTTTTTATTATACCGATCGACTCAAAATCACTTTCCGAGTCGATTTAGCGATATCCGTCCATCCGCCTGTGTATCCATCTAAGCCTTGTAATCAAACTACAGGTCGCAAATATGAATATATTTTGATCAAATTTATTATAGAAACTTCTATCGGCTAAACGATAATTGCCATTGAAATTGGTGATAATTGGTTTCATACTCAGACCTACTCCCTACACAAATGGCCCCTATGAGAATGACTTAAATTGCCATAATATCCAACTTATCATAAAGATCTCTGTTAAATTGTGTTTATATATGTTTATTACACCCATTTATCAGTAGTCCAAACATTAACTCTATAGGACAATTCTAAATTATAGTCTCCATATGAAGTTGATTCCCGATCTTCACTGTAATCTATCAAAAAACAAAAATATTGCACAGATTTTTCTCAAATTTGTTTCGTATATGTTTTTACAGAAAATAAGTGATCTTACCAAATATGGTCGGGATCGGTCCATTTTTCGAATTTGTCTCCGATATGAACTTTTTCATATTCGAAGGGAAAAAATTAATAAAAATTCCACTCATATTTGGTTTATGTTTATTATCTATATCAAATTAGTTGGACCTAAGAGATAGAGACTCTAAACGCATGGTAGAGTATATCGTATAGTCGGTCTAGACCGACTATAACTTTCTTACTTGTTATAACTTGCACTAATTCACAATTACAACTACTGCTCGCTCGCTTACTGCAAGAGTGGAAGTAGTTTAGCAGCTGCAGAATTAACTGGACAGTCTAGTACTCGTATCTAAGTAGTATGGTCGTACATTATTTCTTTGAACGAGTGTACATGTTGATTTTAGAATCTGAAATATACAGACTAACTAAAATGAATAGAATACTTGAGGTAGAAGACAAGCGATTGCGAGTGGAGAAAAAAAATGCAACATTGTTAATTAATATTTATTTTTGTATCATCTTGAAAATGAAGATGATACTAAACATTAATCCACTCGATACAAATAGACGTGGCACAGTGGCTAGGCTGTGACTTTCATTTGTCTGTTCTTTTTAAAGTAATTGTCGAAAATTTAATGCAGTCCAAGCCCCCGACAAAATAAACATCCAAAAATTTTATGGTGAAACTTAGCTTATATGTGAATTGGTAATCCCAGAATTTCAATCTGGGAACTGGAATTTGATTGAAATTAACAAGATTTTTTTCGGACCTTTTCGCATAATGTGATAAAACCTTTTCTGACGAAAGCACCGAGAAATATTTTCTTATAAATGGGACAAATTTTTTTTAAACATTCATTCCTCTAAGCATCCAATTTGACGTCTAAGCGCTCTTGCCTCTATATGGTTTTGAAATGCCTTTCTCAGATATCATAATATACCGGATAACTTTCGGGTTTCTACATATGAAAATAATAAATGGGAAATTTTTAAAAATGTTTAACTCAACTTAGGAAGTTCGAGAGTTAAAGCTGATTTACTGCTAGATAAATTTGATTTAAATTTGGAGGATATATTTACGAGGATGGTCCCCGATTTAAAAATCTAACAAAGAAAATACTATAAATTAATATATCTTTATTTCTCTACATATTCTTATTCCCATCTTTCTTCCATAATACTCACAAGTTTATTTATCTATAATATTAATAGGCTAGGCGATTTCTTGTGACTGATGTTTTGTTCTACGGTTTTATTCCGATTTTGATCAAACGCATATTATTTGAAAGGTATTTCTCTTTAGCCGTTTTGCAGATTTACAGATTTTTAAATTTTTTCCTTGATTTTGAGTAGATTGCATTTAAAGTTGCTACTAACACTTACATAAAATTATACAATGCTATGTATGTGTTTATTAAGTTTGATAATGTGTTTGTAATAAAAAGGAGTTTGTTTTTTTTTTTGTTGATTTGTGAATTGGCTATAATTGATTAGCATACCTTTAGGGTCTTCATTTAATGAAAAAATAAAATTTCTTAGAATTTGCGCTCGAATTTCGAGGGCTGGAATCTGCTAGTTACCATTATTATAATACCCTTTAGAAGAAAGTCTCTATGAGCTTTACGTGTATGCCTGTCTTGTTGTCATAACCACACCGTGTTTCGAGCACTGGGATAGATATTATGCGTCCTGCCTTCGCCCCGCCATAAGACGGTTACAAGCTGGAGAGATGTACTTGGCACACACTCCACTGGGTGAATGCACCTCCACATCGATCTGTGATCTGCCCGCAATATAGGCAGCACAGCCACTGCGAAACTCCCCGAGGGGCCGTTGCCATATGAAATCGTCTTGAAGATTCATCAAAGACTCCGACATTGACAATGCTTACTATAACACACTTTTCTGACATCTCTCTTCTACGCATTCTTGTCAAAGACTTCAACTCATGCTACAATCCGACCTTCTTGCATCCGACTCATCTTACGACTCCTCTTCAACTCATGCCTCTTCCCGAACAACGCATACCAAACAACGCATACCAGCTCGCCATTACACCACAAACACTTACTACTAGTTACTCACAGCAATCTCCTCTGCACATCAGATTCCCCTTTAGAGCCGCGTTCGTAAAAAAATCAAATTCAACTTTGTATCACATATATTAAAGGGATGTGAGCAACCGTTTCATCTGCTGGATGTCCACCAGTCGGCCATCTCATCCCGTGTTTTATAGTTCACTTTGTCGCCGCATGGAGTCTAAGAATCCTCTTCTCAGGGCAATTCAACTTCCCCGCGAAGCCAAATTTAGTGCCTTTTGGTAAGGCGTCGTTACCAATTGGCCAAATCTGGTAACTGCCAGTTATTCCCCAAGTAGGATGGCACTCGCAGACCTTGGCTGACCTTAACCTTTAGCCGCTAGGAATAATCACCAGAATTAACTGGCTTTGCCTAGCGTTACCCAGGAGCACCAAGAGGAGGTAGGTTATAGGCATATTCGTTGTATCACCGCCACTGGCGAACCAATACCTTTGATGATACAACTTTGCTCCCTCTTTAGAAGAAAGATAGCAAGAGTTTTGAAATAGAAGCGAAAGTAGAGAAAAAACGAGCATGTGTGCTCCCTGAATCAACCAGATTCCAGTAAAAAGACAGCCAAGTTCGCTATGCAGCCCAGCAAAACAAAGAATCTTTGCCATTAATACCTAAGGTTCCATTCCTTTATTCCTGAGTACTGACACACTGGATGTTGCACTAATTTTCCTTGTTCGCAGCCCGCAGAAGTCGACTCCTAGTACGTCTCTGCGTACGGCTATCCGCCAGTGATTAGTCCTACAAGTAAACTGATTTCTTTTACCAAATCCAAGGACTCCCTTAGGTCTCTTTGGATTTGGCAAGAGCCATAGGATTTGGAACATCCTCCAAGGAGTCAGCTGTATCGACGTATACATATATTTAAGGTTCTCTGCGTCCTCGATAATGTTCGACAGCTAAAATAAAGTGATTAAAATATCTGTGTTAATTGTCCACTGCAGCGATTCGGATTCCCTCCACGCACACTCGTCATCCAACTCGTTGGCAATGAGCCCACCATGTGCTGCAGTAATTCGAACTTTAGCCCAATGTTTTTGACTATCGCTACAGTGAATCAGTGAACTTGTGGTTGTTCTTTTTTTCAAGGGATTTCAACCCTTAACAGCTGCCTGGGTTGTAGTTACTTCTTGTTGTATGCAGACGGAATTGTATACGTTTGCTTTTGACCCGATTATTCCCTTTCAGTCCTTTTTTGACTGTTTTTTCCACTCAGGTGTAAAGTATTGGACCCATGTTTTAGGCGTAATTATGAATCAACGAAAACTCGATTTCATATCCTCAGAACGCTTGTTTCGTTCCGTGGTGAGCAATCGCGGCACTTGTCTTGCTTACAGCTTTCTCATATCCAAATTTTCAATAAATTTCCGATGTGCAACACTTTTTGAAATGCCTGTTATATCTACTAGCTTGAGCACTATCCATCAATGGTCATCCAGTACCACAATTGGTCGATCAATTGGTCTTCTCGGTCATGTTTCAGCTGCACCACTAAATATGTTAATCTTGTAAACGAGGAAGCTGACTCCGCCAGAATGGAATGTACCCAGCTAGGCTATTGGTAAGAATGAGATCTTTTATATGAAAATAGCAGAGCCCAGCCGTCGAAATTCGAGTGGAATTTCTAGGAAATTTTATTTTTTTATTTAATAAATAATTTTATAAGAGCCCAAAGGTATGCTAATGAATTTTATCCGATTATCAATTCAACACGGGGCTTTAGATATTTATAATTAATACACACACAGTATGTGTTTTATGTATGTGTTAGTAGTAATGAGCATTACTGCAAAAAATTGTTCCAGACGGTGCAAGTCTATAAATCCTGTGGACAGCTAAAAAGAAATACCTTTAAATTAAGGTATGGTTGGTCAAAATCGGTTTGTAAGTACAGTTTTTACATCGATCACAAGAAATCGCCTTGTCTATTACTATTATATATTATTGTATCACATAATGAGAGAGAGCTTTCACTCGCTGATAGAATACATTGTTAAGGGCTGCCAAAAAAATAATAAACAAATTTAAAACTTCAATCAACTGCAGTCATCTATTCATTGAGTAAGGTAGTTCTGAGATCACCCTGGTTGCATAGCAATATCTAACTTATCAGTTTAACTTATCTTATCAGTTTATATGCAAGGGGATTCAATAGGATAACATCATTTTACTGGCAAATCCTATCGAACTTTGTTTTGCACCAGCCAGCACTAGTTAATAGGATTTTGCGTAGATTTTAAGTTTTCCGTTTATATAAACAACAATATTTTCGCAATTACATTAATAATATTTGGACGCCAGATTATATTATACTAGCAAATCCCAGCCCTTGAAATTTGAGTGCAAATTCTGGGAAATTTTATTATTTCATTTAATAAACACCCTAAAGTTAAGCTAATCAATTTTAGCCAATTCACAATTCAACACTTTGGTTAATCTCCAAAATTATTTTTCAATGTTATTGGTTTATGACCAAAATTATTTTTCAACACAATTATTATCGTGAATGAAGAAAATAAACTCACAAACACGTTAACAAATATAATAAACACTCATATAGCATTGTATAATTTTATGTATGTATGTATGTGTTAGTAGCAACTTTAAATGCATTTAACTACAAAAAATTTAAAAATTTGTAAATCTGATGGGCAGTTAAAAAGAAGTACCTTTCAACTAAAATACGTTTGGTCAAAATTGGGAGAAAACTGTGGAACAAAACATCGGTCACAGAAAATCGCCTTGTCAATTAATATTATAGATACTAGCTGTAGCCTATCGTAACGAAAACATTTTATAGAAACTATTTTATACATTGAGTTTGTTTTGTTTTTTGCTTTATTTAAATTAAAAACATTTGATTTTAAGCCTGAATAATTTCAAACTTAATCAATAAAATTATAAAGATCGAAAATAAGATTTTGTATTTTTATAGAAAATAATGAAATTTAAATATTTTATTTATTTGGCGATTTTTGATATTGTCAATTTTTGGTTTTGCGATTTTTTATTTTGCCAATTTTTAACTTTTGACTTTGGCATTTGCTACTTTTTGCGATTTTGATTTGGCGTTTTTTGATTTTGGCAATTTTTGTTATTCCCGATTGTCGGTTTTTGCCGTTTTTGATTTTGGCGATTTTTGATTTTGGCAATTTTGGAATTTTTGCGACTTTTGGATTTAGCGATTTTTGATTTTGGGGAAATTGTTCATTCGCGATTTTCGGTTATAGCAATTTTTGATTTTGACGATTTTCAATTCTGCCAATTTTTGTTTTAGGCGATTTTTGATTTTGACAAACTTTGTCATTAGCGATTTTCGGTTTTGGCGATTTTTGATTTTGACGATTTTTGGTTTTGGCGATTTTTGATTTTGACGATTTTTGGTTTTAGCGATTTTTGATTTTGACGATTTTCGGTTTCGGCGATTTTTGATTTTGATGATTTTCGATTCTGGAAATTTTTGTTTTAGGCGATTTTTGTTTTTGGCGTTTTTTGTTTTTGGCGATTTTTAATTCTAGATTTTCAGTTTAAAAGATTTTAAAAGCGCATGATAATGATCCTAGGCATACAGTTCGCATAGCTCACAAATTCTTAAGGTACCGTGAAGTGTAAGCTTTTGTGTGGCCTTTTCAATTTTCTAATCTAAACCCCATAGAAAACCCATGGGAGCTTGTAGATCGGAAATTTAAGAAACAAATTGATTAAACTTGCAGGAATTGGAATAAATTGTAGAATTAATTTGGGAAAATGTATCCCATAATCATTTAATATCCCTAGTCGATTACAAGGAGTTTCATTTTGTGTTCCTAGTATAACCTAAGGGATAATTTTCTTATCAAGACATAATCACTTCAATAATTTTATCGTAACTATAGAAAACAAAACCGAAAGTAACAGATTAATAGGATGCATAAATTATCGAAAACATGATCCAGACGATCATATGGCTGCTTTTGTTCCTGCTGCTGTAAATCTCGGAATAATATTCCAGAGAAATTTCTCTAGCCACTCCAATGATGAAATATTTAAAAAAAACTAACAAGGAAGGAAGTTCCGGGCAGAACAACTTGTTTCAGATGGCAAAGATTATAAATTATTTTTCACTAAACTGAATTACTGTATTATGTAATTGGAAGTAACATTTTAAAACCATATTAGAAACCATTTCGGAATTGCACTAAATATTGATATCTTACTCCGATCTGAGGTGCATTATCTGATCAATCTATTAAAGTTTTGATATTTTATCCGAAACTCCAGACAAACCACAGTACTATAAATACGATGGTCATTGAATTGATTTACATTCTACTCGTATGACTTTGGTTATTTTGGCGAGCCATCAAAAACAACAACAACATTTACAAATAATGCAATTATAAACTACACGTATGTACATGTAGTACACGTATGCATGTCTTCTCAGAACCTTCTAATAATTTTTTTTTTTTCTTAAATTTTTTTTTTCCCAACAATGTAATTTTAATTTTCAGAGTGTTGTTTTTAATAGTTTTTTGGAAAATGCAGAACCACAAACAGATGGGTGCGCAATGCAAATGAACGCAATATCAATATGGCAAAACCAAACAACAACTACATATTCAACCAACTGATACAGTGAAATCTCTTAATAATGGAGCATATTTTATTAACACCTAAATCAATTAAAATGATCATGTGCTTTGAAGAAGAGTCTTTGTCGAGATCTCTTAGATTTAAAGAACTTTTCATCTTTACTGAAACTATTTATAGGATTTTCTTAGATTTCACTGTATCTCTCAAAAATGTTTCTTAAATGTTTTTATAACACTAATGGTTACTCAAGTGTGTGTTCTAAAATAATTTTCCCATTTATTAATTTTTTTTTTTTTTTTTGTAGTATTTAAAATCTTAACACATGTTTCGACAATTGTTATTTTATAACGAAAACCTTCAACAATTTTTATAGATGTTGTTGTCACTCAGAATGCAATGTATGTTGTCAGTTGGTGTTTTTTAATTTTTTTCATTTCTTTTTTTTTAATTTGCGTTAAGACCATATTCACGCCTTTTGGACTATCAACAACTTTTTAATGGATTCCAATTGCACTTGAAATAATGGTTGGATGATGATACTGGTTTATTGACACATTAAGCAAAGTCAGCAAAAATAAATTGCGATTAATGCAAAATTGGCAAAATCGACTATTTGTATACCCTTCAGTACTGTATTGTACAGGTTTATATGACTAACAATTTCCTTTTATTTTTATACAGCCAACCCTTCGGCATAGAACCGCTTGCTGAGAAGAAATTTGTCAGTCCAAGTTAAACAACTTTACGTTACAAATGAAAAAATATTTAAATGGAATTTATTTGAGAAATTCCCCTTGATTTTTCTTCAACTCATATCCCATATTCTTCATATGGTATTTTAAATTCCCATATTGCCTAAATAATGATACTAATCTGGATCAAATTTTGTTAATAAACGTTAATTATATACACTACTTATCAATATAAATATTAACAAAATAAGACACTTGTAGTACCCATTAAAACAACCTCCCGAAAAAAAGTTTAAAAATATTAAAGTGGCCTTAACGTACTAGATCAAAAATGCTAACGGGTCTTTATAACCGCCAAAGCGTTTATATATAATATTAATAGGCTAGGCGATTTCTTGTGACCGATGTTTTATTCTACCGTTTTATCCCGATTTTGACCAAACGTTTTTTATTTGAAAGGTATTTCTTTTTAGCCGCTTTGCAGATTTACAAATTTTTAAATTTGTTCTTTTATTTTGAGTAAATTGCATTTAAAATTGCTACTAATGCATACATAAAATTATACAATGCTATGTGTGTGTTTATTAAATTTGTTAATATGGTTGTAATAAAAATGAGTTTGTATTTTGTGTTGATTTGCAAATTGGCTATAATTGATTAGCATAAAATTTCCTAGAATTTGCACTCGAATTTCGAGGGCTGGAATTTGCTAGTTAGTATAATTTGGGGAGAATCAAAGAAGTTATTGAAGTTATTGTTGGCTAAATATAATATTCACAACCAGTCTATAGAACATATATTTTTTCACAGTATAAATTTCGACTTTTTCTAGCAAAAGTCAGATTAATAACTCAAGTTATAATTGCTAACTTTCATATCAATGATCCGATTTCAAATATCATACCTCACCTGCAATGTTCTCTTTTTGTAGATAACGTTTTTAAAAGATTTGTCTCCAGAGATTGGTAAAATGCCAAAACGTTTTCTATTTCCGAATATTAAAAAAACAACATATCTTCTATTTAAAAAGGTACTTTTTTAATAGAAGGTGGGTACTTTTTTTAAGAAACTGTAGTTAAGAAAAGGCACCCTTTTAAGAAAATTTGCATTTTTAAGAAAATTTACTTTTTTAAGAAAACTTAATTTTAAATAAAAGGTATTTTTTTTAAATAACGGCAGTTTTTTAAGAAAAGGCCATTTAAAAAAGGTACTTTTTAAAGGAAATTTACTTTTTTAAGTAAAGGTACCTTTTAAGCAAAATAAATTTTTTAAAAAAATGTACTTTTTAAGAAAATGTACTTTTCAAAAAACATACTTTTCCAGTAAAAGGTTGTTTTTACGAAAATTTTCCTTTTTTTAAATTTTGGTTTTAAGAAAATGTACTTTTTTAAAAAAAGTATTTCCTAAGAAAAGATATATTTTAAGAAAAGGCATTTTTTTTTAAAAAATGTACCTTTTAAGAGAAGGCACTTTTTAGGAAAAGGTCCTTTCTTAAGAAAAGAAAATTTACTTTTGACAAAAAAGATAAATTGATAAGAAAAACAACTTTTTGAACAAAAGCTACTCTTTAAAGAAAGAGCACTTTTTAGAAAATATATCCTTTTTTGAAAAAAGATAGTTTTTAAGAAATCCCACTTTTTAAAGAAAAGGACTTTTGTAAGAAAAACACTTTTTTTTAAGAAAATGTTCTTTTTTAAGAAAAGATACTTTTTGAAATAAACGCAATTTTTTAGGAAAAGGTACTTTTTTAAGAAAATGTACTTTTTAAGAAAAAGTAATTTACTTTTTGAGGAAAATTTTCTTTTAAGGAGAAGGTACTTTTCAAAGAAAATTTTCTTTTTAAAGAAGGGATACTTTTTAAGAAAATGTGCCATTTTAGAAAATGTACTTTTTTAAGAAATGGTACTTTATTACGAAAATATTCTTTTTTAAGAAAATGTACTCTTTTAAGAAAATTTACTTTTTTAAGAAAAGGTTTTTTTTTTCTTAAGAAAAGAAACTTTTTTAAGAAAAGGTATTTTTTAGGAAAAGGTACTATTTTTAGAAAATTTACTTTTTTAACAAAATTCACTTTATCAAGAATATTTACTTTTTAAGAAAATGCACTTTTCTAAGAAAATGTACTTTTTGGGAAAAGCTACTATTTTCAGAAAAGGTTATCTTTAACAAAAGGCACTTTTTTAAGAAAAAGCAATTTTTTAGAAAAATATACTTTTTTATGAAAATGTACATTTTAAGAAAATATACTTTTTACAGAAAAGGTACTTTTTTAGAAAATTGTGCTTTATTAAGAAGATTTTCGTTTTTAAGAAATGTACTTTTTTAGGTAAAGGCTCTTTTTAGGAAAGTGTACTTTTTCAAGAAAATGTATTTTTTAAGAAAAAGTACTTTTTTAAGAAAAGATATATTTTTAGGAAAAGGTACTATTTTAGTAAAATATATTTTTTAAGAAAATGTCGTTTTTTAAGAAAGGTAACTGTTTTTTTAACAAAACGTACTATTTCAAGAAAATTTACTTTTTAAGAAAATATACTTTTTAAAGAAAATTTACATTTAAAAAAAATTTATTTTTTTAAGATAATGTACTTCTTGAGAAATGTACTATTTTTAAAAAAGGTACATTTAATAATTAATTTATGTAATTTTCTAAGAAAAAGTAATTTTTTAATAGAAGGTACTTTTTTAAAATAAGTACTTTTTAACATTTTTTAAGAATAGGTGCTTTTTTAAGAAAAGATATTTTTTAAGAAAATGCACTTTTACGAAAAGTTACTATTTTAAGAAAATTTACTTTTTTAACAAAATTGCTTTTTAAGAAAATGCAACTTTTCTAAGAAAATGTGCTTTTTGGGAAAAGGTACTATTTTCAGAAAAGGTTATCTTTAACAAAAGGTACTCTTTAACAAAAGGTACTTTTTTTAATGAAAAGTACTTTTTAGCAAAAGGTACTTTTTTAAGAAAAAGCAATTTTTTAGCAAAGGGTACTTTTTTAGGAAAAGGTACTTTTTTACGAAAAGATATTTTTTTAACAAAAGGTACTTTTTTACGAAAAGATATTTTTTTAACAAAAGGTACTTTTTTGAAGAATAGGTGCTTTTTTAAGAAAATATATTTTTTAGAAAAAGGACTATTTTAAAAAAGATATTTTTTAAGAAAATGGACTTTTCTAAGAAAATGTGCTTTTTGGGAAAAGGTACTATTTTCAGTACTAATTATCTTTAACAAAATGTACTCTTTAACAAAAGGTACTTTTTGAAGAAAAAGTACTTTTTTAACAAAAGCTACTTTTTTAAGAAAAGCAATTTTTTAGCAAAAGGTACTTTTTTAGGAAAATTTACTTTTTTAAGAAAATATATTTTTTTAGGAAAAGGTACTTTTTTTAAGGTACTTTTTTAGGAAAATTTACTTTTTTAAGAAAATATCTTTTTTTAAGAAAAGGAACCTTTTTAAGAAAAGATATTTTTTAGGAAAAGGTACTATATTAAAAAAAGATATTTTTTAAGAAAAGTTACTTTTTTAAGAAAAGTTACTTTTTAAGAACAATTTTTTAAAGAAAATTTACTTTTTCAGAAAATATACTTTTTAAAGAAAATTTACTTTTTAAAGAAAATGTACTTGTTTAAAAAGTGTACTTGTTTAAAAAATGTACTTTTTGCGAAAAGGTAATATTTTTAAAAACGTACTTTTTGAAGAAAAAGTACTTTTTTAACAAAAACTACTTTTTTAAGAAAAGCAATTTTTTAGCAAAAGGTACTTTTTTAGGAAAATTTACTTTTTTAAGAAAATATATTTTTTTAGGAAAAGGTATTTCTTTAAGAAAATGTACTTTTTTAAGAAAATATCTTTTTTTAAGAAAAGGAACCTTTTTAAGAAAAGATATTTTTTAGGAAATGGTACTATATTAAAAAAAGATATTTTTTAAGAAAAGTTTCTTTTTTAAGAAAAGGTACTTTCTAAGAACAATTTTTTAAAGAAAATTTACTTTTTCAGAAAATATACTCTTTAAAGAAAATTTAATTTTTAAAGAAAATGTACTTGTTTAAAAAGTGTACTTGTTTAAAAAATGTACTTTTTGCGAAAAGGTAATATTTTTAAAAACGTACTATTTTTAAAAAGGGACTTTTTAACAAAAGGTACTTTTTAAGAAAATGTACTTTTTTAAGAAAAGTAACCTTTGTAAGAAAATTTTCTTATTTGTTTAAAAACATATCTTCGATTTATTTTAATTTCCAAAATTCAGTGTAGAACACCCATTTTATAGAGTTATATATAGTTTGGATATAGGTATCAGCTGAAAGAAAATAATGTCTACTGTATATTTTTAAAAAACCTCTGCCTATAGATGGATTTAAATGAAAATCGTGAATCAGCTTTATATGCGTACTTTGTCTAAAAATGGTCCTGCTGGGTTTATTATTGTACTACTGATTAGTGGGAATAATATACACATATACACCAAATTTCATCGATATGATAATCTGAAACTTACGCGAATTTTATTCGATCTGATTTTCACCAAGTTCAATAGCGTTTAATAAAAGCTTTCATCAAAATTTATATTGACAGACAGACAGACAGACAGACGGGCATTGGTAAATCGACTCAGAAAGTGATATAGAGTCGATGGGTAAACCTAAAGCTGGGTGTATGTTAAATTTTGTTGGTTGTTACAAACATTACCACAAACTCATTATACCTGACCACATACTGGTATAGGGTATAATAAAGGCGCCTGTTCGTCCAAGGTTATTGACATATGTGCGATTTCAAAACATATAATAGTTGAAAAGGTGTTTAAAAAAAATTTGCAGCAAAATGACTTCAAACGTTCAAAATTTTAAATTTTCATAAATTTTCATGAAAACTTAGGGATTCATTTTAGAAGAGGTTTATTTATTGTTATTTATTTGGTATTTATTACAATTCAAATTACAATAAATCTTAAAGCACTTACAAGAGATAAAACACCAAAAATTCATATATTCGCAACTCTAGTAGTTCATTCGGATCGGGTAGTTGGTTAACCGAGTAGCTTGGGATCCCACCGACCTGGAAAATGGCAAGTTCTGATCTGTAGAATCTTTAGAAATGTTATTTTGAAATATTCGCATAATGCTTTTGTTGGGTCTTGCTACTGATTTAGTAAAAATATCAACAACAACAAAAACTGAGGTGGAAAAACTTTGAAAACTAAAAATTGAGACAAAAATAAATTTAAAAATTTTTTTCCCGAATTTACAAATAAAAATGAGAACAAATTAATTAGTTTTATATTTCTTAATGGTAAGCCTTTAAACAATTTGTAAAACAAATTTCCAATTTATAATTTTTGGCAAAATAAAAGAAACACTCCTTTTCTACTGGAAAGTATTTTTCTTTGAAGAATTTTAAAGGATTTTGTTTAGATGAGTTTATGCTAAAAGATTGTTACAAAACAATTTCGAAACCTTCAAAGCTTCCTGTAGTGTGTAACAGAACTATCAATACAATAATTTAATTAGTTTGTTAAAAACAAATCATTTAATATCTTAAAATAAATGTTTTGAATTACATTTCTGGAAATTTACGGTCATTTAAATAATATTCAATAAATAACAAAAAAAATAATTGTTGTGAGAAAACTTCAATAAAAATATGTTCAAAAAACTTCACCATACCCGCTATATCAAATAACTTCAATAAATTGCAAAATTCATTGAATAATGAAAAAATGCAACAAAATTTTGAATTAAACCTCAACTGCGACAAGTCAATGATAATGGTGTAGAATTAGAGAAGACCACAGTGGTGGACTCTCTAATGAGTGTTTGTTACACATACATATGAACACATGTCATATGAATGAAATTGTATAACTGTGATTCCAAATGTAATTCCTGGAATTTTACAGAAATTGCTATGTTCGAAGAAAATACAATTTAGAAGGGCAACAAACTAATTAAAACTTTCCGTAGAAGATAGATGAATAAATAGTTTTTTAAGAAAAATTTTTTTTTAAGAAAAGTAACTTTTTTAAAAAAAAGTTATTTTTTAATAAGAGGAATTTTTTTTTAGAAAAGGTACTGTTTTAAGAAAATTTACTTTTTAGAGAAAAGTGACTTTTTTGAAAAGACGTACTTTTATGTTTTGAAAAGACGTACTTTTTAAAAAAGTGTACTTTTAAAAAACGGGTACTTTTTAAAAAAAGGTAATTTTTAAGAAAAGGTTTTTTTTTTAAAGAAAAGTTACTTTCTGGAAAAAAGTAGTTTTATAAAAAAAGACACCATTTTTAATAAAATTTACTTTTGTAAGAAATTTTAGTCTTTTAAGAAAGGTACTGTTTTTTGAGAAAATGTATATTTTAAGAAAATTTACATTTTTAAGCAAATGTACTTTAGTAAAACAAAACAAGTAAGAAAATTATAGTCGGTCTAGACCGACTATACGATAGCCTATACCATGCGTTAAGAGACCCTATATCTCAGGCCCAACTAACTGGATATAGAAAATAGGCACAAACCAAATTTGAGTGGGATTTTTATTAATTTTTTCGGCTGCAGATATGAAAAAGTTCATATCGGATGCTATATCTATATGGGGACTAGGCCCAAAAATGGACCGATCCTGACCATGTTTGGTAAAGTCTCTTGTATTTTGCAAAAATATATACAGACAAAATTTGAGAAGAATCAGTGCAATATTTTTGTTTTTTGATAGATTTAAGTGAAGATCGGGAAGCAGCTCTATATGGGGCCTATGACTAAGAGTTGTCCAATAGGGATCATTTTTGGACTACTTATTAATGGATGTAATATATACGTACAAACCCAATTTGACTAAGATTTGTATGATAATTTGGATCTTATGGCAATTTAAGTCGTTTTCATAGGGGTCATTTGTATGGGGGCTAGGTCTGAACATGGACCGATTCTCACCAATTTCAATAGCGTTCATCCTATGTCCGATAAAAGCTCATATACCAAATTTCATCAAAATATGTTCATATTTGCGACCTGTAGTTTGATTACAAGCTTCACATGGACACACAGACGGACGGACGGACGGACGGACGGACATCGTTAAATCGAATCAGAAAGTGATTCTGATTCGATCGATATAATTAAAGAAGGGTGTAGGTCAAATATTTTTGGTTGTTACAAACAGCAGCACAAAGTCATTATACCCAAACCACATAGTGGTATAGGGTATAAATATCCGTTTTTATGAAAAATTACTTTTGTAAGAAAAAGTACTGCTTAAGAAATGGCACTTTTTGGAAAAGGTACTGTTTTAAGAAAAGGTTTTTTTTAAAGAAAAGGTACATTTTAAGAAAATGTACTTTTCTGAGAAAAGATTTTTTTTTTATAAGAAATGACACCGTTTTTAATAAAATTTACCTTTTTCATAAAATATACTCTCTTAAGAAAATGTACTTCTTTTTTAAGAAAAGGTACTTTGATATGCAATTTTACTTTTTAAAGGTAATTTACTTTTATACGAAAAGTTACTTTTTTAAGAATCTATACTTTTTATGAAACTTTGCTTTTTCCGTAAAAGGTACATCTATAACAAAATGTAATTTTTTCAGAAAAGGCACTTTTTTAAGATAACGTACTTCTTTTAAGATAAGGTACTGTTTTTAATCAAAGTTGTGTTTTTTTAATAAAAAAAATACCTTTTCCGTAAAAAATGGTACTTTTTAAAGAACAGGTATTATTAAAAAAGAGGTACTTGTTTAAGGAAATATACTTTTTAAGGAATGGTAATTTTTAATATATACTTTTTTATAAAATTTACTTCTTTAAGTAAATGCACTTCTTTAAGGCTCTTTTGTAATAAAAAAATCATGTGAGTCCGATCACAGGGAAGATGTGTAAACATCTAGTAATTAAAAATTTTTTTATGTCATTTTTTAAAATCAAACAGAAAGCGTCATCTATTTATCACTTATAGCAAAAACTGTTTCAGCTAATTCAACAACCCTTTGCTGTAAAACGTTAAAAATATCCCAATATAAACGTATATAAGTGATACATAGATACATACGCTTTTAAAAAAGTGGCATAAAAAATAATGTTATATCATAATTTTTTCATCAATACAATCATAAGTCACACAGCGTTATCTGCTTCAGCTCACACCGATATGAGTTACGCTGTTTTTGTGATTGTATTGTGAAATAGAAATTTACCCCCCTGCGCGTATAGATGTTTACACATCAAAAATATGCATGGGGCAAATCGTCGCATTCAATTTCGAATAAAATCAGTCGAAATTGCATATTTTGGTTCATTATTTAAAGAAGACGGACAATCGTCAGACCTCGTTCCACTTTTACTATTAACTATGGATAATAACTTGCTATCTGTGACAGAGTTAAATTACGCTTTGTATATTATATGGGAAAATAAAAAAATAATTTCGATTGAAAAATTTCGATAATGAATGCGACGATTCGACCCCAGATATTTGTAAAGTGTGAAATTGGTTTAAAATCACGTGATTTTACTAAAAACCTTTTTAAACTCTACTACCGGTTACATCTGTTTATTATTTTATTTATTTATTAAAAATAATATTAAATGCAGTGATAATTGTTAAATATATATATAATAAGTTGTAGTGTTACGAATAACTTTAAATGATTGAGAAAATTAATTATAAATTTTTATAAAAATAAATGTTTAATAAAATAGCAACATTCTATATGGAATACCGAAATTAGGCCCGTTTTAGAAAAAAACGTTTTTATAACGCTATTCGCTCCCTGATTTAATCTCCTTACACTCCAAACACTTCCAATAAAGTGTGCCTTCATTTTATCTCCAAACACTTACTTTTGCCTAGGCTATTAATATTATAGATTTATTGTATTATTGTATTATTTAAAAAAATTTTGTTTTATTATGAAAAATAGTAATAACTACTAAAAATGTTTATTAATAAAAGTTGTCAACATATAATTGTGTCAATATTACTATATTGAAAAAAGAAAAAAACAGAAAAAACATTTCCAAATAGAGTAAAGACGCGGTTTTCTTTAGAACTCAAATAAAACTAAACAAAATACCGAAATATTTTGGTGCAATTCTGGAAATCATTGTGGTTTGTGAATAAAAACATCTATTCAAGCAGTAAGCGCTATCTACATGTGTATAGCAAGCAACTGCTATGTTTGTCATACTTGATGGTTGCAGTTGTATGCTATACATTCATGGCGCTTTCTGTTGGTTGATGAATCAGCTAAATAATTGTAGCTTCCATTTCCGTAAATAGTTCCGCTTCCGTAAGGGAAGTTTGTGATTTTTACCCCCCTGATCGCATAGATGTTTACACATCAAAAGTACTTTTAATACGAGGTACATTTTTTTGAAAAAAAAAATAATTTTTTAATGAAAGTACTTTCTTCAAAAAACTTACGGCCGTATTTATAATGAAAGTTATGCAGTATCTAGCATGAGTATTATTTATAATGCACTTGCTGCTGCGTTTGCTAAACTCAGATCAACAACCTTTCAAACACTGACTAAGTATGTTAAAACAGCTGATGTGCAAAACAAAATATATAAATTATTTTTAAGTGCAAATAAATATTTTTTACTTTGCGGATCTTTTAAACATTTTTTTACATAATTTTCAAATTAAAATAATTTTGTCGTAAACTTAACACTTGTAAATATAAATTTTAGAAAATGAAGAAGTGAAATCACACAAATTGAAATGTAAACAGAGTTGATTTTCGCTATATCAGGTGGCATTAATGCAAAAAATATAGTGGCAATGCAAATTTCAGAGTTGTTTTTAAAGCTATTAGATGACAACAAAAAATCATTATGAATAAACTATGTGCTAACTAAAAACTAAGGCTAATCGGTTGACTAGTAAGAACCTCGTTGAGCGGACATGTAAGCAGCAGCTAACATTTCATTATGAATTCGGGGGTTACTTTTTTAAGAAGAGGTATTTTTAAGAAAATGTACTTTTTTAAGAAAAGTCACTTTTTAAGATAACGTACTGTTATAATAAAAGGTATTTTTTAAGAAAATGTACTTTTCTTAAGAAAAGGTTTTGTTAAAAAAGGTAAATTTTCTTTGAAAAAAATACCTTTTTAATGAAATTTATTTCTTTCAAAAATAAATTTTTTTCAGAAAGAAATTTTTTAAGAAAAAACTTATTTTTAAAGAAACAGCGCTTTTTTAAGAAAATTTACTTTTTCCATAAAAGGTACATTTAAAAGGTAATCTTTTTTTAGGAAAGGTCACTTTTAAAAAAAATGTACTATTTAATCAAAGGCATTTTTTTAAATATAAAGTATTTTTTTAATAAAAAGAACATTTATAAAGATACATTTTTAAGAAAATTTACTTTGTTAAAAAATTGTACTTTATAAGAAGAGGTATTTTTAAAAAAATGTACTTGCTCAAGCATAGGTACTTTTTGAGAAGAGGTACTTTTTAAGACAGATTATTTTTTTAAAGAAAATTTACTTCTTTTTTTAAATATATTTTTTTGAATTTATTTTTTTAAGGAATTATAATTCTTTAAGGCAAGGTGCTTTTACTGTACTGTTAATAAGAGGTACTTCTTTTGAAAAAAATGATTTTTTAGGGAAAGTACTTTTTCAAAAAACCTCCTTTTTTAAGAGGTATTTTTTAATAAAAGAATGTACTTCTTTTTTAAAAATTACTTTCTTCAGTAAAGGGTTTTTTTTAAAGAAAAATCACATTTTAAAGATAACGTACTCTTTTACTGGTCTTTTTTAAGAAATTTAATTTTTTTTAAGAAAAGGTTTTTTCTTAAAAAATATCTTTTTAAAAAAAGGTAGCTGAGGTAGTTCAAAAAGGTGGTTTTTTTAAAGGGTTTTTAAGAAATAACATTTTTTAAAGAAAAATTGCTTTTTGAAGAAAATTTACTTTATTTTAGAAAATGTACTTTTTTACGAAAAAATACATCTTTAGGTAAAGATACTTTATTAGGGAAATTAACTTTTATAAGAAAATTTACTTTTGTGAAAATGTACTTTTTTAAAATAAGTGTTTTTTTATGAGAAGGTACTTTTCAACTAAAGATATTTTTTATGAAAAATTACTTTTCTAAGAAAAGGTACTGTTTTGAGAAAGGTAACTTTGTTAAGAAAAATTACTTTTTAGGAAAAGTACTTTTCTTAGAATCGTACTTTCTAAGAAAAGGTATTTTTTTAAGAATGGTAACATTTTAAAGCAAACGTACTGTTTTATTTAAGAAATATTACTTTTTTAAAAATTTTTTTTAAAAATAGGTGCCTTTTTTTCAGAAAATACCTTTTTTAATTTTTTTTTTGTGAAAGAAAAAGTGCTTTTTGTAAAAAGTTACATTTATAAGGTAATGTATCATTTTAAGAAAACGCAATTTTTTAAGAAAACGTACTTCTATTAGTAAAAGATACATATTTTAATAAAAGGTACTTTTTAAAAATAAAAAATAAATTTTTATTAAAAAAGTACTTTTTATTATTTTTTACTACTATTATTTACTTTTATTACTTTTTTTATTTAAAAAAAATTCTTTTTCCGTAAAATGTACATTTTTAAGAAAATATAAGAAATGGTACTTTTAAAAGAAGAGGTATTTTTTAGAAAAATGTTCTTGTTTAAGAAAAGGCACTTTTTTAAGAAAAGGTACTTTTCAAGACAGATTTCTTCTTTAAAGAAAATTTACTTTCTTTTTTAAATATACTTTTTTGGAAAAAAAACAAAATTTTTCAAGAAATTGTACGTCTTTAAGGCGATGTACTTTTGTGAGAATAAGTACTTTTGTAACAAAAAGTACTTTTAATAAGAAGTAATTACCCAAAAATAATTTTTTACGGCAACGTACTGTTTTAATAAAAGGTATTTTTTAAGAAATTTTACTTTTTTTAAGAAAACTTTTTTTAACAAGGTGCTTTTATAAAAATTTACCTTTTTAAGTAAGGTAGTCCTTTCCGAAAAAAAAATTATTTTGAAGGTTTTTTAAGAAAATAATAAGAAAAAGTGATTTTTGGTAGAAATTCACTTCTTTAAAACTATTTTATGAAAACATACTTTTTTAAGAACAAGTACTTTTTTAGTTAAAAACACAGTTTTGAAAATTAACTATTTTAAAAAAATGTGCTCTTTAAGAAAATGCACTTTTCTAAGAAAGCAATTCCTTATGAAAAATTACTATTCTAAGAAAACATACTGTTCTGAGAAAGGCTATTTTGTTAAAAAAAAATACTGTTTTAAGAAAAGGTACTTTTCTAAGAAACGTAATTTTTTAAGAACACGCAGATTTTTAAGTAAAAGCACTTATTTTTATGTACTTTTCAAGACGAGGTTCTTTCTTTAAATATACCTTTTTAACCAAATATAGTACTATACTTTTCAACAAATGACACCTTTTAAGAAAGTTTCTTTTCAAGAATAACATTTTTACATGAAAAGGTACATTTTTATGAAAATTTATTTTTAATTAAATGTAGTTTTTTATGAAGGCGTTGTTTTTTATGCAAATATACTCTTTATGAAAACGAACTATTTAACAAAAGTTACCTTTTAAAAATGAAGTACTGATTTGACAGAAGTGACGAGTTTTGGAAAAGGTATTTTATTTAGAAAAAAGTAATTTTTTAATAAAAAGTCTTTTTGTAATGTTTTGACAAAAGTGGCGTTTTTAGGAAAAGGTATTTTTTAAAAAAAAATACTTTTTTAGGAAAAGATACCTTGTTTGCGAAAATTTACTTTGAAGAAAAGGTACTTTTTTTTAAAAAACTGTTTTTTTAAGAAAATGTACTTTTATAATAAAATAAATAAAAAGCCAGTTTTTAATAAAAAATCTTTTTGTAAAAGTCCTTTTCAATAGGCCTTTTTTAAATTAATTTTTTAAGGAATGATATTTTTTTAAGACTATCATTTTTTAAGAGAAGAAACAAATTACTTTGTTAAGAAAGGGTACGTTTTTAAAAATCGTAATTATTTAAGAAGATCAACATTTTCAAGAAAAGGTACTTCTTTAATAAATGGTGCTTTTTTTAACAAAAACAAATAAGAGGTAAATAAAAGGTACTTCTTCCTTTTAACAAAATTTACTCTTTTAAGAAAAGCCACTTGTTTTAAAAAAGATAATTTATTTAATAAAAGTTATTTTATTTTGAAAAAATACACTTTTTAATACAACTTACTTTTTTAAGAAACTGGACCTTTAAATATAAAGTATTTTCTAGGAGAAGATACTTTTGTAATAAAAGGTACTTTTTTAGGAAAATTTACTTTTTAAGAAAATGTACTTTTAAAAAAAGTAGTCATATTTTAATAAAAAGTCTTTTTGTAATTAAGATTTTTTTTATAAAGAGTACTTTTTCAATAAGAGGCCCTTTTAAAATAAATTTTTTAAGAAATAGTGCTTTTTAAAAAATTGTAGTACTTGAAGAGAAAGTACTTTGAAACAAATTACTTCGCTAAGAAAGGGGAAAGGGTACTTTAAAAAAAAAGATATTTATTTAAGAAAATCAACTTTTCCAAGAAAAGGTGCTTCATTGATAAATGGTGCTTTAAAAAAATAAACTAAATAAAAGGTACTTTTTTAATAAAAGTTACTTTATTAATAAAATGTACTTTTTAATGAAAGGCACTTTTTTAATAAAAGGTAATTTTTTAATAAAAGGTAGTTTTTTAATAAAAGGTACTTTTTTAATAAAAGGTACTTTTTTAATAAAAGGTACTTTTTTAATAAAAGGTACTTTTTTAATAAAAGGTACTTTTTTAATAAAAGGTACTTTTTTAATAAAAGGTACTTTTTTAATAAAAGGTACTTTTTTAATAAAAGGTACTTTTTTAATAAAAGGTACTTTTTTAATAAAAGGTACTTTTTTAATAAAAAGTACTTTTTTAATAAAAGGTACTTTTTTAATAAAAGGTACTTTTTAAAAACAACGTACTTATTAGTAAAAAGTACTTTTTTAAGAAAATTTACTCTTTAAGCGAAGGTACTTTTGTAAGCAAATACTTTATAAGGTACTTTTTTGAAAATGTACTTTTGAAGAAAAGGCACTTTTTTACAAAAGGTACTTTTTAAGAAAAGATACATTTTAAGAAAAGGGCTTTTTAAAAAAGGTCTTTTTAAGAAAAGGTTTCTTTTAAAGAAAAGTTATGTCTTTAAGAAAACTTAATTTTATAAGAAATGACACCGTTTTCAAAAAAAATTTACTATTTTATGAGAATTTACTCTTTTAAGAAAATGTACTTCTGTAAGAAACGTACTTTTTAAGAAATGGTACTTTTTTAAGCAGTCTTTCTCTTTGAAGAAACAGTACTTTTATAAGGTAATGTATTTTTTAAGAAAATACACTTTTTTAATATAAGGTACTTTTAAAGAAGAGGTATTTTTTAAAAAAAAATGCACTTGTGTTAGAAAAGGTAGTTTTTTAACAAAAGGTTCTTAATAAGGGGGGACATGAAATTGGCCGTTTTTTGAAATCGAAAGGTAATGTATTTTTTAAGAACATACACTTTTTTAAGATAAGGTACTTTTTAAAGAAGAGGTATTTTTTTAAAAAAATTTACTTGTGTTAGAAAAGGTAGTTTTTAAGAAAAGGTTCTTATGAAGGGGGGACATGACATTGGCCGTTTTTTGAATCGACTTTTTTTATAATTTTGTATTTTAGTAAATATTCTTAAGATTCTAACAAAAAAAAATTTCATGAAAAATTCCTACGGGTTCAAAAGTTACAGCCGGATTAGTGAGAGCGCATTTTTAATTTTCGCGCTACCCACGTACGGCAGCTGGTATATACTTGTTTTACTTGCTACCTGACTTTTGATGGTTGTTATTTCGTGCCTACTTGAAGGGTGGGTTTTTTTGTGTTTTTGAATTTCTTGAAAAAAAGGCATCTTTATACCTCATAGGCATACAGTACGAAGCAGGCATGGCAGATTGAAGGTAACCTTTTTTTCTTTGTTCACAAACTTTGAACGAGTTTATCTCGAAGCCATATTTTTATACCCCCCACTCCAGTGTGCAGAGGGTATATATAAGTTTGTCATTCCGTTTGTAATAATTAGAAAAAAATTGTAGACCCCATAAAATATATATATTTGTGATCCTTATAACAACCGGAGTTGATATAGCGATGTCCGTCTGTCCGTCTGTGGATATCACGATGACGGCATCAATCGGGCAGCTAGGGTGCTCGTTGATATAAAAAATGATTTATTAACATCCTGAGAAGCTAGCTGTTTGAAATCGTCCAAATCGGTCAATTAGGGTCCGAGATTTGAATAAAGAACTAAAAAAAAGTCTTGAAAAAATATAATTTTCTATGTTGTTCTTGTCACGATCACGCCCTCAATAGGATAGCTAAGGTGATCATTTTTAAAGAGAATGATTCAACAAATTCATGGGAAGATCTCTATTTCAAAAATCATTAAAATCGGTGGAACAGGTCCGGGAAATCTCTGAAAAAGTAAAAAAAAAATTAAAAATGTGATGTTTCTATATTGTTCTTGTTGTTATTCTAAATGTTGTATCGTTGTCATAGCTGGACTTGTTGTTTTTGTGGTCGGTGTGGTAATAATATAATAAAAACTAACCCTTTGTACATTTTTTTTATCAACTCTGGTAGAAAAATTTAATAGTTTCCATTGTTTTGGCATCACTAAAAAAATTTACTAGATCATTTCTGTCATTACCACGAGCCCGCCTGCAAAGTTTCAGATTGATTGGGTCACGAGAAAAGGGTTAAAATCGATCCAAAATTTTTTCGACAAGCAGACACTACGAGTTAATATAAAGGGAGTAAAAATTCACCAGCATCTAAAGCAAATAATGCTAAAATATGTACCTGGTTGTTAATAAAAAAAAACAATGTAAATTTAGCAAAAAAAAATTGTATATATTAATTTATTTAAAGAGAAAAACACAAAAATAACGTTTGATGTTGTATTTTTTGAGTGTAATATTTACATATACGTACATACACATATTAAATAATACAAATAATATACATATATTCTATATATGTATGTATATCCATAATACTGCATGTTAGAAATAAATCGGTATATTATTTTATTTACATAAATTTCTGCAATATTTTGTTGTGGGGAAAATACATTTCTTTTGCATTAACAGAGTGTCACTTCATTTTGCTCAGCGTGACTATGCCACAGTAGATGGCGCCACAATTTTTGTTCTAATTAGCTTTGCAATACATGGTTCTTTCTTTTTTAACATGAATGTCAATATTTTCAAATAGATATTATACATAACAATGTTAAGAGTATACACGGGCTGGTCTTTTATTTCATACGTTTTTTCATTATTCTTTTACAAATATGAACATAAGTTTGGCATATTAACTTTTTGTTGTCTTTACAAAATAGAGTTACCGAGTTATCAAAGAGTTTTTTGCCTTCAAAACAGTTCTACATAGTTATATAGAATTATTATTCTGCTTTACCTACAAAATATCTGATTGCGATTACATCTAATTTTCAAAAATTGTTTATAATTACTGAAGCATTATTATTCACATAAATACAAAATTGCAATTTTTAAATTTTCCATTCAAATTTAAGAAAATAACAATTCTAAAAACTGGAATTAAAAATTTAAAATTATAAATTACAATTAATTGAATATCAGAAAATCATATCAAAACGTCGGAAATTATAATTTTAAATTTAGAAGACATCAATTGCATCTTTACACCCGTATTCATAAAAATTAAAGTGTACTTCAAGTAGACTTTATCAACAAATTTTGTATGAAAAACAGACAATAAAGTCTACTTGAAGTACACTTTAATTTTTATGAATACGGGTGTTAATATATAAATTTTATTCGTTAAACACAAATTGAAATTCCAAAAAAAAACACCAAATACCTATGTTTACATTTAAAAAATTTTTACATTTAAAAAAATATTGACATTCAAGAGAAATTAATAGCTTTTCAGTACCGCGATTCACGATAGTCGAATCGTTAAAAAAAGAAAATAGCAAAATTATCAGTAAAATTTTTCACCGATATTCGCTATTGTTAAACTCAGCTGTTGATGTTATCTAAACGACAACCATTTTTGTGTTGTTTATTCAATCGATAAAATCTTAAATTTTTAGGTTGAAATGTCGTCATACATAAATAAAAATCATAAAATAGTGAAAATATTTTGCTTCTATTAAAAAACTTTTTTATATAAATAAAAAAATTAAATAGCATATTCAATTCATTATTTCATTTTCAAATAAATAAACAGAAATATTAGTAAAAAAAAATAAAGATATTAAACATAAACATAAAATCATCCTGTCAAACACGAAGTAATTTCTTTTTTTCTATTCTTCTTTGTGTTTTTCGCTTATTTTGACAGAGATGCCACTCGTTTACAATTTAAATAAATAGAAAAATAGATTGGTCGACTGTCGTTAAGATGTATGTACTTAGTGAATCACTTAATCCTTAAGTTGCTATTACATGATGTGTTTTTTACATATGTACTGTCAAATTTTCCCACAACACAAGTTGTACACATCGTGTGATACATATGAAACATTGTTTATGTACAATACATGAGGAAAGTTACATGTACATTTTTCAATTTGAACAGGTTCTATTTTTGCATGACAAACATATGAAAATACAACACTGCTTGTGGCGAAAGAAAAACAGAGTAAATTATAAAGATTAATATTGAAAGAAAAATAAATTGTTTAATATTAATTAACAATTAATAAATATATAATTTTTTTATAACAATAAATTTTTGTAAATTCACAAATTAAATCAGCTGTTGTTTACATTTAGAGGTTATGTCATACGGAAATACATATGCACGTGTGATAGCAAAAATTATGAATCGTATGTAAAAGACCATTTTGACAGACATGAGGAATTTCATATGGATAAAAAAAGTGACAGTACATATGTAAAAAACATATCGTGTAATAGAACCTTTAGTGCAAACAACAATAGCTGTCGACATATTTTGCCATTGTCGGATCGTTGAAATTTACAGAATCGGACTACAGAAAACATTAATTTAAGTTCAATGAATTTTAGAAAATCTCAAATGATATTTAAGAATTGCGAACATAAAAATTGTTACATAAATAAACGCAATTTGATGAGAATGTTATTTATATATAAAATTTCACAATTTTTTTTTTGGATGAAAATTTGAAGTTCCTCAGAAAATAAAGATATCAAATTATTTTATTTAAAATTTTTGCGATATTTGGTTTTTTGCGTTTGGCATCCCTAATTTAATTATTTATTATTATAAATTTATTCTCTATGTTTTCCAAATATGGCAATATTTTTTTGAAAAAAAAGTTGAGAGAGCTTTTTTCGGTTATTATTTTGTTACTCCATCCGACCTATATGGCCGCAATGAAGAAATATTTGGTCAGTTAAAAGTCAAAAAAACACGATTTAATGCATATAGCCACCCTACACAACCATTACCTTTGCAATGGAGGTTAGGGCGAGCTATTTAATTAGCAAAAACTAAATTAAACGAGAAGTTATGTCATATAACCGGAAACGCATGCATATAGGTAATGTATGCATATTTTTCCAACATTTTGTTTACATTTATCATCAATACTCAAACCGAGGCGGAGGGTATCAACACTCTTACTTGTTCGTACTGGTTGCGGCACTAGCGGGTTCATTTTGACACGAGCTTTTCTTAAATTTTTTTTTTGAGTATTTATGAATTCTTAAAGTCATTATTTTTTTCGAAAAAACACACTTTTAAATTTGGAACATCACCAAAATTAAAAAAAAAAAAATTTAACGAAAAAAGCTCGTGTCATACGATAACCAATTTTGTTAAGATTTAAAAAAGTCATTTTTTTTCCAGATCGGTAAATTTTTGCGACTCCCAGCGCTGCAACCACGAGGCCCCGTTTTTTCTCTGCCGCCAGTTTGGTACTCTATAAAACCATGTTGGAATGAAAAATATATTTTTTTTAAATTTTTTTTCTTGTAATTTGTTCAATTCTCTACAATAATAAAAAATAAAATTTTGGAAAAATGTTTGTTTTTCACTGAGTTATGAATTTTTGAAAAAGTCTGTTTTCTCTGCCGCGAATGTAATGTCCCCCCTTAAGACAGATTACTTTTTTTTACTTTTTTGTTTTTTAGAAAAAGCACTTCTTTAAGGCGAGTTTCTTTTTATTGGAATAGATACTTTTGTAGTAAAAAGTACTTTTAATAAGAGGTACTTCTTTTGAAAAAATTTAATTTTTTAAGGAAAGTAATTTCTTCAAAAAAGTAAGTTTTTTAAGAAGAGGCATTTTTTAACAAAATGGTACTTGGAAAATGTACCTTTTTCAGTAAAGGCATTTTTTAAGAAAAGTCACATTTTAAAGAAAAAAGTCGTTTACGAAATTTTTATTTTTTTTAAGAAAACGTTTTTTTAAGGTGCTTTTATAAAAAAAAAACTACCCTTTAAAAAAAGGAAAAATTTTTTTTGTGAAAAGGTTTTATTTAAGAAAAAAAATAATATTTAAAGAAAAAGAGCTTATTGAAAATTTATGAAAATTCACTTTTTTATGAAAAGGTACTTTTTTTAAAACAAAGTGTTTTTATGTAAAGGTTCTTATCTAAGAAACCAGTTTTTTGTGAAAAATTTGGTTTTTTAAATTACATTTTTAAGAAAAGGTACGTTTTGAGGAAACGTACTTTTTTAAGAAAACACATTTTGTTAAGTAAAAATACTTTTTTAATGTACTTTTTAAGACAGGGTACTTTTTGAGATGTACTTTTTTCAAAATATATTATTTTACCAAAAGTTACTTTTTTACAAATGCCGCTTTTTGATAAAGGCACTTTTTAAGAATGGTACTTTTATATGAGGATATTTTTTTAAGAAAAGGTCCTTTTTATGAAAATATACTCTTTATGAAAACGAACATTTTATAACAGGTACTTTTTGAAGATAAAATAATTATTTAACAAAAGTTACCTTTTAAAAATAAAGATAAAGTACTGTTTTGACAAAGTTACGTTTTATAAAAAGTTACTTTTTTAATTGGTGGTACTTTTTCCAAAAAAATTCACTTTTTTAATAAAACTTACTTTTTTAAGAAACTGCACCTTTAGATAAAAAAAAATATTTTTGGGGAAAAGATTCTTTGTTAAAAATATTTACTTTCTTAAGAAATTTTACTTTTTATGAAAAGCTACATATCAGTGAGCATAACGATTGATGAGCATAAAGAAGATTAAGTTTATTGCCATCTAAGACTAAGGTAAGTCTAGTGTTAATAAAGTTGATTAAGTTTTTTTATATTGCAAAAACTAAAAAACAAAATTAATAACTTAATGAAGATTTCATAAAATAATCATCGCTCCGCATCATATCAACAGTCATTAGTTTTTAGCTGTCAATCATGGTAATTACTGAAACATTTTCATTTTCAGAATACAACAACAAATTAAACATTTCAATACTATAAACATATTGAACCATTAATAGGCATAAACAATTCAAAATCTTTAAAAAAAAAAAACTTAAAAAAGATATCATCCATAAAAAGCTCCATGTATGACATGAGCATAAAACAAATTAGTCATGCCCAAAATTGAATAAAAGTATTTTAAACAAAAAAAAAAAACAGAAACAATTGATAGGAGTACAATAATTATTATGTTCTCCATAAAATGCTAAGAAAACTTGAATTAATTTTTATTTATTTTTTTTTTTGGAATCTCCATTTAAGAACTTTAACATAAATTAGGGTGATGATTATTTGTATGGTTTATTATTTTGTGCAACAGTAATAAATTTAATTGGTGTGGAAAATAGTATTCATTCATTTTACACAAAAATAAAATATTGTTCACAAAACTTCAATTAAAATCATCATAAATGTTTGCTTAAAATAATTTTCTTAAAAACAACAAATAAACTTTTTTCAAAAAAGACCATGAAAATATATTAATATGTAATTTTGTATTTATTTGTTTATTTATTATTTTTTTTTTTTTTTAAGAAATTAAATTTTTGAATAAAACTTAGATCGAAGAAAATACAATTTTGAAAATAATAGTGCACAGATAAAACTATAACGACAAAATTTTCAATTAAAATTTGGCTTTTAATATATTTCGGTTCTAACATTAACTTTAATTGACACAATTATATTTTTAATCGATTTTACTTATTAACTGAAAACACATTTATTAGGTGAATCAAATAATGTATTTAATAAAAGTATTAATTTAATCAACTTAAACAAACGATTGACTTTAATGTATTATTTTTTACTTTTACTTATATCTTTGCCACTTAATGGCTAAGTTATTTTTTATCGTACAATGGTTAAGTTATAATTGTAATTTAAACTCGAGTCGATATAGCGTTGTCCGTCTGTCCGTCTGTCTGTTGAAATCACGTTCATTCGCAAAATAAACAATTTGCTTGGAGAGAGAGTTATATCACTATTATTTGCCATTATTTCGAGCTAGCTGCTGTTGAAAATCAGGTAAATCGGGCATCACTGTGCCTATATATGTCTTAATATATGTAGACACCTCTAAAAAAAATTCTAAAAATTCAGTGCGTTTGTTGTCAGAATTTAGTTATCAAATTGTTTACTTTTTAAAATATTTTGTTTACATTTGTTATAAGTCGTGCCAGATATTAATGTAAACTTTATACCCAGGTGGAGGTAATCAATGATTCGGCATAGCTGAATTTAACACTCTTACCTGTTCTTCATTATTTTTGGTAAAGTACTTTCAGTTGCAGCTGATCAACATTTTATTGTTTATATTGAAGCTACGAAGTCGCCATATTGCCTCGAGTTTTTATAAGGCTCAATAAAATATATACTTTATGGAGCCGATGCATTACAAATGGAATGTGAAACTGTCATAAACCCTCTGAACAGTGGCGGTGGAGGTTAAAAAAATCAATGATATGTTTCTGAGCGAGCAGAGATGGAAAATTCGTGAGATTGGAGTTTGTTTTCAATTAGAGTTTTTTTTCATTTTATGGAATTTTGTGAGTGCTTTTAATAAAAAGAATTCCCTGGGGTTTTTCACATAACCTTTTCGCTGAAAAACACTGAAACCCTCCCTATCTTTTTATTAATACGGATAACCATGAAGCAAATTCATTATATTTATTCAACAAAAGGCAATAATTTGTTTCAAGTATTTACTTGATAGTACAGATGTCACGCTTAATAAAAAAAATTAAGCAAATATAAAAAAATATATATTCACACCCGCACAAAGAAGCCATGTTAGGGGCAGATGTTAAGTTAAGCAGTCAGCAACCAATATATTCACCACAATAAGAATCATACGTATGATTCTTAACCACACAACTCAGCTGTGGTTCGTTCGTGATATGTGTAATGAGTTATGTGATGAGATGTGTAATCAGCATTTAATATAACTAGAAATATATCAAACAACATAGAAATTTTCTGGGTGAATTTAGCGATGTTCGCGGTTACGGCGTTTCGGTGAAGATTGAGGGGGAGATTTGAAATTATCCAATGATTTGAAATCATCAAACAATTTTCCAAAATCATTAATCCGATTATTTAAATCCGACACTTCTTCTTGGATATTCAGAAATTTCTATTTGCGTCTTGGAAGAATATAGAAGATTTCACGAAACGATCTTGGATTACGAGCTTTTAAAGCCTCCAATTCGGCCAATGGGGTAAAGCAGAAATTAATATTGATTTAGGTTTTTCACGAAATAATGTGTTCGGCGATTAAGCTCATTTTTACGTAAATAAGCAAAATTATCTCATCTGGAGTATAGATAATCCAGAAGCTTTTATTCAAACACCATTATATCCATAGAAAATTACTGTTTGACGAGCTTTATGGGCCGGGAATCATTGGTTCATATGTTTTAAAAAAAGATGATTAGCATTATGTTACTGTCAACGCTGAACGTATAGAGATATTATTACAAGTTTTTTCGTATCTTAATTTACTCAAAGAAACTATGAAGTAAAAATTTCACGTCTCATCATCCGTTTGTATGGACTGCAAAATTTGAAAGAATTAAATTAACTAACGAAGTTGGAAGAAATCAAATTTGTATATGTGTTACTACATATTTAGGTCCACAACATAATTTATTTTCGAAGCATTTCATCAGCAATTTCAAGGAATATTAAAAGATAAAGTTTTTAAAGAAATTTTTTTCCATAAATATGCCATGATATTGCACCATAAAAAAATACATAAAATTACCAAGAGTCATTTCTATCATTCGACAACAACATTTTTGGATGAAGTAACCCTTTGAAGCTTTAAAGTCCTGTTCAAAAGGAAACAACATCATGTTAGAAAACTGAACGATAATTTGCAGTTGTTAATGTACTTTACTATTACTAAAAAGTTAATAGACTGATGAGAATATTTTAATTGGCACAGATACTTTCAAAATCGATCGGTACATTAAAAGTTTTTTATGTAGTTACAAACATAGCATAAACTCAATTTACCATGAACCACAACCGATTGGTGTGGTTAATATATTGAATATATTGTTTGCTTGTTGTCGACTTATCTTAACATCTTCCTCAATTGTGGCTTTTTTGTGCGGGTGCGAATAATTTGTTTTGTTTATTTGCTTCAAATTTTTATTAACCGTGACATCTGCTCTCTTACGCACATACATAATTATAACAAATATTTGTGTTTATTTCAAGAAATATATTAAATTCCCTTTCTATATCATCAAGATAGGGTGGCATTTATATTCAAATAGATGTCCATGATGACATATGGCCTCTGCGTAAATCTTGTATGTCCTCCCACTCAATTGAAATTGTTTTAATTAAAAACAATCAAAAAATTACATAAATTAATAATAATAGAAAAAAATCTCAGAATTGACCTTGAACTATCACTTATCATGTGGAATGGAACTGATGAAAATTTAGGAACAATTATTTAAATATATTGTTATTATGAAGACTAAACCATATACGACGATGGTCACAGAAATACCCGCCCTAGAATAAAACACAAAATATCGAGCTATAATCGCGAAAATAGCTTAAATGGCATGATATTCTAATTTCTTTTTTGATAATTTACGATCAGCTATCACAATTTAATTGACAGCGAAAGGAAGCTAAACTAAAGTGCATATTCTTAGTGTTTTTGCATACCAAAGATAAAGCAAAATTAACACAAGGTAACAAAAAAAATTCTGCCCTTTAAATGTGACCCTTTTTTATGTATTACTAGCTGAACCCGGTGTGCTTCGATACCCCTCATCGTTATAAAATGAAATAAAATAAAAAAAAATATTTATACATTAACAAAATATTATTTATTTAATTTAGAATTAATTATTGCACTAACAAATTTATATTGTCAAGGGCTTAATAGAAGTTATTATTGATTTTAATTTTTTTAAAAAGGGCGCGGTCCCGCCCAGTTTTCTTGTAGTGCTACTTCTATTAATTTCAATATGATACATACCAAATATCATCGCCGTAGGTTAAAAAATGGCCGAGATATGACGATTTTAAATTTTGGGTTATATGGGCGGGACCACGCCCCTTTGCCCACTAACAACTTTATATAGTTAAGGACTTATTATTTCGCAAAAATATCCATCTGTGAAAATTTCATGACAATCCTTAGAGTAGTTTAGAAGATTTTACGATTTTTTGTTTTTCTAAAAAGGGGCGTGGTCCCGCCCACTTTTCTTCTGGTATGTATTTCTATTCATGCCCGCACCATATGTACCAAATATGACCGCTGTATGTCAAAAAATTCTCGAGATATGACGATTTCAAATTTTGGGTTATATGGGCGTGGCACCGCCCCTTTGTCCAATCAAAAATTTATATAGCCTTTCAGAGCCAGTAATGCGCTATAAAAATTTCAGGAAGATCGGTTCAGAGGTTTGGCCTCCTATAAAGCACAAACAAACACACATTCCATTTTATATATATAGAAGATTGAAAGCAGATTAATTATAATTTAAGGTAAAATGGGGCGAAAAAGGGGGATTTGGTAATAAAAAAATGTATGGCTACCTTACTTGTAGATAAAAAGTGTATAAAATACATAAATAAATACATATCACAAAAAAAGTATTTTGCATAGCAAATATTGTTAGTGGTATAAGTAATTATCTGAATTTTAAAAAAAGGGGGCGGTGAAGTGGGCGTGGTTCATAGTTATATGGCGACGTTAACAGTATTAAGAGCAATATACTACCAAATGAAAAAAAAATCCATTGGAAGGAACAAATTTGTACAGAGAACAAAAAGTTTAAAACTTTCAAGCAAAATTTGGCGTGAAAAGGGGCGTTAAAGGGGGCGTGGCGTAAGAAATGTTTATTTCTACCTCGAATGGAGTATAATGTGTATACAATTTGAAGTAAATATGTTAAAAACTATATGGGAGCAATTACATAATTTTAAAAAAGTGGGCGTAAAAGTGGGCGTGGTCCAAAAAAAGTACCCTATTAATCATGCCAGAGTCCCAGTTAAATGCTATGAAAATTTCAGGAAGATCGGTCAAGAGGTTTGGTCTCCTATAAGGTACAAACAAACAAACACACAAATAAACAAACACACATTCCATTTTATATATATAGATGTATTGAGTAATTTGAATCATAGGCCCCATTTAAAACAGCCTACCGATTCTCACTTAAATCTATGTAACGACTTGCAAGTATAATTAGCAAGAATAATTCGCGAAAAAAACTTTTTATCAATAAAAATTGTTCTTTTGAGTTCTCGAAAACAATAACTGTTGTACGACTTTTCATATCGTCTATCCAAAAATTTACCGTTATTTTTGGGTTGCTTAAGAAAATCGCCAATATATGATCTTACAATGTTCTGACATTTTATTTAATTCTTTATTTTTGTAAACAAACCAACCTCTAAAATTTTTAAATAATGGCAAATTTTCAAAATTTTCAACAAATGCTTGATTAACGGCATCTTACGGCGGCGTTTGGATGCAACTTATTAAGTTGTAAACAAGACAACTTTTATTACAACAAGGTATTACTTATGGAAATCGGATGAAAAGAATTGTGACAACTAAAGGTAAAAGTATAGAAATAATATTTTTTCTTTTATTCATCTCTTTATGTATGTATAAACTTAAAATTATTACAAATAATTATAAATCTATAATAATAATAGGTTTGGCAATTTCTTGTGACAGGTGTTTTGTTCTACCGTTTTATCCCGATTTTGACCAAACGTATTCTATTCGAAAGATATTTCTTTTTAGCTGTCACCAGATTTACAGCTTTTTAAATTTTTTCCTTCATTTTGAGTAAATTGCATTTAAAGTTGCTACTAACACATGCATAAAATTACACATATGCTATGTGTGTGATCATTAAATTTATTAATATGTTTGTTAATGAGTTTGTTTTCTTCATTCAAAATAATAATAAACCAAAAAAGTGTTGGTTTGTGAATTGGCTAAGTTGAAAAATAAAGTTGCCTAGAAATTCCACTCAAATTTCGAGTGCTGGAATCTGCTAGTTATTACAAAAGAAAAAACTTAGATTATAATAACAAAATTGAATTTTAAAATTGATACGGTATAGATTTTAATTACAGTTAGCAAAATGTTAGATTAATAACCATTTTGCAGAATTATTTGAACTAGCAGAGCCCAGCCCTCAAAATTCGAGTGCAAATTCTAGAAAATTTTGAAATTCAATAAATTTCATTACAAATATTTGTTTAACACACCGAAGATATATAAATGGGTTTGTTAACAAATAATTGAAAAAAAAAACCTAAAAGAGTGCTAATCCATTTTAGCCAATTCACAGTTCAACACAAATTTAATGAACACATATACAGCATTGTGGAGTTTTGTGTATGTGTTAGTAGCAACTTTAAATGAATTTTACTCCAAAACAAATAAGAATGTTAAATTCGGCTGTGCCGAATCTTTGATACCCTCTACATCGGTTTGAGTATTGATAATAAATGTAAACAAAATATTGGAAAAATATGCATGCGTTTCCGGTTATATGACATAACTTCTCGTTTAATTTAGTTTTTGCTAATTAAATAGCTCGCCCTAACCTCAATTGCAAAGGTATTGGTTGTGTAGGGTGGCTATATATATTTAGTCATTGCGGCCATATAGGTCGGATGGAGCAACAACATAATAACCAAAAAAAAGCTCTCTCAACTTTTTTATTAAAATGTTGCCATATTTGGAAAACATAGAGAATAAATTTATAATAATAAATAATCAAATTAGGGATGCCAAACCCAAAAAACCAAATTTCCCAAACATTTTAAATAAAATAATTTGTTATCTTTATTTTCTGAAAAACTTCAAATATTCATCCAAAAAAAATTGTGAAAATTTATATATAAATAACATTCTCATCAAATTGCGTTTATTTATGTAACAATTTTTATGTTCGCAATTCTTAAATATCATTTGAGATTTTCTAAAATTCATTGAATTTAAATTAATGTTTTCTGTAGTCCGATTCTGTAAATTTCAACGATCCGACAACCGCAGAATATATCGACAGCTATTGTTGTTTGCACTAAGTATTAAGTGATTCACTAAGTATATACATACATCTTAACGACAGTCAACCAATCTATATTTCAATTTATTTAAATTGTAAACGAGTGGCATCTCTGTTAAAATAAGCGAAAAACACAAAGAAGAATAGAAAAAAACAAATTGCTTCGTGTTTGAAAGGATGATTTTATCTTTATGTTTAATATCTTCATTTTTTTTTTACTAATATTTCTGTTTATTTATTTGAAAATGATATAATGAATTGAATATGCTATTAAATTTTTTTATTTATATAAAAAAGTTTTTTAATAGAAGCAAAATATTTTCACTATTTTATGATTTTTATTTATGTATGACGACATTTCAACCTAAAAATTTAATTTTTTATCGATTGAATAAACAACACAAAAATGGTTGTCGTTTAGATAACAACAACAGCTGACTTTAACAATAGCGAATATTGTTTAAAAATTTTACTGATAATTTTGCTTTTCTTTTTTTAACGATTCGATTATCGTTAAAAGAAGTTATTTCTCCTGAATGCCAATATTTTTTTTAAATGTAAACACTTTTAATTGTAAACATATTTGGTGTTTTTTTTTTTGGAATTTGATGCAATTGATTTCTTCTAAATTTAAAATAATTGTTTCCGACGTTTTAATATGATTTTCTGAAATTCAATTAATATTTTCTAATTTACAATTGGAAATTTTAGTTCCAGTTTTTAGAATTGATATTTTCTAAAATTTGAATGGAAAATTTAAAAAGTGCAATTTTGTATTTATGTGAATAATAATGCTTTAGTAATTATAAACAATTTTTAAAAATTAGATGTAATCGCAATCAGATATTTTGTAGGTAAAGCAGAATAATAATTCTATATAACTACGTAGAACTGTTTTGAAAGCAAAAAACTCATTGATGAACTCGGTAACTCTATTTTGTAAAAACAACAAAAAGTTAATATGCCAAACTTATGTTTATATTTGTAAAAGAATAATGAAAAAAGGTACGAAATAGTAAAAGACCAGCCCGTGTATACTCTTAACATTGTTCTGTATGATATCTATTTGAAAATATTGACATTCATGTTAAAATAGAAATAACTATTGCGAAACTAATTAGAACAAACAAAAATTGTGGCGCCATCTACTGTGGCATAGTCACGCTGAGCAAAATGAAGTGACACTCTGTTAATGCAAAAGAAATGTATTTTCCCCACAACAAAATATTGCAGAATTTTATGTAAATAAAATAATATACCGATTTATTTCTAACATGCATCATTCTCACTAAAAATGATGATGGTTTTAAAAAGGGGTACTGGAACTGAAGAAGCTGCAGTTAATGTTGTTGATTACATATTTAACGGACTTGATGCTGGGTACAAAGGTGTTGCTTGAGTTATCTTTGATTTATTGAAAGCATTTGACTTGGTAGATCACGATATACAAATTAAAAAAATCGGTTTTGTTGGGTTTTTTCGAAATGCTATTTGTGAAACAATTAGTTGATGAATCAAAAAGTGCCATGCAAAATGTCTTGTGTGGAGTCCCCCAAGGTAGCGTCCCCTGTTGTTGGCACTCTGTTGTTTAAAATTTATATAAACGATATGGAAAATATAAAGTTTTTTGGTAAACTATTTATGTTCGCTGATGACGTTTATCTCTTGCACAACATGAGAGAGCAGACTCAGATTGAATACGAAGCTGCAATATTATCAGAATTTCTTAGAATAAGTAAACTAATTTTGAATGCAAAGAAAACAAAATTTATCAGATTTAAGCCACAAATTATGAGCGTACATATTGAAAAAAATTTGATAACTGAATCTGAGAGTGTTAAATATTTGGGAATAAATAGAAATAATAATCTTTCGTGGGAAAATCACATCAACCCAATTGATACAAATTTAAGAACAAATTGAACACTGAAACAAAAATGTTACTATAAAAATCCCTAACCCGTCACACTTAACTTATCTCCCTATGATTTATGGTTTTAAAACAAGATCTGTATTCAAATCGCTACAATCGGCACAAAGAAATCTTTGAAGATTGTTTTCAACTTACCGTTAAGGTTCAGTACAATTATTTTATTTGACATGAAAATTTGAGTGTTTTTTTTTTTATAGAAAATTCTTGGCTTTATTAAAGCAGCTTCTAAATTTTCAGTCTAATATAATTCCAACATTTTGCGTTAGACATAATCGAATAAAAAACCACGTGTTTTCGTTCTTAATCAAATAACTTATAAAGATAACAAAAACAACAACATAAATAATTAACATCTAAACTATAATTACCAGAGTGATGTCTTAACCCTGACCGTTAATGTTAATGATCGCTTAGATCGACATATGGAAATCATTCATTCATTTATTTAGAGAATAGAAATAAAACAGAAATTTTAATAAAAAGAAACTGAGTGGTTTGTAGCAAAAAAAACAAAAATACTTAAAAAACCAAATGAATGAGTGACAGACAATTGGAAATGGGAATACAAAACTGAAACTGTTCTGTATAATAGCTAAACGCGTGAACATATCTCTATATATGTCTATATGTATGTTTACATATATATGTACATGTGTATCATTCAAGATGTATCGAAGAAAAATTAACCCATTCGATCCCACTGTGCCTAATCGCTTAGGTAGGAGAAAACACATTGCATTGATTTTACAGCATAGTATTAAGGTAATATATAACGGTGCCTATTTCGTCCAAAGGACAAAATCATGCTAAATGGTTTAAAGTTAAAATTTTTTGTATTTATTTTTTTAATACTTTTATGTTGTAAGTTAATGTCCGACAGATTTCTGTTGTCAGAATTATATTGTCGAATTTAATAAGGATCATTTTTGTGGAAGATCTTAACCTTCTAGCTCCTCCTTTTATGAGTCAATTTTATACTTTTTTCGAGAAGATCCAGGATTCAAATATTGTACGAAAATTTTTGCCGGAAAATTCCAGTAGGGGTCGCCAAAGACACCAAGGTCTTAAATAAAACTCTTTAAGCTTAATTAGCAAAATTACATGCCAACTTATAAAAAACATTAAGTAAATTATAGTCGTACTAGACCGACTATACGATACCCTATACCATGCGTTTAGAGACCCTATCTCTTACGACTAATTATATAGAAAATGAGCATAAACAAAATTTAAGTGGCATTGATATTAATTTCTTGCCTTCGGAGTTCATATCAGATGCGATATTTATATGTCGACTAGGTCGAAAAATGGACCTATCCTGACCATGATTAGGTAAGCGTTATTGCAAAAACATACTTATATAAAACAAAATTTGAGAAAAATCTGTGCAATATTTTTGTTTTTTGATATCTTTAAGAATGGGAATAAGCTTCATATGGGGGCTCTGGCTAAGAATTATTCTATAGGGTTTATTTTTGGACTTCTAATAAATGGATGTAATAAACATACACAAACTTAATTTGCCGGGAATTTTATGATAATTTGATTATTATGTCAATTCAAGTCTCATAGGGGTCATTTGTATGGGGACTAGGTCTAAAAGTGAATTGATTTTCATACTATGCCCGATAGAAGCTTGAGCAATAAATTTAATCAAAACGTATTCATATTTGCGACCTGTAGTTTAATAACAAGGCTTACATGGATACATAGACGGACGGACGGAAGTGCAGCTGGACGGACGGATATCGCTATTCGACTCAGAAAGCTATTCTGAAAGTTATTCTGAAAGCTATTCTAATATTAGATCATCAGCATCAGCACGAAGTCATTATACCCTGACCATATACTGGTATAGGGTATAAATATTCAAGTAATTAGTTTATGGTTTAAAGGGGATGTAATCGGTTAAGTATGAAAAAAAAATATTAAAACACTTAATAAATTAAAATGTTATCTCAATGCACAAATCACACTTAACGCCACGAATTTTAAAATCGTTATTATTTTCAAAAACCAAATCTATGTCTTTTTACATACTTATATGCGTACAGTTTAACGTTTATTGTATCATTTTATTCAATCTTTTTATGCATTTGACATATGTGTTAAAGATATAAATCTCGAAGTGTTGTTTTTATACAAAACAACATTTAAATGCAATTTTTTTTTTTTATTTATAAATTGTGCAACATTATTGAACTGTTCAAATTTTAGTTTTTTTAATCATTAAAAGTTTTGTGAGTGTTAAAGTTGTTGAAAAGCGTTTTTTTAAAGTCTATAATTATTAACAGTATGTTAGAAAAAGCTTTTGCTATTTATTTAAAACAAAGCTTTTTTAACTGTAGAGTGACCAAACAATATTTTTTGTTACAAAATAAAATTTAAGTAGGCGAGTGTTAAATTATAAATTAAAAATTAAAAAAAAAAATTAAAAATTAAAAATTAAAAATTAAAAATTAAAAAAAAAAATTAAAAATTAAAAATTAAAAATTAAAAATTAAAAATTAAAAATTAAAAATTAAAAATTAAAAATTAAAAATTAAAAATTAAAAATTAAAAATTAAAAATTAAAAATTAAAAATTAAAAATTAAAAATTAAAAATTAAAAATTAAAAATTAAAAATTAAAAATTAAAAATTAAAAATTAAAAATTAAAAATTAAAAATTAAAAATTAAAAATTAAAAATTAAAAATTAAAAATTAAAAATTAAAAATTAAAAATTAAAAATTAAAAATTAAAAATTAAAAATTAAAAATTAAAAATTAAAAATTAAAAATTAAAAATTAAAAATTAAAAATTAAAAATTAAAAATTAAAAATTAAAAATTAAAAATTAAAAATTAAAAATTAAAAATTAAAAATTAAAAATTAAAAATTAAAAATTAAAAATTAAAAATTAAAAATTAAAAATTAAAAATTAAAAATTAAAAATTAAAAATTAAAAATTAAAAATTAAAAATTAAAAATTAAAAATTAAAAATTAAAAATTAAAAATTAAAAATTAAAAATTAAAAATTAAAAATTAAAAATTAAAAATTAAAAATTAAAAATTAAAAATTAAAAATTAAAAATTAAAAATTAAAAATTAAAAATTAAAAATTAAAAATTAAAAATTAAAAATTAAAAATTAAAAATTAAAAATTAAAAATTAAAAATTAAAAATTAAAAATTAAAAATAAAAAATTAAAAATTAAAAATTAAAAATTAAAAATTAAAAATTAAAAATTAAAAATTAAAAATTAAAAATTAAAAATTAAAAATTAAAAATTAAAAATTAAAAATTAAAAATTAAAAATTAAAAATTAAAAATTAAAAATTAAAAATTAAAAATTAAAAATTAAAAATTAAAAATTAAAAATTAAAGATTAAAAATTAAAAATTAAAACTTAAAAATTAAAAATTAAAAATTAAAAATTAAAAATTAAAAATTAAAAATTGAAAATTAAAAATTAAAAATTAAAAATTAAAAATTAAAAATTAAAAATTAAAAATTAAAAATTAAAAATTAAAAATTAAAAATTAAAAATTAAAAATTAAAAATTAAAAATTAAAAATTAAAAATTAAAAATTAAAAATTAAAAATTAAAAATTAAAAATTAAAAATTAAAAATTAAAAATTAAAAATTAAAAATTAAAAATTAAAAATTAAAAATTAAAAATTAAAAATTAAAAATTAAAAATTTAAAAAAAAAATTTAGAGTGAAGGACAAGGGCAGACTAAAATACTTATTGCGAACGACGAAATGTCGATCATTACTTGTCGGCACCAAAATTGGCTTATGGGGTACACAATTCCCTTGGCACCGCCTGTAGTGCATCAATTCAATTCATCGTCTCTTGCGATCTCATGATCTTCATTGCCGAATACCACCAAACAAATTTCACAAATTCACAAAAAAAATACTTTTTAAAGGGTTCAAAATTTTGAAACACTGTCATTTTTTCTGATAAACAAATTTTAATAGATTTGGCTCGAACGGAAAGACGATGGTGTAAAACACGGTGGTGGCAGTGTCATGGTTTCGGCTTCAATGGCAACATCAGTAGTTGGAATTTTAGTTTTGGTTGAAGGGAACATGGATAAAATGATGTACCTATGTATACTAAAAGAAAACTTGCTACAGTGTGCTGATAAACTGGGTGTGCGCCATAACTTTAGTTTCTGCTAGCCGCGGCCTATATGGAATTGTCTCCTTACATAAACGTTATCGATAACATCCGCAAACCCAGCATTTCTAGAAAAAAAAGTTTACAAACGCATTGCGAGAATAATGGAGTAAAATTCAGCCAAAAACTAAAAAAACTGCTTGATTCAATGCAAAATCGGGTTAATGATGTTATATCCTAAAAGGACTATCATACCAAATACTAAAACTAGCGAAAAAAAAAGTTTATAGTTTATAAATAATATTATTTCAGGAACTATTAGAGCTAGAGCTTCAAAATATTAAATATCTGTTAACTTAGTAAGATAGAACAAACATTGATGCCAAATTTAAAGATGGGTACGGCCGAAAATGATTATTTTCCTTTGTTGGTTATAAACAGAAGTACTCATATACTCGCATAATTTGAAATACGTATTGAAAATCCATTGACACTGAAAACCAATATCTTCCTTCGTATTAAATCTGTGCTAGACTTCAAGTCTTAGTAACCGCGTAACCCCATTTAACAAAAAAAAAATAGAACTAAGTTTAAAAAACGTCCTTGCAAATTTTACAGCCATAACAACAATAATCATATGTAATTCTAAATTTATAGTGAATATTGTCTTAAAGTAAAGAAAATAATTGACCGTAACTATAATCCAATTGTTGCTTTACGAGTAAGATTACATTATTGCATGAAAAGTACTAGAAAACCTTAAGGAAATACAAAATTTTAACTTGGCCTTGACTTTGGCCAAAATTAAAATAAGAAAAAACAAAAGAAAACTTGTCACTAAAATACTTTAATACATACAATTAGTTTGAACATACTTAATCCCAATAGAAGAAACACTTGAGAAAACGTTCAATTATAACTGCCGCTTAATTGGATTTAAATAATTAGCCACCACTACAGAAGCCATCACTGGTAGCCAGAAAGTATATAAAAGGAACATTTCTTGAAATTAAAATGACAGTTTGACGGCAAAACGTCGGTTCTATAATTTTTAAACGAAAATAACGCGAAACATAAATAAATAACAATTTACCACAAAAAAAAAAAAAAAACAAGGATATAAACGACAAAGAAAATCAAACTATGGAATCGAAATAAAACGATTTTAAAGTAACCGAATTATCTATTGAATCCATACTGTTGTATTTACAAATCGAACTTATTTCTATTCGGTTTCTTGGAGGGCAGTGAAAATGATTTACCTCAATCCTCCCATGTTTGAACACCTACGTGGTGGTCGCAATGTCAGCTTGGCGGAAAGTGTACCCGCTGATATTTTACATATGATAGATCCTTACTGGTATCAATGGCCGCCTTTGGAACCGATTTGGTTTGGTATTATCGGCTTCGTCATCACCATACTGGGCATAATGTCTTTGAGTGGCAATTTCGTTGTTATGTATATTTTTACCTCGTCCAAATCGTTGCGTACCCCCTCCAATATGTTTGTGGTGAATTTGGCATTTTCCGATTTCATGATGATGTTCACCATGTTTCCACCCGTCGTATTGAATGGTTTCTATGGCACCTGGATTCTGGGTCCATTCTGGTGCGAATTGTATGGCTTGTTCGGTTCAATATTCGGTTGTGTTTCGATTTGGTCGATGACGCTAATTGCCTACGATCGTTATTGTGTCATTGTTAAAGGTATATCGAGAAAACCGTTAACGGTAACGGCGGCCGTTATACGTTTATTGTTCGTATGGGGTTTTTGCCTAACCTGGGGCATTTTTCCAATGGTCGGCTGGAATCGTTACGTGCCCGAGGGTAATATGACTGCTTGTGGTACGGATTATTTTGCCAAGGATTGGTATAATCGTTCGTATATTATTGTTTACTCGATTTGGGCCTATTTGACACCATTGCTAACAATTATCTTCTCTTACTGGCACATTATGAAGGTAAGTTTGAACAACAGAAAACACATGCAGTAAGTATTTCAATATTAGAGCTAGAGGCGAATCCGTATTGGAATAATCAGTAATTATATATGTCCATATAATACGAAAGTTGCCATCAAATTTCGAGTCGTACAATTTGCCGTTTTCTAATATTCCTAAGGAAAAGTCATAGAAAACGATCCTAGGACCTGTCATTTTTACAAAGCGTTATCATAGACTGAGTAAATTAGGCTCCTGTGAACTGTCGCAGTACTAATACTAGACATGTTATCGACATGTAAAATTGACAGGTCGTACAGATGAGTGTGATTTGTGTTGTTACAGTGACTAAAATAATTTATCTCTCAAGGAGCCAAAAAATTGTGAAAATTTATTCGATGTGAATTAACATAACAACTGTGATTTGATTTGCTGGGTTCGACTTTTGATTATGAAGTGTCCATCCAAACTACATAATTTCGCTAATTTGCTGAATTCATTCGCGGCCGCCCCAGTTAACACGTATTCTAAAATGGAGGTCTAAAGTCCACTTTTTTATTATCCTCGTTCAAGAATTTCTTTAACTCATGTGAGCAGTCAAGATAATCCAAAATAAATTTTTTCTATTTCAAGCTTAACTCAAAAAAAACCTTATTTATTTCCAATCTTTTAGGACTTTTTTGATTAATTCATGCCTATGGATTTAATCCTTTCATTTATAAAAACTAGCAGATTCCAGCCCTCGAAACTCGAGTGCAAATTCTAGGAAATGTTATTTTTTCATTAAATAAAGACCTTAAAGGTATTTTAACCAATTATAGCCAATTCACAAATCAACACAATAAAACAAACACCTTATTACAAACACATTAACAAATTTAATAAACACACACATAACATTGTATAATTATACCCTATACCACTATGTGGTTTGGGTATAATGACTTTGTGCTGCTGTTTGTAACAACCAAAAATATCTGACCTAGACCCATCTTTAATTATACCGATCGAATCAGAATCACTTTCTGAGTTGATTTAACAATGTCCGTCCGTCCGTCCGTCCGTCTGTGTGTCCATGTAAAGCTTGTAATCAAACTGCAGGTCGCAAATATGAATATATTTTGATGAAATTTGGTATATATGCTTTTGTCGGCCATGGGATGAACGCTATTGAAATTGGTGAGAATCGGTCCGTGTTCAGACCTAGCCCCCATACAAATTACCCATATGAAATCGACATAAATTGCCATAAGATCCAAATTGTCATATAGATCTTACTCAAATTGGGTTTGTATGCGTTCATTACATCCACTAATGAGTAGTCCAAAAATGATCCCTTTGACCCCATATAGAGCTGCTTCCCGATCTTCACTTAAATCTATTAAAAAACAAAAATATTGTACTGATTCTTCTCAAATTTTGTTTGTACATATTTTTGCAAAATACAAGAGACTTTACCAAACATGATCAGGATCGGTCCATTTTTGGACCTAGTCCCTTTATAGATATAGCATCCGATATGAACTTTTTCATATCTGCAGCCAAAAAAATTAATAAAAATCCCACTCAAATTTGGTTTATGCTTATTTTCTATATCGAAGTAGTTGGACCGAAAGATAGGGTCTCTAGACCATGGTATAGGGTATCATATAGTCGGTCTAGACCGACTATAATTTTCTTACTTGTTTTATGTATGTGTTAGTAGCAACTTTAATTGCAATTTACTCAAAATAAAGGAAAACAAGTAAGAAAATTATAGTCGGTCTAGACCGACTATACGATACCCTATACCATGCGTTTAGAAACCCTATCTCTTAGGCCCAACTAACTGGACATAGAAAATAAGCAAAAACCAAATTTGAGTGGGATTTTTATTAATTTTTTTGGCTGCAGATATAAAAAAGTTCATATCGGATGCTATATCTATAAAGGGGCTAGGTCCAAAAATGGACCGATCCTGATCATGTTTGGTAAAGTCTCTTGTATTTTGCAAAAATATGTACAAACAGAATTTGAGAAGAATCAGTGCAATATTTTTGTTTTTTAATAGATTTAACTGAAGATCGGGAAGAAGCTCTATATGGGGTCAAAGGGATCATTTTTGGACTACTCATTAGTGGATGTAATGAACGCATACAAACCCAATTTGAGTAAGATCTATATGACAATTTGGATCTTATGGCAATTTATGTCGATTTCATATGGGTAATTTGTATGGGGGCTAGGTCTGAACATGGACCGATTCTCACCAATTTCAATAGCGTTCATCCCATGGCCGATAAAAGCTTATATACCAAATTTCATCAAAATATATTCATATTTGCGACCTGCAGTTTGATTACAAACTTTACATGGACACACAGACGGACGGACGGACGGACGGACGGACGGACGGACGGACGGACGGACGGACGGACATTGTTAAATCAACTCAGAAAGTGATTCTGATTCGATCGGTATAATTAAAGATGGGTCTAGGTCAAATATTTTTGGTTGTTACAAACAGCAGCACAAAGTCATTATACCCAAACCACATAGTGGTATAGGGTATAAAAATTAAAAATCTGTAATACCTTTCAAATAATATACGTTTGGTTAATATTATAGATAATGTACATAGGTTGGCCTTAATTTAATCAGATATACAAATACTGAATGATTACCACGGAAAAATTTGATTATTTTCGATCCTGTACTTAACTTAATTTAAAATTTTGAACTAAAAATGTTAAACAAATATAGTGCCATTTTAAAATTTCATAAAATGTTTTTGCTAAAATTAATTCACTGCAATCTCATTCTAAGTTAGCGCCTTTTTGCGCTTTTTGAGGTACTGTTTTGCGCATTTTGATTGCAAATCGTAATCAGCCAATTCCCTTTACCCTATTATGAATAAAAATTCCTTCAGCCGATGGTTTTTTTCCTTAAAAAATTTAACTTGCAAAACATTAAAATGTGTAGTATTTTGATAAAACAAAACAAAATAATGTAACCCACAAAAGCAAAGTTTTTATTAAAACTCTTTCTTTCCTTATGCATATGAGTTTTGAATCTATCCGTGACCGTGCGAGACTTTGCGTGACTATTTTAAAATTAATCTTTTTTCACAACAAGTCTATGGACCAAGTTTCAGATTGATTAGATGAGGGGAAATGGGGTTTAAAACACTCCATGACTAAGCGTGACTATCTTTAAGATAATATTTGGTGACAACAAGTCTGTGGAGAAAGTTTCAGATCGATCGGATGAGGGGAAATTGGGTTTAAATCACTCCGTGACTGTGTGTGACTATATTAAAATTAATCTTTGGCCACATCAAGTCTATGGACAAAGTATCAGATCGATCGGATGAGGGGAAGTGAGGTTTTAATCTCCCCGTAACTGTGTGACTGTGCGCGACTATGTCAAAGTTAATCTTTTTTCACGGCAAGTCTATCAACCAAGCTTCAGATCGATGGGATAGGAGAAATGGGTTTTAAAGCACTTCGTCACTGTGCGTGACTGATCGTGACTACCCCAAACTTAATCTATGGTCACAACAAGACTATGGGCCAAGTTTCAGATCAATTGGATGAGAGAGAATGGGGTTGCCCCATTGCAGACAGACAGACAGACAGAGAGTATAAGTTAAAAGAAAGAGTTTAAAAATAAAAAAAAATTATAAAATAAAATAAATAATATTTTGATAAAACAAAATAAAATAAAAAAAATTTTATTTTTTTGAAGGTCGAAGACCACAAATAAAGCCCAACTACAACTTTTGTTAACTTTAATGGAAGCCAATTCAGACATTGATTGCACTTTCCATAGATTCATCTCGCAATTCTCTTCCAGCAATCCTTTGGCTATTTCGTGATTGTTTTTCTACAATACCAATTTCCTTCACAAATGCTCGGTTCATAGCCGTGCTATTCATTTTTATTTAATTTTTCTTTCAAATAATTTTATTTGCGTTTTCACAAACAAAAAAATAGAAAATTAATTGTCAACTAGCAGATTCCAACACTCGAAATTCGAGTGCAAATCCTTGGAAATATTTTCATTTAATAAAGACCCTAAAGGTATGCTTCACAATTCAACTCATTTTAAATGAAGAAAACAAACGCAACACATTAACACAAACATATTAACAAATTTAATAAACACACACATAGCATTGTATAATTTTATGTATGTGTTAGTAGCAACTTTAAACGATCATAACTCCAAAAAATATTCCATACGATGAAAATCTGTAAATCTGGGTAACAGCTAAAAAAATCGGGGTAAAACTGTGAAACTTACATCGGTTACAAAAAATCGGCTAGCCTATTAATATTATATATACAAATATTATATAAAATTACAAAAACAATAAGTTTAATGATATTTATACTTTTAGAACAATCAATAAGTTGGTATATATCATATTCGCCTAACAGATGACGTTAGAATAATATTGAATACTATTTGATTTAGAACTAGCTGTAACCCGATGCGCTTCGCTACACACATCGTACCAAAATAAAAAACTGGGAATAAATTTTGTAGAAAACTATTTTATTTATCTTTGGCGATTTTTGTTTTTGACGTTTTTGTTTTTTGCAATTTATATTTTGAAATTTTTTGATTTTGTCCATTTTTCTTATTCGCGCTTTTCAGTTTTTGGCGGTTTTTAATTTTGGCGATTTTTGTTATTCGCGATTTTCGGGTTTGGAGAATTTTGAATTGGCAAATTTTTGTTTTTTTGCTAATTTTGATATTGGCGATTGTTGTTTTTTGTAATTTTTGATTTTGGCTTTTCTATTTTAGCAATTTTTGGCTTTAGCGATTCTTGGCTTTAGCGATTTGTGTCTGCGATTTTTAGTTTTGAAGATTTTCGGTTTTGGCGAATCCCCTCATAATCAAAGTACTTGCCAAAAGCTTCAAGACCTTCATTATCGTAGTACTTCATATTTTTTGTATAGGAGGAGTCACGCCCCTTCTTCCGATTCCGCCTATTTTTTGAGCAACTACTCACATTAATAACGTACTAACTCAGACAAGGCCTCAAGGTTTTTCTTTTATAGTATGCACTCCAGTTCTATGATATTAAATATTTACTTTGTATGGTGGTGACACGCCCACTTGTCCGATCGCTCCAATTTTTTGTCTGACTATTCACATTAATAACTTATGAACTCTGACAAAGTCCCAAGGCTGTCACTGTTTTTTTTTATTAACCAACACTCAGGGGATGCCCCCTAAAATGAAGTGCATTGTGTTTATTTCAGGAAAATAGGTTAAGGGAAGGAGGATAGAGGGAGTAGTGTTTGTGGATAGTTGACTTAAATTTTATAAGATAGTAATTGTCAGGAAAGACTTGTGCGGGGAGTTTATTCAACATACGGCTAGTTCGACTGATAAACGAATTTTCTCTGTAATGCGTTATGCGGTCAAATGGACAGTAGACTACAAACGTATATGATCTGCTTGAGAAGCGAGTTGAGCGAACTGAAACTCGGGCACTTGGAATGAATAACATTTCACATGGTAGTATCTAAAGAATAGTGTTACACAACCTACATTTCGACTATGTTCCAACGAGTCAATAGAGTTGGATACCCCATTGTCATTAATGAGCATCAACGCCCTCCTTTGTAGACGGTGCAGTAGCTCCAAAATAGGCTTTGAAGCTCCTGCCCATATATGAGAGTTGTATTCCATTTTTGGTCGGATGTAAGTGGTAATTGTGATATTTTGAAGTAATTTTTCCACCGTTTTTTAGAAAACCAAGACACTTGAATGCTTCGTTCAACACTTGAAAACATGCGCGTTCCACCGAATATCACATTGAATTCTCATGCCCAGGACATTAAGACTATCCGATTCCTCAATACATATACAGATGCGATTTTTGAATCCATGGCCCTCTGGGTCAACATACAACATTGTTCAGCGCATTAAAATCAGCCTTATTCGCTTTATCCCACTCGGAGATTGTTAACAGGTCTTGACTGAGTGTGTCATTCATTGTCTGCCTTTTGCCCCCAACCTCTAAGAGGCTTGGCCTACAATTAAAGGAAAATTAATGACAAATGTTGCTGTCATATGCGAAAGAGTATATAGAATTAAAAGTTTGTTGCAGTACTCCACATATATGACGTTAAATATTTACTTTGGTATGGGGGGTGCCACGCCCACTTATCTGATCCGCATCGGGTTACTGCTAGTTTATTTTAAAATTCCAGCACATACTTCTATTAAAATAAATTATTTTCGAACATATAAAAAAACAAGTCAAAAAATGACTGTCGGGCTAGCCCGACTATACAATAGCCTATTCCATGGTTTAGAGACCATGTCGCTTCGGTCCAACTAATTGGATATAGAAAATAAGAATAAACCAAATTTGAGTGGCATTATTATTAATTTTTTTGGCTGCAGGTATGAAGAAGTTCATATCGGATGTTATATTTATATGGGGGCTAGGTCGAAAAATGGACCGATCCTGACCATATTTGGTAAAGTCACTTATATTTTGAAAAATTTGAGAAAAATCTATGCAATATTTTTGTTTTTTGATAGATTTAAGTGAGGATCGGGAAGCGGCTCTATATGGGGCCTATGACTAAGAATTGTCTTATAGGGATTATTTTTGGACTACTAATTAATAGATATAATAAACATATACAAACCCAATTTGACTGAGCTATATATAATTTGGATCTGATGGCAATTTATGTCGATTTCATAGGGGTCATTTGTATGGGGACTAGGTCCGAACATGGACCGAATTTCACCAATTTCAATAGCGTTCATCCTATATTCATTTTTGCAATCTGTAGTTTGATTACAAGGTTTACATGGACACACAGACGGACGGACGGACAGACATCGCTAAATCGACTCAGAAAATGATTCTGAGTCGATCGGTATAATAAAAGATGGGTCTAGGTCAAATATATTTGGTAGTTGCAAACAGCAGCACAAAGTCATTGTACCCAAACCACATAGTGGTATAGGGTATAATTAAAATGTTGTAAAGAGTGTTTTTAAGAGTTACAGAACTTTAAATTAAAATTAAAAGAAAACAACTTTTAATACCAATTAAACAGGCCTTATTGGATATATGATTTTATGCTATTGATTTTTGGATATTAATTGGACCATGTGACCATCACTACTGGCGCATACATGGCGTAATCTGAAAGTCTAATTTAAATACAATTTTCACAGCATTTGCGTCCATATTGCGTCAACAATTCGTCAAATGTTGATTTCCAGTTGTAAAGGGCGATTTTTTAAGAGCTATAGGAAAGCTTTCCAAAAAAAAACACGTAAAATTCAGAAAAATGCATGAAATCTTTATTTGAATCGATAGTACGGTCCATATAATTTAATGTTTGAAGATTATTTCATGCAAATGTTGACCGTGACTGCGCCTTAAATGGTCCATCCGCTTAGTCCAATTTTGGCACACTCTTTCCAACATTTCGGCCGGTATCTCACGAATAAATGCTTCAATGTTGTCTTCCAATGCGTCAATTGAAGCGGGATTGTCTGTATAGACATGAGCTTTAACATAGCCTCACAAAAAATAGTCTAAAGGCGTTAAATCGCACGATCTAGGCGGCCAATTGACCGGTCCCAAACGTGAAATAAAATGTTCACCGAACTCGCCTCTCAATAAGTCCATTGTTGCGCGTGCTGTGTGGCATGTGACACCGTCTTGTTGAATCCACATGTCATGCAAGTCAAGCTCTTGCATTTTGGGCAAAAAAGAGTTGGATATCATCTCTCGGTAGCGCTCACCATTCACAGTTCCGTTACGTTATCGACGAATCGATAATTGATGGTCATCATTAACACTGGCCGATGCAGCTGCGATATTTTCTTCAGTTCGCACTCTACGTAAGCGTGTTGGTGGTTTAATGTCTAACAATTTGAATTTGGTGCGAAATTTAGTCACAATAGCCCGAATAGCCGCTTCAGTGGGTCGATTAAACTGACCATAAAATGGAAGAAGCGCGCGATGAACTTTCTCAATAGAGCACGCAATTTGATAATAAAATTCAATAACTTGCAAGCGTTGTACGTTTGTAAGACGATTCATGGTTAAATTATAGACCAAACTGAAGATGTTTGGCAATGATACAAAACACGAAACGTGCGTCAGCTGTTTAAACCAGTGTTGCCAAAAAGATAATAGCTAAAAAATCACCCTTTATAATTGTCTCTGATTTATCGGCGTAGATGATACATGACCATTGCGTGAAATTATTCGTAATTTACTGGGAATATAATGGTGTTTGGACAAAGGCTGCTGAATTTTCTTCACTCCAAATGTGACAATTTCTATTAGTTGCTGTTTATTTACCCATACAACCAAAAATGACCTTCATCGCTGAACAATATGGACGATTATGACTACCATAAAAAGAAAGAAAATTTCGGCAATTTGCAAGCGTTGCTCTCATGTAAATAAAAGACAACTATCAGCTGTTAAATCTGTTGTGAAATAAACCAACTCAAAGTTGTGAACCTCTAAAAAACGCCCTTAATTAAAACAATATTATTTACTGAAGATGTGGAAGAAAATTATCCGTTTTTATTTAAAAAAATGGACAGGAATAAGAATTACGTATTTTATGTTTTTATTATTGATACACACTTTAAACGTTTGATTAAATACCAAACGATATCAAATCCACAAACAATAAATAATTTATTTGAAAATTTATAAAAAAAAAATAACTATAATTTTACAAACGTATAAAAAGCGCGTTTTAGCGCCTTTAGGGCTTAGTTAGCCACACGTTGTTAAAATGTATCTGTACCGTAAATGTAACGTTGGCATATGGTGCATTTATAGAACGTATAAATCGAACCAGCATGTTGCTGTGTAAAATTAACCTAACTTTATCAGCTGTTCACAAATTTCACGTACAAACGTAGCAAAAATCTATTTTCAACAGATTGGGACGTTCCGGTTACGTGACAGTTGAGTTCGGTAACTGCTCTAAATGCTTTTTCATGTAACAGAAAAAAACAGCTGACACGTTTGGTTAAGGTTACGTGTGGCTAACTAGGCCTTTAGTTTCATTATAATTTAGCGCTTTTTGGGGTACTGATTTGCGCTTTTTAGTTGAAAAAATTTCGCATCGTTGCGGTCATTTCTGAATGGCACATTGACTCAAACAATCGCCTATCATATCGGCTAAAAGACCGATTTTTTAAAACATCTGCGGTATAGTCCTGATTTAACACCCAATTACTTATTTGTATTGCCACACTTCAATATAAATTGCATGGTCAACCGTTTTCGAGGCCTGAAGAAGCGGTTTATGCGTTTGAAAGACAAGTTTCGGAAGTCCTTAAACGGAGTGGAAAAAGTGCTTTGATTCAAAAACAATAAAGCATTTTTGCGTTTTGTCTGTTTGTCGTAAAATATAATAATCTAACCCATAAAAACAAAGTTTTTATCAAAACTCTTTCTATCCTTATGCATAAAATTTTGAAGTTTTATGTTTCCAGTGCATTTTACTGTTTTATTTCTATTCAATATCAAAGAATCACATTGATTTTCAAATCGATCGGATAAGGGGAAATGGGTTTTAATCTCTCCGTGACTTTGCGTGACTATGCATGACTGTGCGTGACTTAGACAAAGTTAATCTGTTTTTCACACCAAGTACACCGACCAAATTTCAGATCGATTGGATGAGGGGAAAGGGGTTTTGAACCTCTCCGTGACTGTGCGTGACTTTGCGTGACTATTTTATAACTAATCTTTGGTCACAACAAGTCTGTGGACCAAGTTTCATTTTGATTGGTTGAGGGGAAGTGGGGTTCAAATCACTTCGTGACTGTGCGTCACTATCTTTAAGTTAATATTTGGTGGCAAGTCTGTGGACCAAGATTCAGATTGATTGGATGAGGAGAAATGGGGTTTAAATGAATCCTTGACTGAGCGTGACTGTGCGTGACTGTCTGTGAATATCTTAGAATTAATCTTTGGCCACCATAAGTCTATTGACAAAGTTTCAGATCGATCGGATGAGAGGAAGTGAGGTTTTAATCTCTCCGTGACTGTGCGTGACCATGCGTGACTGCGCATGACTACATCAAAGTAAATCTCTTTTCAAGCAAGTCTATCGACCAAGTTTCAGATCGATCAGATAAGGGGTAATGGGTTTTAAATCACTCCATGATTGTGCGTGACTATGTTTGACTGTGCGTGACGGTACGTGACTACTCTAAAATTAATCTATAGTCACAGCAAGACTATGGGCCAAGTTTCAGATCAATTGGATGAGGGGAAATGGGTTTTAACGCACTCCGCGACTGTGCGTCACTTTGCTGGACTACCCTAAAATTAATCTATAGTCACAACAAAACTATGGGCCAAGTTTCAGATCAATTGAATGAGGGGGATGGGGTTCCCCATGGCAGGCAAACAGATAGACAGACAGAGAGTATGAGTTAAAAGAAAGAGTTTAAAAAGAATATGTAAGCAATTTTTAATACAAGAATCCCACACAATAATCATTTCTTAATTTCATACAACTTTTTTATGTATTATAAATCATGCTTTTTGCTGGGATACCTGCACTTATTAATCAAATCACTTTCAGCTATTTACTATCACAAAATTCATTGAAGATGATGCAATTCATTACAACTTTCAAATTTGAAGTTTTGTCTCCTTTGACTACATCGATAGTACTCTTTTTGCTGGGTTACTTTTCGAAATGAATGCTCTTTTCAAAATATTATTTAAATTTCAACCTTAATTAACTCAACCTAAAAAAATACATTACACGCTTGTCACTTAAAAAAAAGTAGCAAGATTTAAAAAAATTTATAATTCTTTTCAGGCCGTTAGAATACACGAACAAGCTATGCGTGAACAGGCGAAAAAAATGAATGTTGCTTCACTGCGCAACAGTGATGCTGATAAGGGCAAATCGGTGGAAATTAAGCTGGCCAAAGTGGCACTCGTTACAATATCTTTATGGTTTCTGGCCTGGACACCATACACGATTATAAACTATGCCGGCATATTTGAGTCAATGCACTTGTCACCGCTGAGCACCATCTGTGGTTCAGTCTTTGCCAAAGCAAATTCTGTTTGCAATCCCATTGTATATGGCTTAAGGTAAGATAAATGAAAGTTTATACTCGTACCATCAACAATAAATAAAAAAAATCTGCATAAATATTTGTATTAATGGAATTAATCTTCTTTAACATTTTCAGTCATCCCAAATATAAACAAGTCTTGAGAGAGAAAATACCCTGTTTGGCATGTGGCAAGGATGATGCGGCTTCTGAAACACGTACCCAAGCTACTGCCGAAGTTAGTGAATCGGCAGCGTAGATTTTGGATCAACAACGACTTAATAAAAACGATAATAATTATAATGACATTTTGGCGAGTTAATGGACTTTGATTTTTATTTGTAGCATATTAAATTTATATGCGTATTATTTTTAAGTCTGTAAATATCCTATGCTGTTTGAATGTTACCAAGTGATATTTTGCTACGATTTTTGGTTAAACTCTTTGTTTATGGAGGAAAAAAAAAATTTACGAAAAAATCTAAAACAAAAAAAAATTATTTAAAAAGTGTTCATCACTTAAGGATCATAAAAAAAATGTTGCAAGTTTAAAAAAAACGTTTAAAAAAATTATAAAAAAAAAATAAAAGAATAAAGCAATTGATACAAAGTCATAATTTTTAATACTTTTAATAACGGGTGATTTTTTTGAGGTTAGGATTTTCATGCATTAGTATTTGACAGATCACGTGGGATTTCAGACATGGTGTCAAAGAGAAAGATGCTCAGTATGCTTTGACATTTCATCATGAATAGACTTACTAACGAGCAACGCTTGCAAATCATTGAATTTTATTACCAAAATCAGTGTTCGGTTCGAAATGTGTTTCGCGCTTTACGTCCGATTTATGGTCTACATAATCGACCAAGTGAGCAAACAATTAATGCGATTGTGACCAAGTTTCGCACTCAGTTTACTTTATTGGACATTAAACCAACCACACGAATGCGTACAGTGCGTACAGAAGAGAATATTGCGTCTGTTTCTGAGAGTGTTACTGAAGACCGTGAAATGTCGATTCGTCGCCGTTCGCAGCAATTGGGTTTGTGTTATTCGACCACATGGAAGATTTTACGCAAAGATCTTGGTGTAAAACCGTATAAAATACAGCTCGTGCAAGAACTGAAGCCGAACGATCTGCCACAACGTCTAATTTTCAGTGAATGGGCCCTAGAAAAGTTGGCAGAAAATCCGCTTTTTTATCGACAAATTTTGTTCAGCGATGAGGCTCATTTCTGGTTGAATGGCTTCGTAAATAAGCAAAATTGCCGTATTTGGAGTGAAGAGCAACCAGAAGCCGTTCAAGAACTGCCCATGCATCCCGAAAAATGCACTGTTTGGTGTGGTTTGTACGCTGGTGGAATCATTGGACCGTATTTTTTCAAAGATGCTGTTGGACGCAACGTTACGGTGAATGGCGATCGCTATCGTTCGATGCTAACAAACTTTTTGTTGCCAAAAATGGAAGAACTGAACTTGGTTGACATGTGGTTTCAACAAGATGGCGCTACATGCCACACAGCTCGCGATTCTATGGCCATTTTGAGGGAAAACTTCGGAGAACAATTCATCTCAAGAAATGGACCGGTAAGTTGGCCACCAAGATCATGCGATTTGACGCCTTTAGACTATTTTTTGTGGGGCTACGTCAAGTCTGAAGTCTACAGAAATAAGCCAGCAACTATTCCAGCTTTGGAAGACAACATTTCCGAAGAAATTCGGGCTATTCCGGCCGAAATGCTCGAAAAAGTTGCCCAAAATTGGACTTTCCGAATGGACCACCTAAGACGCAGCCGCGGTCAACATTTAAATGAAATTATCTTCAAAAAGTAAATGTCATGGACCAATCTAACGTTTCAAATAAAGAACCGATGAGATTTTGCAAATTTTATGCGTTTTTTTTTAAAAAAAAGTTATCAAGCTCTTAAAAAATCACCCGTTAGCTGCAGGGTCCTTAATTGGATTTACCAAGCAAAATCATTCATATTATGCTACATTCATTCAGTTTTATAGTTAGGAGCTTGACAATTTTTTTACTAATATCTAAAAATGGTTAATATTTTCATTTTTTAAGTCTCCAAAAGACTTTTGACTGAATTAGTTCAGACGTATCCAGCATCAACTCAAAAGCCTTTCAACCTAAAGTAATAAATTATCTTATATACTGTTGCCGGGGTTCAAAAATATAATATTTATTTAGGTAACACGAATGTATTTATACGATAAAAATATATTTTAGATACGATAAGCAACAGTACTTGCTCCTTTTCTTCTTCTTTTGGTTCACTTGGTTCTGTTTTTAGGCAGTGCTAACGGTGTGAGGGTAAGTATATATAAGTCACTCATTCCGTTTGTAATAATTTAGAAAAAATATATGGACTCCATAAAATATATATATGCTTGATTTAACAAGCGGAGTGATAACGTGATGTCCGTTTGTCCGTCTGTCCGTCTGTGGAAATCATGATCATGCCCTCAATAGGTTAGTTGAGTAGATCATTTTTAGTGTAAATAATTCACTGCCATCCTGAACAAATTACTATTTAATACCATCAAAATCGTTAAAATAGATCCCGAGATTTCAATGAAAATTTTTTCTATGTTGTTCTTGTTATTCAAAATTTTTTAATCTGTGTGTGGTAATTTATTTTTTATACCCTATACCACTATGTTGTTTGGGTATAATGACTTTTTTGCTGCTGTTTGTAACAACCAAAAATATTCGTCCTAGACCCATCTTTAATTATACCGATCGACTCAGAATCGAAAGTCAAGCCCTCGTAAATCAGAAAAAATTCCAGCCATTGACTTCTTTCAGGTCATAGTGTGAGAATATTTCCCCATTGTTCCCCTTTTTTGAATATTTTCACCCTATGACTTCCAAGAGGATAATAATACAATTTTTTTTTGCATTTATGAACACAGCACTTTGAGACCATTCGATTGATATATAATATAAGGTTGCTATTAATTCAGAATATATAAAAAATTACACTTTTGTAAAAAAGGGCAGAAAAAGGGCGAAATTTTTTGTCAGAAAAAAAAACAAGTAAGAAAATTATAGTCGGTCTAGACCGACTATACGATACCCTATACCATGGTTTAGAGACCCTATCTCTTCGGTTCAACTAATTGGATATAGCAAATAAGCATAAACCAAATTTGAGTGGCATTTTTATTAATTTTTTTGACTGCAGATATGAAAAAGTTCATATCGGATGATATGTCTATATGGGGACTAGGTCCAAAAAGGGACCGATCCTGACCATATTTGGTAAGTCACTTACACTTTGAAAAAATATATACAAACCAAATTTGAGAAAAATCTGTGCAATATTTTTGTTTTTTGATAGATTTAAGTGAAGATCGGGAAGCAGCTCTATATGGGACCTATGACTAAGAATTTCCTATAGGGATAATTTTTGGACTACTGATTAATGAATGTAATATATACGTCTAAACCCAATTTGACTAAGATTTGTATGATAATTTGGATCTTATGGCAATTTATGTCGATTTCATAGGGGTCATTTGTATGGGGGCTAGGTCTGAACATGGACCGATTCTCACCAATTTCAACAGCGTTCATCCCATGGCCGATAAAAGATCAAATTCCAAATTTCGTCAAATTATATTCGTATGTGCGACTTGCAGTTTGACTACAAGCTTTACATGGACACACAGACGGACGGACGGACGGACGGACGGACATCGTTAAATCGAATCGATAGTGATTCTGATTCGATCGGTATAATTAAAGATGGGTGTAGGTCAAATATTTTTGGTTGTTACAAACAGCAGCACAAAGTCATTATACCCAAACCACATAGTGGTATAGGGTATAAAAAAAACAAGTAAGAAAATTATAGTCGGTCTAGACCGACTATACGTTTAGAAACCCTATCGCTTAGGCCCAACTAACTGGACATAGAAAATAGGCAAAAACCAAATTTGAGTGGGATTTTTATTAATTTTTTTGGCTGCAGATATGAAAAAGTTCATATCGGATGCTATATCTATATGGGGACTAGGTCCAAAAATGGACCAATCCTGATCATGTTTGGTAAAGTCTCTTGTATTTTGCAAAAATATATACAAACAAAATTTAAGAAGAATCAGTGCATTATTTTTGTTTTTAATAGATTTAAGTGAAGATCAGGAAGCAGTCTATATGGGGCCAAAGGGATCATTTTTGGACTACTCATTAATGGATGTAATGAACGCATACAAACCCAATTTGAGTAAGATCTATATGGCAATTTGGATCTTATGGCAATTTATGTCGATTTCATAGGGGTAATTTGTATGGGGGCTAGGTCTGAACATGGCCCGATTCTCACCAATTTCAATACCGTTCATCCCATGGCCGATAAAAGCTTATGTACCAAATTTCATCAAAATATATTCATATTTGCGACCTGCAGTTTGATTACAAGGTTTACATGGACACACAGACGGACGGACGGACGGACGGACGGACGGACGGACGGACATTGTTAAATCAACTCAAAAAGTGATTCTGATTCGATCGGTATAATTAAAGATGGGTCTAGCTCAAATATTTTTGGTTGTTACAAACAGCAGCACAAAGTCATTATACCCAAACCACATAGTGGTATAGGGTATAAAAATTTTTATACACTCCTGATGAAGTTGAAAAACCGTCAACGAAACGTAGAGTGGAGATGAAACAAATTTTGTTTTAATTTATTTTATTTAAAACTTATAAGCTGACCATCATAGCCCAAAAGAAGTAACATAAACTCAAGATAACTGGTCATAAAACAATTTAATTGAAAACGGCATTAATTTAACAAAATTTTCAAAAATGGCCCATTATTATACCCTATACCACTATGTGGTTTGGGTAAAATGACTTTGTGCTGCTGTTTGTAACTACCAAAAATATTTGACCTAGACCCATCATTTATTATACCGATCGAATCAGAATCACTATCTGATTCGATTTAACGATGTCCGTGTCCGTCTGTGTGTCCATGTAAAGCTTGTAATCAAACTGCAGGTCGCAAATATGAATATATTTTGATGAAATTTGGTATATAAGCTTTTATCGGCCATAGGATAAACGCTATTGAAATAGGTGAGAATCGGTCCATGTTCAAATCAAGCCCCCATACAAATGACCCCTATGAAATCGACTTAAATTGCCATAAGAACCAAATTATCATACAAATCTTAGTCAAATTGGGTTTGTATGTAAATACATATATATTACATCCATTAATCAGTAGTCCAAAAATGATCCCTATTGGACAACTCTTAGTCATAGGCCCCATATAGAGCCGCTTCCCGATCTTCACTTAAATCTATCAAAAAAGAAAAATATTGCACTGATTCTTCTCAAATTTTGTTTGTACATATTTTTGCAAAATACAAGAGACTACCAAATATGGTCAGGATCGGTTCATTTTTGGGCCTAGTCCCCATATATATATAGCATCCGATATGAACTTTTTCATATCTGCAGCCGAAAAAATTAATAAAAATCCCACTCAAATTTGGTTTATGCTTATTTTCTATATCCAGTTAGTTGGGCCTGAGAGATAGGGTCACTTAACGCGTGGTATAGGGTATCGTATAGTCGGTCTAGATCGACTATAATTTTCTTACTTGTTTTTGACTGTTTTTGATATAACTGACACTCAATCCATTTTTCTCGCTAAATAAGTACAGCAAACAAATAGTATATAAAAAAACAATTGTCCCTACATATTCCTACGGAGTCATTAGTCTGGTAGTTTTACTGTTAACAAACTATTTTTTTTACCAAATAAACCTTAAGTATTTGAGGATTTGAAGCAATTATATGCACATTTTAATATAATTTCCTAATATTTATACACTACACCACTATGTGGTCAGGGTGTAATTAGTTTGTGCTGATGTTTGTAACTACCAAAAATATTTGACCTAGAACCATCTTTTATTATACCGATCGACTCAGAATCACTTTCAGAGTCGGTTTTATCCGTCCGTCCGTCCGTCTGTCCGTGTGCCCATGTAAACCTTGTAACCAAACTACAGATCGCATTTGCTCATTTGATTTGCTATATAAGCTCTTATCTACCATAGGACCAACGCTATTGAAATTGTGAAAATCGGTGCATGTTTTGACATAGTCTCCATACAAATGACCCCTATGAGATCGACTTAAATTGCCATAAGATCCAATTATCTTATAGTTATATTTCAAATTGGATTTGTGTGTATTTATTACATACATTAATCAATAGTCACAAAACTAAACCGTATAGGACAATTCATAGTCATAGCCCCCATATAAAGCTGCTTCCCGATCTTAACTTAAACCTTTCAAAAACAAAAATATTGTACAGATTTTTCTCATATTTGGTTTCGTAATTGTTTTTGCAAATAATGAGTGACTTTAACAAATATAGTCAGGATCGGTCCATATTTCGACCTAGTCCCCATATAAATATAGCATCCGATATGAAATTTTTTCCTATTCAAAGGGAAAAAAATAATAACAATGCCACTAAAATTTAGTTTATGCTTTTTTCTATATCCAATTAGTTGGGCCCAAGAGATAGAGTCCCTAAACGCATGGTATAGGGTATCGTATCTAGACCGTTTTCTTACTTGTGTTTAATAATTTGAGTCATTAAATTTCCATAAGATATTTCGGTATATATTTTAAAAAACATGATATAATAGTCTTACCAAATATAAAATATTGGGATAACTTTGGGTTTAATTTAAGGACATTTTTCCAGAATCATGCTAAAGGAAAGATGGTTTTATAGTTGTATTTATTCGACCTTTCAAATTGTTAATAAAACTTCATATGTTGAGCTCGAGGTCAGGAAAGATGGTTTATTCAAACAAAATATGTTAAACTTTAAATCAAATCATGGCTAGAGAGCAAACGGTTTAAAATTTGAATACAAAAAAAAAATATTAATGCTTTAAATTACTGACTAGCAGATTCCAGCACCCGAAATTCGAGTGCAATTTCTAGGCAGCTTTATTTTTCAACTTAGCCAATTCAGAAACCAACACTTTTATGGTTTATTATTATTGTGAATGAAGATAACAAATACATTAACAAATTTAATAAACACACACATAGCATATGTATAATTTTATGTATGTGTTAGTAAAAACTTTGTAATTTAAACTAATGTAATTTACTCAAAATAAAGGAAAACATTTAAAAATCTGTAAATCTGCAAAACGGCTGAAAAGAAATACCTTCCAAATAATAAAAGGTTGATCAAAATCGGGATAAAACGGTAGAACAAAACATCGGTCACAAGAAATCGCCTAGCCTATTAATATTATAGAAATAAAAAAAAATCCATCATTCAATAAATAAAACACATTCTTTATAAAAAAAAAATTTGGTATTTCTGGCATACAATTGTATCTTTATATTATTCTAAAAAAAAATATTTGTACAAAATTTATGGTCAACGGTAAAGTTATAAACCAATCCAATATCATTGTCATCATTCTGGTCATTATCAAAGTCGTCATCAAAGTTTTATTCAAATATGATTAATTTTCGTTCGCATTATACCACAGCAAATCTTCAACTATAAAATGGAAATGTTAATGATGATGTTGATGATAATGATGATGACGAAGAAGAACGCGGTAATAATAGTTTGTCTTGTTCTAGTAGCTGTTGCAGCTGCTGTTCCTGTTCCTGCTGAAGTTGCAATTTTTGTTGTTGTTTCCTTTCATGGCTCAGTACATCTTGTGTAAACATGGCACGTCCTTGCAGCATAATGAAATCGATAAGACGTTTATTCGTTATTAGTTTCATGGCACTTGGATCGGTACGTTTGCGTAAGTAATTAAAACAACAGGTTCTACAAAGAGAATGAAAATAAATGGGTTTACACACATGTTATTGTTGTTATTATTTATTAATATTTACTATGGTTAGACCTACCGAAAATGTTTAGTACCACAAGCACTGGCACACTCATTGCCACACGAATCACATGGCACGGCCGAGGTGTTTAAAAACTGCATAAAAAATAAACCTGGAACGAAAGAATTCAGAATGAGATTAATGCCATTGGTTTTTTTATATATATTTCATAGGAATAGCTTTATATTATATGATTTTCGCTTCTGAGCTCAAATTTGGTTTTACCGCAACCAGGGCGTTTGCACATCCTTATATTATATGATTCTTGCTTCAGTGTTACCAGGTCTTTTTTGTGTCCCCCTAAAAAAATTAAGAAAACCGCCTAAATTTTAGGCGAATTTGAAAAAAATTCCCCTAAAATAAAATTTTAGTTAATATGTATGTAGCTTAGTATATAAATATTTTTTATACCCTCCACTCCAGTGTGCAGAGGATATATATAAGTTTGTCATTTCGTTTGTAATAATTAGAAAAATAATTTTGGACCCCATAAAATATATATATTTGTGATCCTTATAACAACCGGAGTTGATATAGCGATGTCCGTCTGTCCGTCTGTCCGTCTGTGGAAATCACGATGACGGCATCAATCGGGTAGCTAGGGTGCTCGTTGACATAAAAAATTATTCAGTAACATCCTGAAAAGTTTGCTGTTTAAAATCGTCCAAATCGGTCGATTAGAGCCCGAGATTTGAATGAAGAACTAAAAAAAGTCTTGAAAAAATATAATTTTCTATGTAGTTCTTGTCACGATCACGCCCTCAATAGTGCAGCTATAGTGATCATTTTTAGTGAGAATGAGTCACCAAATTCATGGGAAGATTTCTGTTTCAAAAATCATTTAAATCGGTGGAACAGGTCTAGGGCAATCTCTGAAAAAGTAAAAAAAAAAAAAAAGAAAAATATGATGTTTCTATATTGTCCTTGTTGTTATTCTAAATGTTGTGTTGTTGTCATAGCTGGACTTGTTGTTTTTGTGGTCGTTGTGGTAATAATATAACAAAAACTAACCCTTTGTACATTTTTTTATTAACTCTGGTAGAAAATTTTAAAAGTCCATTGTTTTGGCATCACTAAAAAAATTTGTTAGATCATTTCCGTTATTACCACGAGCCTGCCTGCAAAATTTCAGAAAGGGAAAGGGGTTAAAATCGATCCAAAATTTTTTCGACAAACAGACACTACGAGTTAATATATGTAAAGGGAGTAAAAATTCACCAGCATCTAAAGCAAATAATGCTAAAATACCTAGTTGTTAATAAAAAAAAAAAAACAATGTAAATTTAGCAAAAAAAAAATTTTATGTATAAATTTATTTAAAGAGAAAAACACAAAATTAACGTTTGATGTTGTATTTTTTGTGTGTAATATTTACATATACATACATGAACATATTAAATAACACAAATAATATACATATATTATATATGTATATCCATAACAACTGCATGTTAGAAATAAATCGGTATATTATTTTATTTACATAAAATTCTGCAATATTTTGTTGTGCGGAAAATACATTTCTATTGCATTAACAGAGTGTCACTTCATTTTGCTCAGCGTGACTATGCCACAGTAGATGGCGCCACAATTTTTGTTCTAATTAGCTTTGCAATACATGGTTCTTTCTTTTTTAACATGAATGTCAATATTTTCATATAGAACAATGTTAAGAGTATACACGGCTGGTCTTTTATTTATTTCATAAGTTTTTTTATTATTCTTTTACAAATATAAACATAAGTTTGAAATATTAACTTTTTGTTGTCTTTACAAAATAGAGTTAACGAGTTCATCAATGAGTTTGTTGCTTTCAAACAGTTCCACATAGTTATATAGAATTATTATTCTGCTTTACCTACACAATATCTGATTGCGATTACATCTAATTTTTAAAAATTGTTTATAATTACTAAAGCATTATTATTCACATAAATACAAAATTGCACTTTTTAAATTTTCCATTCAAATTTAAGAAAATATCAATTCTAAAAACTGGAATTAAAATTTCCAATTATACATTAGAAAATATTAATTGAATTTCAGAAAATCATATCAAAACGTCGGAAATAATAATTTTAAATTTAGAAGACATCAATTGCATCTTTAATATATAAATTTTATTCGTTAAACACAAATTGAAATTCCAAAAAAAAAAAAAACCAAATATGTTTACATTTTAAAAAAATATTGACATTCAGGAGAAATTAATAGCTTTTCAGTACCGCGACTCAGTAACTTCTTTTAACGATAGTCGAATCGTTAAAAAAAAGAAAATAGCAATATTATCAGTAAAATTTTTAAACGATATTCGCTATTGTTAAAGTCAGCTGTTGTTGTTATCTAAACGACAACCATTTTTGTGTTGTTTATTCGTATGTCGTCATACATAAATAAAAATCATAAAATAGTGAAAATATTTTGCTTTTATTAAAAAACTTTTTTATATAAATAAAAAAATTAAATAGCATATTCAATTCATTATTTCATTTTCAAATAAATACACAGACATATTAGTAAAAAAAAAATAAAGATATTAAACATAAACATAACATCATCCTGTCAAACACGAAGTAATTTGTTTTTTTCTATTCTTCTTTGTGTTTTTCGCTTATTTTGACAGAGATGCCACTCGTTTACAATTTAAATAAATAGAAAAATAGATTTGTCGACTGTCGTTAAGATGTATGTACTTAGTGAATCACTTAATCCTTAAGGTGCTATTACATGATGTGTTTTTGACATATGTACTGCCAAATTTTCCCACAACAAAAGTTGTACACATCGTGTGATACATATGAAACATTGTTTATGTACAATACATGAGGAAAGTCACAAGTACATTTTTCAATTAGAGCAGGTTCTATTTTTATATGACAAACATATGAAAGTACAACACTGCTTGTGGCGAAAGAAAAACAGAGTAAATTATAAAGATTAATATTGTAAGCAAAATAAATTGTTTAATATTAACTAACAATTAAAAAATAAATATCTTTTTTTTAACAATAAATTTTTGTAAATTCACAAATTAAATCAGCTGTTGTTTACATTTAGAGGTTATGTCATACGGAAATACATATGCACGTGTGATAGCAAAATTTATGAATCGTATTAAAAGACAATTTCGACGGACATGAGGAATTTCATATGGATAAAAAAAGTGACAGTACATATGTAAAAAACACATCGTGTAATAGCACCTTTAGTTCAAACAACAATAGCTGTCGATATATTTTGCGATTGTCGGATCGTTGAAATTTACAGAATCACACTACAGAAAACATTAATTTAAATTCAATGAATTTTAGAAAACGTCTAATGATATTTAAGAATTGCGAACATAAAAAGTGTTACATAAATAAACGCAATTTGATGAGAATGTTATTTTATTGTTATTTTTTTTTTGGATAAAAATTTGAAGTTTTTCAGAAAATAAAGAAAACAAATTATTTTATTTAAAATGTTTGGGACATTTGGTTTTTTGCGTTTGGCATCCCTAATTTGATTATTTATTATTATTATAAATTTATTCTCTATGTTTTCCAAATATGGCAATGTTTTAATAAAAAAGTTGAGAGAGATTTTTTTTTGGTTATTATTTGTTACTCCATGCGACCTACTTGACCGCAATGAAAAAATATTTCGCCAGTTAAAAGAAACTATACAGCCATCTCCAATTAGCACGATTTAATACATATAGCCACCCTACACAACCATTACCATTGCAATGGAGGTTAGGGCGAGCTATTTAATTAGCAAAAACTAAATTAAAAGAGAAGTTATGTCATATAACCGGAAACGCATGCATATAGGTATATAACCTAAATGCATGTCGATCAGCAACCACGATGACCAAAAAGCAAACACCGAAATAATAAAAAAGACGAAAACCAACCCAAAGAATTTGCTGAAATAATTTGGTATTAAGTTTAACAAATTATTTACTTTTTCATTTACATTTATTATCAAGACTCAAACCGAGGTGGAGGGTATCAAAGATTCGGCACAGCCGAATTTAACACTCTTACTTGTTTTTTTTTAAATATATTCTCTGTTTACAATCTAGCGGAAGATAATAAGCAAATTTGTTAAACTTAATTTTAAATCACAGGGAATATGTAGCTCCAATGAGTTACATACCATAATGCCTGGTTTTCACTATGTCATATAAGCTGACAACAAACAATTGCCTCAACTGACATCTCGTAATCTTCTATTTATTACGCATTCATTACATGTTATAAACGAACAAAAAATCCTGCTGTCAAACACAAACAAATTGCCAACATGCTGGCAATTTCATTTCAGATGTCAAACCCGTTTTCATACAACTGACAATAATTGACAACAATTGCCATTGAAAATGACATAAGGAAAACCAGGCATAAGAATTTATATATAAAAATTCATTTTCTGTTTGTTTATTTGTTTGTTTGTTTGACCGCTATACAAATTTTTATTTTTGAATGGATTTCTCTGAAATTTGGTGCACACGCCCTCTGTATCCCAGGAAAAGTCGTCATATGAATCTTACCGGCCACGCCTACTTTTACGCCCACTTTTTATATACAATTCATTTTCTGGTTTTTAGTATATTTGTTCGCTACACAAATTTTAACTTTTCAACGGTTTTTCCGAAATTTGGTATACACGATCTCTATAGTCCAGGGACGGTCCCTATATGCTTCTTATCGGCCATGCCTGCTTTGACGCCCACTTCTTATATACAATTCATTTTCTGTTTTTTGTTATATATGTTCGCTACAAAAATTTTAATTTTTCAATGGATTTCTCTGAAATTTGGTGCACACGGTCTTTGTACTTTAATTAAGGTCACGATATGCTTCTTATCAGCCACGCCTACTTTTTCGCTCACTTTTTATATACAATTCATTTTCTGTTTTTTTTTTTATATATTTGTTCGCTACACAAATGTTAACATTTCAACGGATTCCTCTGAAATTTAGTATACACGACCTCTATAGCCCAGGGAAGGTAACCATATGCTTCTCAACGGCCTCGCCTCTTTTTACGCCCATTTTTTCTAATTTTTAACGGGTTTCGCTCGAATTTGCTGCACATTATTCTCATACCCCCAGGCAAGGTTGTCATATATTTTTATCGGCCACGCCCACTTTTTTTAATTTTCTATATACGATTTTAGTGTTTGGTAACATATTTTAAATTTTGTGCATAAGTCCCTTTACTTATTACTCTTGAGTTTACACCATTATGAAGCAGGTATTTTAAATCAACCTATAACAAATATTCCCGTCTTGCCTTTTTTATTATATGAGTTGTAACACCTCAAAATTAGTGCTGATTTATTTATTTATATCATGGGTGAACAGATACAGGTTGATTACCATTGTAGGATTACTCCGTTGAGGTTAATTCATAGAAATATTTCCATTTCGCCTTTTGGCTACATTCCATTTCATCTTTTGTACTGTATAAATGAGTTGTAAAGATGGAAAAAGAACTATTTGCAATTGTGACTTGCACATGAAAGTATAGCATATAGGCCCTACTACCTCAAATGCAAAATGGCTTAGACTAAACAAAACTATAGAGAACCCGATCAGACCCAAATTCTTATCGAGTCTCAACGAGTTAGACAATCTGAGTCGAGAAATGCTGAAACATCTGAACAAACCCAATAACATCTTGAAGCCCAAAGATCAAGGCAAGCTTTGTTAAGAGTAGCGGAAATGCCTGTATCTACTCAAGTGCATCTAGAAATCCAGCGGCTAAGACAAGCTGAACCGAGGAAATGTGAAACTCTTGAAACGACTCAAGAACGTCTTCAGGTGTCGGTCCATTCGTCAACAATTATAGAGAATCTCCCATTTTTTTCTTTAATTTTTCCATAGTTTCAGATTTTTCATTATTATAAAACTTTTCAATTAAACTCCAAATTGTATTTTCGCTTGCAGGAATTTTTAAGCCTTTCGTACTCAAATAATCTGAAATAATTTTTGAATTTTTACGGCTCTCACAGCCATATACCATCCTCTGCCATGTATCTAGCCAGAATTTCACCAATATCAGTATTGGCTTCGGAGTTCAACTTAGGGAATGTTATTTTTTCACATATATTTGATGTGGATGGCATATTTTCTGCAGTTTGGTCAGTAGATTTTGTTGCTATTTCTACTTTATGGACGTTGCGAAGGTGGTTTATCAATGCGGATGTGGATGATCCTCGACAACTCAAGATTTTTGGAAATTTCAAGCATCTTGCCGTGTGCGACTTTTTGTCGTCTTTTGCGAAATACTTCCACACTGTACTCATTTCTAATAGAAACAAAATAACTATGTTAAATTTTGTTGTATTTATTTTTTATTTAACTTACTCAAATTTATTTATTTACGTTAATTTGTTACACATTAACACTTCCACGTGAAGAAAATAGTTCATATGTTTTTTTCTCTTGCTATAAAACAGAAAATTGTTTTATTCAAATATGGTGTACTTAACAAACTTATTTTTTCAGACTTATTTTGGAAATAAGTAAAATATACATGACAAGTGGAAGTATTCAGAAAAAAAGAAAGTGTTCATAATAAAACAATAGTATGAGTCGCCCAGTATCAATACAAGGAGTTAAGGCCTAGTTAGCCACCCGTAACCGTAACCGTACCGTACCGAACGTTAAAAATCGAACCAGTTCGTTGCTGTGTAAAATTAATCAAACTTTATCAGCTGTTCACAAATGTCACGTACAAATGCAGCAAAAATCCAAAATCAACAGGTTGGGACGTTTCGGTTACGTGACAGTTCAGTTTGGTAATTGCTCTAAATGCTTTTCATATAACATAAAAATTAGCTTACACGTTTGGTTACGGTTACGTGTGGCTAACTAGGCCTTTATTTGCTCAAAAATGTTAAAAAATTTCTTCATTAAAAAACTGGTTAACCGACACCAAAAAACCGGCCTGTCGAATTATTCGGATTTATAAAATATTCGAAACCGGTTAACCGGTTTCCGGTTTCGGTTTTTGAATACTCTAAATGGCATTGAATATTCAATAAAACTAAATTGGGTAATTGTTGAATTGTCCTTATTTGTCAAAATATCCGGATGAATTATTTTTTGTAAGAGACCAAAAAAGCAACCTTTCAAATCTTCATAAATTTTTCGCTTTGGAACAGTTTGTTTAATTTTATAACTGGTTTCAAAATTCGTTCAGAAATATAAAATATAGCTTAATTTCATAAGTATACGATTTTGATAAAATTGAAGAAGTGTGCCTGCGAAGACGCCAATTTGAAATGAAGCTTTAATGCTTCCCACTGTTCACAAATTTTTTTAATTGCACCATATCTGGCTAACCACCGGGTTCCGCTTAGTTTATTTTTGCCTGGATTTTTATCTGCAATCAATGTATAGATAGCAGATTATTCAATTTGCTATGACAGAACCAACCAATTGATTCCCGAATTATAAATTATAATTCTGAAGGTAAAGTCTTCATTGCATATATATTTTACTTTTGCCAAGTGTGGAACCATATTCTTTAATCTGCTGATTACAAAATTATATTTTCCAACCATTACGTTTGGTCCATCAACTCCTATACCAAGTAATCTCATTATTTCGATTCCGTCTGATTCCAGCATATTTTGTATAGAATTAGTAATAGCTTCAGATGTTCCACTTTCAATCTCCATCAATCTATACAGTGTTGTTATAATGGAACCTTTTTTCATATTGAAATATTTAATGATAATACAAAGTATTTACCTGTTGTCGGTGGATGTACTTTCATCAATTATTAAAGAGTAATAACTGTCACCTAAATCTTCCAAAAGTTTTTGTAAAAAAGATGGTGCTATAAGATTTTTTTTATATCAAAGCAGTAGATTTTGTTCTGTGAAGACGAATATTTTTTAGACTTTTTAACTGTTCTTCTTCTGATCAGTACTGTTGATAGAACAATGTTCGGATACAAATGCGGCAATTCTTAGCTCTGCAATTTTTCGTGCATTTGTTAAAGTGGCACCAAATATTCGTTTATTTAGTGGATGGCCGTAAAAGAAGAAGAAACATTCTTATGGGAAAAAGAAATGACAAGCGATGTACAATACTTCAAGTAAAAACAAGCAAGAAAATTATAGTCGGTCTAGACCGACTATATGATACCCTATACCATGCGTTTAGAGACCCTATCTCATAGGCCCAACTAACTGGACAGAGAAAATAAGCATAAACCAAATTTGAGTGGGATTTTTATTAATTTTTTTGGCTGCAGATATGAAAATGTTCATATCGGATGCTATTGGACCGATCCTGATCATGTTTGGTAAAGTCTCTTGTATTTTGCAAAAATATATACAAACAAAATTTGAGAAGAATCAGTGCAATATTTTTGTTTTTTAATAGATTTAAGTGAAGATCGGGAAGCAGCTCTATATGGGGCCAAAGGGATCATTTTTGGACTACTCATTAACGGATGTAATGAACGCATACAAACCCAATTTGAGTAAGATCTATATGACAATTTGGATCTTATGGCAATTTATGTCGATTTCATAGGGGTAATTTGTATGGGGGCTAGGTCTGAACATGGACCGATTCTCACCAATTTCAACAGCGTTCATCCCATGGCTGATAAAAGCTTACATACCAAATTTCATCAAAATATATTCATATTTGCGACCTGCAGTTTGATTACAAGGTTTACATGGACACACAGACGGACGGACGGACGGACGGACGGACGGACGGACATTGTTAAATCAACTCAGAAAGTGATTCTGATTCGATCGGTATAATTAAAGATGGGTCTAGGTCAAATATTTTTGCTTGTTACAAACAGCAGCACAAAGTCATTATACCCAAACCACATAGTGGTATAGAGTATAAAAATAAAAATAATATGGGTAGAAAACGCGACGTTATTATTCGCGATTTTTATACCCTCCACATCTCAGTGGCAGAGGGTATATATAGGTTTGTCATTCCGTTTGTAACGCATCGAAAAACTAATTTCCGACCCAATAAAGTATATATATTCTTGATCCTTATCACAGCTCGAGTCGATATAGCGATGTCCGTCTGTCCGTCTGTCCGTCTGTCCGTCTGTCCGTGTGTCTGTTGAAATCACGCTCATTCAAAAAAAAAAGCATTTACTTAGGTCAGGTTACGAAAAAATTATTTGCCATAATTCCCACCAGGTTGGTATTGAAATCGGAGTAAATCGGGAGCCTCTGCGCTGAGAAATGAACAAAAGTTTATAGATACCTCTAAAAAAAACATGAAACCTAGTGTTTTCTTGTAATAGTTTAGTGGTTGAACATACAACAACATAAAAAAAGCCACAAAAAAAATGTGATTCATACATATTAACAATAACAAGAACACAACTACCATGAGCTATGTTAATAGTATTGCCACAAACCGAGGTGGAGGGTATCAAAGATTCGGCACAGCCGAATTTAACACTCTTACTTGTTTCAATTACAATGAAAAGACAAACGAATCGACTTGGAAGAACTGCATCATGATATTTGTAGGAAATCATGTAACGAATTTAAGGAGGCATATTATGGTTAAACATAATGAAATTTATCAACAGTCCATTGAGGAATACGAAGACACTGAGGCTCTAGTGATTGAGAGTAAAATTTTCTGTGAAATACTCAAAAAAAAAAAAATAAATAAATAATGCTTGTCTCAAATTGGTCACGCGGGAGTCACAACCGCTATCGATATTCAATTCAAATAGTTTCAAAAGTCTTTCTGAGCAAATATTTAAAGGGGTTAATATGACTCCCATTACATTGCACAATATCATGGCAATAGTATATGAAGAAGAAATAAGAATGAAAGAACTTATCACGAAAAAATTAAAGAGAAAAATAATATCCCTTAAAATGGACAGTGCAACCCGTCATGGCCGTTCAGTTTTCGGTATTAATGCACAAATAATGGAAAAGGGAAAATTTGAAGTTTTTACATTATCCATGAAAGAGATTTCTGTGCCGCAGACTGCTGTAAATCTGAAAACAGAGGTTGAAAAAGTTTTGCGTGACTTCAATATATGTAAGAAACTGATAACGGTCGTAATATGCTAAAGGCGGTTGATTTGCTTACAGTAACTACATGAAGAGAATTGCGTTCAAAACGACTTGGAGGAATCATTCGTTAACCTTGAAGAGTTAGAAAATACTTTCAGCGCAGAAAATCGAAATATGTTTTCTGTTAAATGTGCAGCTCACACCTTGCAATTAGTCGTGAAAGACTTTCTGGGCAAAGCCAACATTACTTCAATTGTTGAAAAAGCGAGACAAGTAGTGAAAACTTTAAGAACGCCGAAGTGCAGGTAATTTTTAAAATTAAAATTTAATTTTAAACCTCAAATTCAATTTAAAAATATTATTGTTTATTTATATATATTTATTTTCTTAGACAAGTTTTGCAAATGCTTAAACTAGGCACACCTTCCTTAGATGTTCCAACGAGGTGGAGCTCTACATTTACAATGCTAAATAAACTCTCCAAATACAGGGAAATTTGCAATGAATATTTGAATCGACCATTGTTAGATAAAGAATGGGATGAATTAAATGACTTACTAGTTATTTTGAGCCCCCTAAATGAAACGACACTTAAATTGCAGTGTGAGCAGCTGGTTATGGGCGATTCTTATAAAGCTTGGTTTGAGCTGAAGGTAAAATTGGAATGTTTAAACACGGAAGCATCATCTACTGTTTTGAGTTGTATAAAAACAAGAGAGCCAAATTTGCTTAACGCCGCCGTCCTTAACGCTGCAATATTTTTGGATCCACGCTTTCGACGTTTGCTGCCACAAAATAAAAAGGATGGAGCGAGAGTTCATCTGAAGAAGTTGGCAACACAAGTTAATGAATTGAACCAGGTTTATGGGCGCCGATAATAAACTATGGCTTATACCTTTAATTATACTTTTTGTTCTATTTCAGATCAATAGACAACTTCCTCAAGCAACTCAGTGTCCTTCAGAAACTGAACAAATGTTCATTGACGAAACGTCACATACTAACACTTCCTCTTCAGTTCGTCGGACTTTACGAAGATTGGAAGTTGGTATAAACACTTTTCTATTGTCTGATCTATCCGATATTTATCTAAAAAAATATGAATGAAATTAAAAAGAAGTTTAATTTAAATAATATTTTATTTATAAAATTAATAAACAATTGTTTTAAAACTGCCCGTTTTGTTTACTTTACCGAGAAACTTTAATCCCTTGGCCTATATACGCCTTAGAAATGCATACATTACATCAAAAATACAATATGTATCTGGGTAGGAGTAACCAAAAAAAAAATTACTTTCGATAATGGTTATTGGTAACCAAAAACTTTTTTTGGTTGCTATAATAGTTATTCATAACCAAAAAAAAATATTTCTCACTTCAATTGGTTAAAGTAACCAAAATACTATATATCTTACGATAATTGTTAAAATTTCCCTAAAAAATATAAAACGAATTTAAGCATAACCTTTTCTTCAAAAAAAAAAAATAACAATTATTTTCCGTCCCTGCTCGCAACAATGCCTGATACTACAAAATTCCGAATGAGACGTTATATTTAAAAACAACTGAAAGTCTCTTATTCGATGCGAGTCAATAACAAACACAAGCTCTTTAATATCTCTTTACTAGGCAAAGAGACAAACAAGCTTTTCAACAAAATACAAAGCAAATCCAAAACATTGATTTAGTATTCAATTAGATTTTGCAATGAGCAAGTCGATTTTCAAAAATCAATATCTTCTTTAAATCTCATAAAAATACAAAAAAAAAAATGTCTAAAATATTTGTAATTATATTTATCTTCGAATTATTAATCTCCAAACAGCAATTATTCACTAAAGGTAAATTATAATTTAAAAATAATAACAAAAAATTAAAGTAAATTTATAATTAGTCTCGTATGTGTGAAAAAAACGTCACCTTTTCTTTGATCTTTGTGTGATTTAGATAAGAGATCGTGTTGTTGATTGATTGAAATGCGCCGTTTTACCCGTTTTCCCATTTTTTTGCTATTTGGGAAAGAAAATTAATTAAATTTACAAAACCTTTTTGAGATTTGATAGAAAACTTAAAATGTGCTATAAGAGATTACGTCATATTCAAATATGTTATACTAGAGCTTACTTCAAGAAACCAAATTTTTGTCATCGCAATACCAGATACATATGTCCAAAAATGTTCAAAAGTAAGAGCAGCATTTTAGAAATAATTATAAACATTCAAGATTCAAAACAGATCGCAGCAGTTTTTGCCATATAAAATCCTAAGATAAAAGAGAATTTTTCTATAGCAAGAGAATTTACAGATTCTCAGATTGTGGTTATTTTTGCTAAAGAAAATCTCTAAGATTCTGAACCCTGTTTTTAACAAAAAAAAAAAAATCGTTGGATGCTAATGACATTTTCCTTTACAGAAATTCTCAGCTGAGAACAGTTTCCTTTAGAAAATTCTCATTTTCTGGAGACTTTACCCCAATAGCAATCCCTTCAATTGTTAAAAAATATTTTATTATTCTATAGAAAAATGTTCTGTTTCTGAGAGTATTATACTTTCGAACACCCATAGGATTTTGAAAACATTTTCCTATAGAAAACACCTTATTTTCTAAAGATATTTTCCTATAGAAAACACCTCAGATTCTGAAAAAAATTTCTTAAAGAAAACATCTCATATTCCGAAAAATTTTCATATAGAAAACATCTCAGATTGTGTGGATATTTTCCTATAGAATACACCTCATATTCGTAGAAAATTGTCCCATCGAAGGCACATCAGATTCTGAGGATATTTTGCTATAGAAAGCGCCCCAGATTCGAAGAACATTTTCCTATAGAACGCGCTTCAGCTTGTGAGATCATTTTCCTACAGAAAACACAGCAGATTCTGAGAATATTTTCCTATAGAAAATACTTCAGATTCTAAGAACGTTTTCCCATAGAAAATACCTCAGATTTCGAGAATATTTTCCTATAGAGAACGCCCCAAATTCAGAGCACATTTTCCTATAAAAAATACCTCAGATTCTGTGAACATTTTCTTATAGAAATACTCTTAGATTCTGAGACAATTTCCTATAGAAAACACCTCAAAATGTTAGAATATTTTCCTTCAAAAAATACCTCAGATTCTGTGGATACTTTCCTATATAAAATACCTCGGATTCCGGAAACATTTGCCTATAGAAAACACCTCCGATTTTGAGGATATATTCCTATAGAAAACACCTCAGGTTTCAAGAGCATTTTCCTATAGCAAACACCTCAGATTTTGAGAATACTTTGCTATAGAAAGCGCCTCCGATTCTGAGAACGTTTTCCTATAGAAAACACCTCAGATTTCGAAATATTTTCCTATAGAAAACAACTCAAATCCTGACAACATTTTCCTATAGAAAACACCTCAGATTGTGAGAATATTTTCCTATAGAAAGTGCCTCAAATACTGGGAACATTTCAATATAGAAAACACCTCAGATTTCGAGAATATTTTCGTATAAGAAATACCTGTAGACACTTTCCTATAGAAAATACCTCAGATTTCGGAAACATTTGCCTATAGAAAATACCTCCGATTTTGAGGATATATTCCTATAGAAAACACCTCAGGTTTCAAGAGCATTTTCCTATAGCAAACACCTCAGATTTCGAGAATATTTTACTATAGAAAACAACGCAAATTCTGAGAACACTTTCCTATAGAAAATACCTCAGATTCTGAGAATATTTTCCTACAGAAAGTGCCTCAAATTCTGGGAACATTTTCGTATAGAAAACAAGTCAGATTTCGAGAATATTTTCCTATAGAAAACACCTCAGAGCACATTTTGCTATAAAAAATACCTTAGATTCTGTGGACACTTTCTTATAGAAAATACCTCAGATTCCGGAAACAATTCCTATAGAAAACACCTCCGATTTTGAGGATATATTCCTATAGAAAACACCTCAGGTTTCAATAGCATTTTCCTATAGCAAACACCTCAGATTTTGAGAATACTTTCCTATAGAAATCGTCTCCGATTCTGAGAATGTTTTCCTATAGAAAACACCTCACATTTCTAGAACATTCTCCTATAGAAAACAACTCAAATTCTGAGAACATTTTCCTGTAGAAAACACCGCTAGTTCTCAGAATATTTTCCTATAAAAAATACCTCAGATTCTGAGAACAGTTTCCTATAGAAATACTCTTAGATTCTGAGACAACTTCTTATAGAAAATACCTCAGAATCTGAGAATATTTACCTTTTGAAAATACCTCAGATTCTGTGTACAATTTCCTATAGAAAATACTTCAGATTCCGAAAACATTTCTAGGAAACACCTCCGATTTTGAGGATACATATCCTCACCTGTTTCAAGAGCACTTTCCTATAGAAAAAATTTTCCTATAGAAAATACCTCAGAATCTAAGAAAATTTTCCTATAGATATACTCTTCTATTCTGAGACAATTTGTTAATAGCATATTCTCCTTTATATAACACCTAAAATTCTGAGAGCATTTTCGTAAAAAAAAACAGGTGATATTTCCTTAAGAATTTCTGTCAGAATCTGCAAATCTTTTTAAATAGAAAAGCCCTGAGATCATTACCCAAGACATGTTCTTTTGAATTAGATACCAGATCATTTTCCTAGGGAAAATCCTCCTATTCTGAGGACTTTTTTCTTAATTCTTTAGAAACCAATAAGATTCTGTAAAATTTTTCATAAAAAATCACTCATATTCTAAAGAGAATTTTCCTCAACCGCTGGAGACTTTTTCCTAACTAAAATTCCTACAACCACGAAAACTTTTTATTAATAGAGATACCCTAAGATTTTTCGTTTAGAAAAATCCTCAAATGCTGAGAAGATTTTCTTCTAGAAAAATTCACATATTCTGAGAATATTTCTGTAGAAAAATTGTCAGATCAGATTTTCAGTATAAAAAATCTCACATAATTGAAAATTTTTTATAGAAAACGTTTAGTTTTTCAAGGCGTTTGCCAATAGAAAGCCTTGGATTCAGAAGACTTTTTAGTATAGGAACATTCGGCTTCTGGGTACATTTTTCTATAAAGATACCCTCAGATTCTAACAATATTTTCTTATAGAAAACACCTCAGATTCGGGGATATTTTCTGTAGAAATACTTCAGAGGAAATTTTCCTAAAAAAACACCTTATATTCTTAGTAAATATTCCTTTAGAGAATATCTCAAATTTGGAGAATATTTTTCCATAGGAAATACCTCAGATTCTGAGCATATTTTCCTATAAAAATCACCTCTAATTCTGAGAACTGTTTTTTTTTATAGAAAACACTTCAAATTCTGAATGCACTTTCCTATAGAAAACACATTAGATGCTGAAAATATCTTTCTACAGAACACACCATAGATTCTGGGAACTGTTTTGTATAGAAAACACTTAAAATTCTGAAAGCATTTTCCTATGGAGACCCCTTTGATTTTCAGAACATTTTCGTGTAGATTTTCTACACTTTACATTTTGACAACATTTTTCTCGAGAAAGCGTCTCAGATTCTGAGATTACTTTCCTATAGAAAACATTTCAGATTCTAAGAACATTTTCTTATAGAAAACACTTCAAATTCTGAGAACATTTTCCCATAGAAATACTTTTAATTTCTACAGAAATTCTCTTAGAATCTGACAGAATTTTTTATAGAAAACACCTCATTTGCATAAGAGATATTCTTGACGACATTTTCCTATGGAAAACGACACAGATTCTGCGGACCTTTTCCTACAAAAAAAAAAACACCTAAGATTTTGAGAATATTTCCTATAGAGTAGATGATTTTCCTATAGAAAATCCCTCCGATTCTAAAACGTTTCCGGAAGACGTTTTCTAGAAAAGCCCTGAGGTCATTACTGAAGATATTTTTCGTTAGAAAAGTGATCAGATTCTAGAACATTTTCCTATAGAAAATCCCTCAAATTGTGAGGATTTTTTTCTGAATTCTTTTTTTCTTAAAAAAATTCCCCATATTGTAAAGATATTATTCTTAAATTTTCTGGAGATTTCTTCGTAATGGAAATCCTTACAACTCTGAAACCTTTTTAATAGATTTTCCATTAGAATAACGCTCAAGTGCTGAGGAGATTTTCTTTTAGAAAAATTCTCTTATTATGAGAATATTTTTTATAAAAAATCGCTGTTCGATTTGTTGTTCGATATAAAAAAATCTATTGAAATCGATATTTTTATTAGAAAAACCTTTACATTTTCAAGGCGTTTGCCAATATAAACCCCCCGGATTCTGGAGATTTTTTCATATGGGAACATTTCGCTTTTAAGGACATTATACTATGGACGCACCCTCAGATTCTGGGGACACTTACCTAAAGATAAATGTGTAAAAAAAAACCCTCAGAAAAAAAGTCTCAACAGAAAATCCCTAATATTTCGACGGCTTCTTTCTAAAGAAACACTCGATTTCTAAGCACTTTTTTATCTAATCTTTATCAAGCCCTTCAGATGTAAACACAGCTTCTCATGAAATAACCTTTTGCTTCATTTTTAAAATTGAATCTTAAATTGTGCAAAAAAAAAAATGATAAACATAATAAATTCATTAAGAATGTGTATCATATAAAATAATTTTACCATCACCTATTTCACTTTACAGCTTATGAATGTGCTTTAGATACTAAATGCAAACATATTCGAGAGTGTCCCGCTATTTTGGATAATTTTTTCGACTATACATATAAACCATATTGTAATTTAAACCAACGTGGCACCTATGTTTGTTGTAGAGTGCCGCCACCGAAATATACCACAGAAAAAGATGATGGCATTCGAGCAGTAAGAGGTAATAGATCTCCACAACTTCAATATCAATTATTTTCCAATATGAAGTGATTAATGTATTTTTTTTTAGAATGCAAATCCTATCAGCGTCTACGTGAAAGATGTGAAAAACCTCTGATAGTGAATGGTAAAAAGGCTGAGCCTAAGGAATTTCCATTTATGGCACTGTTATTCTACAAAAATGGAAATGACACTAAGATGCTTTGTGGTGGGACATTAATTAGCAATAAATATGTCTTGACAGCTGCTCATTGTTTTTATTCATTGACGTAAGTAGCTACTCACACGAATTATGGTTTTTTTTTTAAGGAGCAAATTAGTCGATACTGCTGATGTTTACAAAAACCTAAAATACTTGAGCGGATACCACCTTTTATTATATATTAGTCGTTTTGACTCAGTCCACCGGAAGTCAATGTAAACCGGTTTGTATATTTTTGTTAGATGACCTCATTTATCGAAATATTTGTGGACCTAGTTCTATATATAAACAACATAGATTAAAAAATTTAACAAATATCCGTGAAAATCTTAGTCAAATTTACTGTATGGTTATTTTCCAGTATGATTTCAATCTGACTGTTTTTAACCGGCCCACAGTGGACCATATTTTGAGAAGGCGGCCAAAAATCATTTTTTTTTTGTTATCGATTTTAAAGTTATGTTATTCATTTGAAAGAAAATACTAGTAAACCTCGGGAGCCAAAAATTGCGACTCTATCTCAACTATATCACAGCGAACAGGGTCTTCGAAAATGGGCTTTCTCAGTATTTTGCTAAAATTAAAAATTTCTTTGTAAATTTTTATTTTTGAATGACTGTAACTTTTTTGATTTAAAAGATTTTGAAGTGAAATAAATTTCGTACAATTTTGTGGCTTCCATAATATTAATGTTAAAAATGTAAAATCACTGAGTCATTCCGAAATTAAAAAAAAAATATTTTAAAAAAGGTCAAAATTTTCCGAAAATCTTCTACTTAATAGAGCATAACTCCTGCCAGTCAAAAGCAGTCAGAAGAAATCTTGCACTCTTCTTTAGTTCGAACCCTCCCCTCTACTCCTATACCCAATTATAAACCCGCCAGTTTCCGCCCGTGTGCACCAGAATAATTTTTCTGACCCAAGATTAGATATTTTCTGCAAAATTTATGAAAGTTGTCCACTATGTGGTTAGGATATATTAAGTTTGAGGTGATGTTTGTAACTGCCAAAAATATTGGACCTTTATCCATCTTTTATTATACGGATCAACTCAAAAACACTTTCTGAGTCGATTAAACGAATTCCGTCCGTCCGTCTGAGTGTTATGAATACAAAAGTTGGTCGTACCGGTGCACCGCGGTGTATTTTTTTGCGTGTCGGTAGAGTAATCAGGAGTTGTTATATACTTATAAAAAAGGGTTGAAATATAATGCGCTTAATTGTTACAGGTACATTTACATAGGTATCTTTCAAAAACATTAATAGTCTGAATTAGAGTTATATAGTTTAAATACCTGACAAAATGGGAAACAATTTAAATAACAGGTAAATGGTAAAAAAAAACTATTGCGACATAGCCCTTTAAGATATGAGCAGGTATGCCTCACCTTTTAAAAAGGGTTAGGGTGTGGGTTTTTTATGCTTCTAAAAGTGGTAATAAAAGATAAAAATTTGTAAATGGTAAAAAAAAAACTATTGCGACATAGCCCTTTAAGATATGACCAGGTATGCTTCACCTTTTAAAAGGGGTTAGGGTGCGGGTTTTTTGTGCTTCTAAAAGTGGTAATAAAAGATAAAAATTATTATTTTACATAATTGCAAGAAAGAGTGTTTATAATAATGTTTCCACAATAATAATTCATTACAATTTGTGCAATGGCTAAGTACTGTTACAGAGATCTGGCAGATATTTATTTTCAACGAAATGATGTAGACGATGTAATTTCGCACATAGTGAGCAACGACTTCTTTAAGAATTGTAACCTAGAAGACATTGAAATGCACAAACGAAAAATTACTAATTTTGCATCAAATTTGAAAAGACGGTACATTGAATGCTCTCATAGCAAGGCAAAGATGTACAAACGTTTCCAAGACTGGTTAATAAAGGAACTCATTTTTGAGAGTGCATCTACAACTGCCAACGAAAGTGGAAAAATGGTCGACCAACAAAACAAATTGACGGATGTAGTGAAAGATCTCGAAGGCATTAAGGATTCATTTTTGCACCAAATTCAACCAACCCAAAATAAAAAAAATAAAATTGAAGTAATTGAAAAAATAGTAGAAGCGAGCCCAAGGCGCACAAAGAGGATTTTGAAAAGCATTCCTACACCAATTGAAGATAAGAAATTTACGCCGGAAGAGGCGTTCGCCCTATTTTTGGATTTGAAATTGACCAAAAAGCAACATAAGGAATTGCATTGATTTGAATATCGAGATTTAGTTTCTGCCAAAAAAGAATGCTTACCTTCACAATCTGCTATTAGTGTCACTTCAACATCAGCACAAATAAAACTGTAAGATCTCCTTGAACATACTGCAGAACGATTGCTAAATACGCTTGATACTGATCATTCAAAAAAAATTGGTAATGGCAGCATTACTTTAATTTCTAAATGGGGATGTGATGGATCCTCTGGTCAGAAACAATACAAGCAATTTAATGCCAAAAGTTAATCAGATGCTAATTTATTTATGGTATCTTTCGCTCCATTGCGCTTAACAAAAAGGTATAGCGTCTTAGAGCCGTCAACTAGTAGAGCAACAGAAATTGATATATGGAAAAATGAAATTCCTTCTTCAACGAAGTATTGCAGACCAATAAAATTTGCATTCAAAAAGGATACCAAAGATGTCATAACTGAAGAAGTTCAAAAAATAAAAGATCAAATTAAGGAACTTCAACCAGTAATATTTAAATTTGATGACCAAGACATTGAAGTACATTTTAAAATGTGTCTCACAATGATTGATGGAAAAGTTGCACAAGCTTTAACTGGAACAAAGTCAACGTCAAGCTGCCCACCAGAAGACGATAGTTTTAAGGAAGCCTACGAAGTTGGAATGTCCCCTCTTCATGCTAGAATACGTTTCATGGAGCATATTCTTAAATTGGGTTATGATTTGGAATTTGGTCCGTTAGGCGAAACAGTGAGAAAAAAACAAAGAAAATGAAGAAAAAGAAAGCAAAAAAAAAAACAAATTCAACAAAAATATCTACAACTAGGCCTCATAATCGACCAACCAAAACAAGGGGAAGGAAACACAAATGATGCAAGGTGATTTTTTTCCGATCCGGAAACTGCAGCATATATCACAGGTGTAGATCATGAATTAATAAGACGATTCAAAATCATATTACAAGTTCTAGCATGCAGCAGAAAGATAAATGCAAAAAAATTTGGAGAGTACGCCAATAAAACAGCTATACTTTATAATGAAAAATACTCTTGGAGATATATGCCATCCACAGTTCATAAAATTTTGTACCATGGGGAACAAATAATTCAAAACAATATGCTACCAATAGGAGATCTATCTGAAGAAGCGCAAGAAAAAAGGAACAAAGACTACAGATTCTTTCGAGAGCACAACACAAGGAAAATGTCCAAATGTTGTACTAATGAAGACCTTATCACTAGTTTGTTGTGCACTTCAGATCCATATATTTCAAACATTCGTCAAAAATGGAAAACTACCTCTATTGAATTAGACGAAGAAGCTAAACAACTTCTAGAAGATGAAAATCAAGGCTATTTGGAAGAAATGTTTACTAAAATTGGTTGATTTAAAGTAATTTTTCATTACACTAACAATAAGTTACACTTTTTTTATATAGTTAAAAAATTTTCTTGATTTAAAAATTTATATATTTTGTAAATTTACAATAAAAATTGTTATATATAATAAATTTAACATAAAAATTGATATAGAAATATTTAAAAAAGACAATAAAAAAAAAATTAACTAAAGCAAAAACATACGAGTTTTTCATTGAAACTTCTCTAACTTGAACCAATATAAGGTAACTTTTACGTTCGCTGCTTAATAAATTATATTTTAACTCGGGATCTTTCAAAAAAAAAAAAAAACAACCTTTGGCCCTTGTGCACATTAGGACTAAAAAGTTTACGGGGCCAAAGTTTGGCATTTTCTGAAAAAATTAACTTAAAAATTGTTAAAAAGTATTAGTTGTAAAATTATCTGAAAAAATAAGACATATTAAAAAAAACCTTTCTTTACCTTTTAACACTTCACTTTTGTACTAAAATTCAACTACAAATGAAAATGTATTTTAAACCCTCCTTAACTTTTTTTATTTTCGGTGGAGAATTAGAAAAACTTAGAGGCTAAAGTCTCACCTACCAAACAAAAAAACCGCATATCAAAATTCCAATCCAATCAAAAGTTATAGATTTTTGACCGCCTTCTCGTCAAATGGTCCACTGTGCGGGCACTTTACCAAAAAATTATGGTATTATACATGAAATCAAACCGTTCCAATTTTAATATTTTCGATAAAATCTCTATACGCTTTTGCTGGCGATTTGTAATCGTTATAATCACACTTTAAATTTCTCATTGCAGCATTCCAAATACAGTACGTTTAGGTGAATTGGATTATGGCTCAACAACCGAAGATGCCTCACCCCAGGATTATGATATTAAAAATTATATAACCCATCCCGAATATTTTACAACAGACATACAAACCAAATACAATGACATCGCGTTGATTGAACTCGTATCGGAGGTCACTTACAATGACTACGTAATGCCAGCCTGTCTGCCGCTGGTGGATGGTAGGGAATTTGATGAATATCTAGCTGCCGGTTGGGGTCAGACAAAAGATACGAATCTGGAATTATCTTCGCATTTGCTTAAAGTAAAACTAGATCGTTTTGATGATAGCAAGTGTTTTGATTTAGTCGAAAAAACTGATGAACTGGAAACTGGTGTTAATAATCGCACACAAATGTGTGCTGGCTCTTCCTCTGATACTCGTGATACTTGTGTAGGTGATTCGGGTGGACCGCTGTTTGTTGATCATCCCGATTATAAATGTCTATTTTTGGTTTTGGGCATAACCTCGTATGGCGATCTTGGTTGTGGCATTGTCGGTATTCCATCGGTTTATACAAGAATTACATTATATTTGGAATGGATTGAACAGATCGTATGGAAGGAACCAGCCAGACTCTCTTGATGATATCGAGGAAATTTTTAAGTTTCGAATAATAAAAATGTACTGATGAATTTGCTGAATATTTTGTTATACTTAGTTTAGTATATATTTTTTGTTTTTGTTTTTCATACAAATTTCCATTCGTCTGAGACTGTAATTTTAGATTCAATACCAGGTATAGAAAATTAAACTTTCGAATTAATTCTAAAACTTGACGAAATAGGTATATTTTTGACTAAAAGAGCACTTTTTTTAAGAACTTTTACTCCCTTTATTTTTACTCGTAGTGGCTGCTTATCTGCCGAAAAAACTTTGGATCGTTTTTAATACTTTTCGCGTGATCCAATCGTTTAAAAGAATTTAATTATAGTATAATTTCGGATTTTTCGAAATTTTAATGTTTTTTTTTTTATTTTCAGTCTATCAATTATTTAATTACGTGATGGTAAACTTAATGTACAAAAAAAGGGAGTCTAATAAAAACTTTGTTTTATGGGTCAGATTTTTATATTATGAAAATAAATTAAAAACAAATAAGTGAGTATTGTTCTCAATATTATATTCGGCTTGTCTTAATTTCAATACTAAAACCAATGTTGAGTATGATTGCCATTTAATACTTTTGTCAATAATTTTTTTTGTTTTTACCAGTATCTTAATATATGATATACTAATACACTGATTCACTGACCTTGGAATGCCGTATTATATAATATTCATACATCTAAGTAAAATGTAATAAGTAGCATCCCATTAATTTCCATTAAAATAAAACTCTTTACTTACAGAGTACCTTTTCATAAAAAAAAGTATTTTTTCTTTAAAAATACCCTTTTAATAAATAGTGTCCTCTCTTAAAACGTGCCTTTTCTTAAAAAATACCTTTTCTTAAAAGTACTTTTTCCTAAAAAGTACCTTTTCTTAAAAAAAAACTTTTTCTTAAAAAGTACCTATTCTTAAAAAAGTACCTTCTGTTAAAAAGTACTTTTTCTTAACAAGTAAGTTTTCTTAAAAAGTACCATTTCTTAAAAAGTACCTTCTCTTAAAAAGTACCTTTTCCTAAAAAGTACATTTTCTTAAAAAAAAATACCCCTTTCTTAAAAAATAACATTCTCGTAAAAAAAGTACCGTTTCTTAAAAAAGTATATTTTCCAAAAAAAAGTACCTTTCCTTAAAAATATATCTTTTCTTACAAAAGTATCATTGCTTAAAAAAGTACCTTTAATTTTGAGAGCATATTTTGTTAAAAAGTACTTTCTCATAAAAAGTACCTTTTCTTGAGGAAGATATTTTCTTAGAAAAGTAATTTAATAAATTTACATTAAATGCAATTGGAAAAATTTAGTTACCCTAGTTTATCAGAGAGTGATATTTGAACTTAAAAGCTGCCCAAAATTGTTTGTTTCAAGAGTAAAAAGAGCGGGTTTTTAGATTATTTTTTTTTTTCATTATTTTAAATCGCACAAGAGAATTTTTATAGGACCATTCCTCTTTGACTCAACATTTTATAGAAAAGAACATGAGAAATGTTTTTCTTTTTATATACGAGAGTTTGTACGAACAAGCTGAGTTTTCCAAATTTTTAGCTTTCTCTACATTAACAAGCCAGATCAAATACAAGTCTTTTAATGTGAACAGCTCTTTGTTTTTGCCATTGTCGTCTAGATGGAACTGTGAAATCTGTCGTCTAAATGGAACTGTGAAATCTTAACAGATTAATCACAAATGCATTGTACATCATGTGTTGTATATTATTGTTATGTATTGTTGATCTGTATTGGAATAACTAGTTATTTGTTGTTCGGATTGAGATCATAGAAGATGAACAAGTCGCTTTGTTCGAAAGTAGCTACTCCATCTAGCGCTGTCTTAAATTTTTTTCTCTTACATTATAGCAATTAACTGCTGGGGCCTTGCTTATATAAAAATATTTATTATTATTTATTATTTCAACAGGTTAATTTTTATTTTTCATTTTTTATTATTCACTTTTTTTTATTTTTCATTTTTTATTTTTTATTTTTAACTTTCCATTTTTGCTTTTACATTTTTCATTTCTCATTTTTTAATTTAAATTTTTTATTTTTTATTTTTCATTTTTTATTTGTCATTTTTAATGTTTCATTTTTCATTTTTTATTTTTCATTTTAAATGATTCATTTTTAATTTTTTATTTTTCCATTTTTTATTATTCATTTTTTATTTTTCATTATTCATTTTTCAAATTTTATTTTCTATTTTTAATTTTTCGTGTTTAATTTTTTTAATTTTTAATTTTTTTCCCCCCCATTTTTCATATTTAATTTTTAGTTTTTCATTTTTAATTTTTCGTTTTTAATTTTTAACTTTTCGTTTTTTATTTTTAATTTTTAATTTTTCGTTTTTCGTTTTTCGTTTTTCATTTTTCTTTTTTATTTTTCGTTTTTCATTTTTCGTTTTTCATTTTTTATTTTTCGTTTTAAATTATTAATTTTTTATTTTTAATTTCTCATTTTTCATTATTAATTCATTTTCCATTTTTTATTTTTCATTTTTATTTTTCATTTTTATTTTTTTATTTTTCATTTTGCATTTTTCATTTTTAATTTTTTATTTTTCACTTTTAATTTTTCATTTTTCGTTTTTCATTTCTCATTTTTATACCCTATACCACTATGTGCTGTTTGTAACTACCAAAAATATTTGACCTTGACCCATCTTTTATTATACCGATCGAATCAGAATTACTATCTGATTCGATTTAACGATATCCGTCCATCTGTGTGTCCATGTAAAGCTTGTAATTGTAATTGAAATTGGTGCGATGTTCAGATGTTCATGATCAGACCTAGCCCCCATACAAATGACCCCTATGAAATCGACATAAATTGCCATAAGATCCAAATTGTCATATAGATCTTACTGAAATTGGGTTTGTATGCGTTTATTACATCCATTAATGAGTAGTCCAAAAATGATCCCTATGGGACAACTCTTAGTCATAGGCCCCATATAGCTTCCCGATCTTCACATAAATCTATCAAAAAACAAAAATATTGCACTGATTCTTCTCAAATTTTGTTTGTATATATATTTGCAAAATAGAAGAGACTTTACCAAACATAGTCAGGATCGGTTGATTTTTGGGTCTAGTCCCCCTAGAGATATAGCATCCGATATGAACTTTTTCATATCTGCAGACAAAAAAATTAATAAAAATCCCACTCAAATTTGGTTTATGCTTATTTTCTATGTCCAGTTAGTTGGGCCTATGAGATAGGGTCTCTAAACGCATGGTATAGGGTATCATATAGTCGGTCTAGACCGACTAAAATTTTCTTACTTGTTTATTTTTGATTTTTCATTTTTTATTTTTTTTTTTCATTTTTTATTTTTAATTTTTCATTTTTTATTTTTCATTTTTAAATTTTTATTTTTCGTTTTCCGTTTTTCATTTTGCATTTTTCATTTATATTTTTCATTATTAATTTTTCGTTTTTCATTTTTCTTTTTTTTTTATTTTTAAATTTTTGTTTTTCATTTTTAATTTTTCGTTTATCATATTTTATTTTTCATGTTTCATTTTTTATTTTTCACTTTTTATTTTTTATTTTTCATCATTCACATTTCATCTTTCATTTTCCATCTTTCATTCATTTTGTTTTACTTCTTACATCTTACGCTGTTTTTGTGATTGTATTGTGAAATACAATCGCGTATATATGTTTACACATCAAAAATGATGTATGCGAGGTGTGGAGTTTCTTACACCGATTTTGTTTTCAATTGATATTTCATAAACAATAACATGAGAGAAAATGAAAAAAGTGTTGCCAGTTACAAAAAAACCCAATAAATATGTATAAACGTCTTTATGCCGATTTACAAGCAAAAATAAAAAATCTCAAAATGCTTTTATTGTATTTTCAATAATGAAAATATATCCGTTACATAGTTAATAAGAAAATATATAAAAAAAAACAAATTTAATAAATTACAAAAGAAAAACTTAGGTAATTTACAATTTTAGGCATTAAAAATTTAAATTTAGCAAATCTATATTTCTTCCACGGTCAGCTCTATATAGCATGTTCACGTGTGGGAAAATCCACAGATTAATATGATTACGCGATAGATGGCCAAACCGGAGATGATATTCAAGTTACAAATGTACTTTTTATAGCACAATTAAAACTTCAAACAAGTAAGAAAATTATAGTCGGTCTAGACCGACTATAGATACCCTATACCATGCGTTTAGAAACCCTATCTCTTAGGCCCAACTAACTGGACATAGAAAATAAGCAAAAACCAAATTTGAGTGGGATTTTTATTAATTTTTTTGGCTGCAGATATGAAAAAGTTCATATCGGACGCTATATCTATATGGGGCCTAGGTCCAAAAATGGACCAATCCTAATCATGTTTGGTAAAGTATCTTGTATTTTGCAAAAATATATACAAACAAAATTTGAGAAGAATCAGTGCATTATTTTTGTTTTTAATAGATTTAAGTGAAGATCGGAAAGCAGTCTATATGAGGCCAAAAGGGGTCATTTTTGGACTACTCATTAATGGATGTAATGAACGCATACAAACCCGATTTGAGTAAGATCTATATGACAATTTGGATCTTATGACAATTTATGTCGATTTCATAGGGGTAATTTGTATGGGGCCTAGGTCTGAACTTGGACTGATTCTCACCAATTTCAATACCGTTCATCCCATGGCCGATAGAAGCTTATTTACCAAATTTCATCAAAATATATTCATATTTGCGACCTGCAGTTTGATTACAAGGTTTACATGGACACACAGACGGACGGACGGACGGACATTGTTAAATCAACTCAAAAAGTGATTCTGATTCGATCGGTATAATTAAAGATGGGTCTAGGTCAAATATTTTTGGTTGTTACAAACAGCAGCACAAAGTCATTATACCCAAACCACATAGTGGTATAGGGTATAAAAATGCCATGGTATCTCAGTGACCTATTCAGTACTATATTGAATTGTTCCTAGATTTTTTTTCATATTTTATAGCTTGAAAAATTAAGTTTTAAGTTTTATAAAAATTACGTACCTTTTTAATTTTTTTCATACAATATTGATTTACAATGTCCGTTACTTTGTAAAAATATGGTTAGTTTTATTTGGAAAATCTTTTTTATCATCCCCGGATATATTATATCTGACAGCTTTGCAAAAAATTTAAATTAATCAATAAATTAATTATATAAACAATATATTCATAGTATTTTATTTCATTACGATTTAGCGACTTCTAGCTGTAAGCTCATATAAAACAATCAACAACAAGCTTTTGTATAAAATGGAAAGCAAATCGAAACATTGATTTAGTATTCAATTAGATTTTGCAACGAACAAGTCAATCTTAAAATAAATCTCGAGAGGAAACAAAATGTCAAAACTATATTTAATTATATTACTCTTCGAAGTATTAATCTCAAAGCACTGGTTGTTTGCTAAAGGTAAATTACAAATAGAAAATAATAATAAATCTTTCAATATACTTGTACACAAACAAAAATTTATCTAAAAACTTGTCTAACATATAATATCAAAAGGATTTTTGTTGCAGTCAGTACAAACTAAGTACCAGGTTACCATGAAAATAATTTAAATTTGTATTTATTTTCACTCAATCCTGAGCACCTTCAAAATATGCAAAATTATCTAAGTTTTTTTTCCATGTTTTAACCAAACTTCAAAAATTTAATATCTTCAGGAATGGATTGATTTATTTATATAAACTAGCTGTTTTTACCCGGTCTTGCCCGGGATGAAAAGGCCTTTGACTTGAAAAATGGTTCACTATGCTTACCAGGCGCTGAGTACTTAGTCCCCAATTAACAAATTCCCTAATAAAATGAACTTTCCCCCCAAAAATTTGTATGGGCAGTAAATTCATTTTTTATTTCAATTAAAAAGTTTTTGGTTTTTTAATTTAGAAGTTTTTTATAAGAAAAAAAATGCTTCAAAAATAAGGTGCGAAACCGCTTTAAGTTTTTTTTTCAGTTTATTTATAAACATGAAATATAATAACGGAATGGGCCGCAAATTAAAGGAATCAAAACTTTTAAAAATTGAATTAATTCATTCAATAGGTGATCATAATTGAGCAGAGACGTCAAATTCAAGTTTCAGAAATGAAAGACTAATGCGACGTTTAATATTGTGTCGCAAGGTTTCTTTAAGCAACTGCTTATAGTATATGTGTGGCCTATTCTGATCAACAGGTAATTATTTCACATACGTAGATAAAATTTATCATACGACATTTCACTAAGCTGTGTTCCGCGAGCGAGTCGCGTCCACTTCCGCGCGTTTGGCAGCCAGACCCGTGCTGCCGCGCAGTTGTTGTCAACTTATTTTAATCGCCAAAATATATTTTTCAGATCATTGCGATATTTTTGGTAAGCTGTGTTCCGCGAGCGCGTCGCGTCCGCATCCGTCGCGTCCGCGTCCGTGCGCCTCGCGCCTCGCGCCGCTTCCTCGCAGCTACTACCCGTGCTGCCGCTTAGTTCTCGTTAACTTATTTTAATTCCTAAAACATATTTTTTAGAGCATTGCGACATTTTAGCTGAGCTGTGTTCCGAGAGCGCGTCGCGTGCGCATCCGTCGCGTACGAGTCAGCGGTCGCGCGCTGCGCGTTTGGCAGCCACACCCGTGCTGCCGAGCAGTTGCTGTAAACTTATTTTAATCGCCAAAATATATTTTTCAGATCATTGCGATATTTTAGCTGAGCTGTGTTCCGCGAGCGCGTCGCGTCCGCGCGCCTCGCGCCGCTTCCTCGCAGCTACTACCCATGCCTCCGCTTAGTTCTCGTTAACTTATTTTAATTCCTAAAACATATTTTTTAGAGCATTGCGATATTTTAGCTGAGCTGTGTTCCGAGAGCGCGTCGCGCCCGCACCCGTCGCGTCCGAGTCCGCGGTCGCACGCCGCGCGCCGCTTCCGCGCGTTTGGCAAACACACCTGTGCTGCCGCGCAGCTGTTGCCAACTTATTTTGAAAAGAATACTCATTTTAAATGCATTTATTGTTGGACATACTATATATTGAGAGCAGTATGCAAAAGTTTACTAAAATAAATGTTTAACAAAATTCATTAAATAAAAATATGTAAAAATTTAAGAATGAATTTGGGGAGTAAGTACATTTTTAATTTCGATTAAAAAAAATGGGGAATTTGTTCATTTCTTTTGGGTACCTTTTTTTTAAATTTGGGGAATTTGTTCACCGTGTAGTTATTTCCGTGTAACCCAAATTTCAGAGAAATCCATTGAAAAGTACAAATTTGTATAGGGAAGAAATATACCACACAACAAAATATGAATTTTATAAGAAAATTGAGCGTAAAAGTAGGCGTGGTCGGTAAAAATCATATAGCGACCTTCCCTGGAATATGTACTAAATTTCGAAGTAAGCCATTGAAAAATAAAAGTTTTTATAGCAATCAAATAAAGAAACAAATAAAAGGAAAAAAAAAGTTTTATATACATAGAAGTTGGCGCAAAGTAGGCGTGGCCTGTAAGAAGCATATGGTGATCTTCCCTGCAGTATACAGATCGTGTGACCAAATTTTAGACATTCCTTGAAAAATAAAAATTTCTATAGTGAACATATATACAAAAAACAGAAAATTAATTTTGTATAAAAAGCGGGCGTAGAAGTAGGCGTGACCGGCAAGAATCATGTGGCGACCTCTCTGGAGTACAGAGATCGTGTGTAGCAAATTTCAGTGAAATCCGTTAAAAAAAAATGTGTAGCGAACAAATGTACCAAAAAACAGAATATGAATTGTATACAAAAAGTGGGCGTAATAGTAGGCGTGACCGGTACGAAGAATATGTCGACTTTCCCTGGAGGAGAGAGATCGTGTTTACCAAATTTCAGAGAAATCGGTTGAAAAATAAAAATTTGTATAGCGAACACATATACCAAAAAACAAAATGAATTGTATACAAAAAGTGGGCGTTAAAGTAGGCGTGGCCGGTACGAAGCATATGGCGACCTTTGGTGGAGTACAGAGGTCGTGTGTACCAAATTTCAGAGAATTCCGTTGAAAAACAAAAATTTGTATAGCAAACAAATATACCAAAAAGCAGAAAACGAATTGTATACAAAAAGTGGGCGTAAAAGTAGGTGTGGCTGCAAGAATCACCCGGTGACCTGGCCTGGGGTACAAAGATCGTGTGTACCAAATTTCAGAGAAATGCGTTGAAAAATAAAAATTTGTATAGCGAACAAATATACCAAAAAGCAGAAAATGAATTGTGTATAAAAAAATGGGCGTAAAAGTAGGCGTGGTCGATAAAAAGTATATGGCGACCTTAGCTGGAGTACAGGGATCGTGTGTACCGAATTTCAGGGAAATCTGTTAAGAAATAAAAATTTGTATAGTGAACAAATATGAATAAAACAGAAAATGAATTTTACATAAAAAGTGGGCGTAAAAGTAGGCGTGGCCGGTAAAAAGTATATGGCGACCTTTCCTGGGGTATAGAGATCGTGTGTACAAAATTTCAGGAAAATCCGTTGAAAAATAAAAATTTGTATAGCGGTCAAACAAACAAACAAACAAACAAACAAACAAACAAACAGAAAATGAATTTTATATATATAGATTAATTATTTAAAATGCAAAATTACTATTGAGTATTTATTTTATTTTCTTGTTTTTTGTGTGTGTGTAGCTTGAAAACATGTATGAAAATTATAGTCCGTCTAAACCAAATAACGCAACCTCGTATCTAGATTTTTTACGGTTTTGGGTTTTAACCGGAAAAGCAATCAGTAAATACCGCCGCATAATTCTAATTCTTATGAATGAAAATATTTAATAGTTTTTTTTTTTATTTAACAAAATGCAAACTCGTATCTCAACTAGTACAAAATTGTCATGAACAACCTTGTATCTTAAAATAAATAGATTTGGCATCACTGATGGTCTGATGGATCACGCATAAGTGACGATAGTGATTCGGAACGAAATAGAGCAAAGAAAGCTCGTGAAAAAAGCAAGGCTTATTTTAAATTAAATCGGAAAAACGAAAATAACTCTTCACTTATACGAGAAATTGACGTACGTCAACAAAATGTACAGCTAGTCAAATTAAAAAGTGCAATGAGATTCAAGAAAAAACAAGAAAAATAATTTTTAATTCATTCTGGAATAATTTAAACTGGAATCAAAAAAAACAGGTTTACATTATTTCTCTTGTTACCGCAGAAATAATGCCCCTTATAACGCAACGAAATTTTACTTTTCAATATTATCTTGTCGTTAATAATAAAAGATTATTAGTATGTAAAAAAATGTTCCTGAATATTTTCAGTTTAGATGAATCTGAAGTTTTGCACTGGGTTAAAAAAAGAAGTGTCAAAGGTTTCTTAAAAGAAAAACACATCAAAGAACACAGGAAAAGACTCAACAACAAAATTAAAGAAAAAAGACATTTTAAATTATTTGCCCAAAATGGAGTCACACTACGTCGTAATGATTCTACAAAGTTGTATTTAGATAATCTTTAATATTAATAAGCAAAGCGCTTTCTTGTGACCGATGTAAAAATTGTATTTACAAACCGATTTTCACAAAAAATACCCCATTTGAAAGGTATTTCTTTTTGCTGTCCACCAGATTTACAGACTTGCACCGTCTGGAACATTTTTTTGGAGTAATGCTCATTTATAGTTGCTACTGACACATACAGTGTTTGTGTTTATTATAATAAATATCAAAAGCCATGTGTTGAATTGTGAATTGGCTAAAATTGATTAGCATCCCTTTAGGCTCCTTTAAAATTATTTATTAACAAACCCATTTATATACCTTCTGTGTGTTCAACAAATATTTATGATGAAATTTATTGAATTTTATTTAAAAAGTGTTGAATTGTGATTTGGCTAAAATTGATTAGCGTACCTTTAGGCTCTTATAAAATTATTTATTAAATAAAAAAATTAAATTTCCTAGAATTAGCACTCGAATTTCGGGACTGGATTCTGCTAATTTATATAAATCTGTTCAAAATGTTGATGAATATAGATATTTTTAAGCCTCGAAAATGTTTTTGGTGATATTTGCTTTGCTTTTAAAATTAAAAATATATCTGCAGATGAGTATAATAATCATATATTAGAAAAGAACCGTGCTAGGGATGAAAAAGATAATGATAAGATGAAAGCAATTTCTGGAGAAATAAAAGCTTTCATTGTAGATGTACAAGCTGTGCAGATGATACCACATTTACCTGCAGGTGCTCTTTCTTTTAAACAAAAATTAAAATTTCATCGATTTACAGTATACAACATAGCTAATGGGGATGTATTATGTTATGTATGGCACGAGGGTGAAGGCGGCATGGATGGAAACGTTTTTGCATCTTGATTTTTAAAAAACTGAAATTCAGTTTACTACGCTGATTGGATTTTACAGTGATGGTTGTAGTGTCCAGAATCGAAATGTAACCATAGCTAAATCTTAATTTCAATTCGCTTCAAAAAACAGTATCGATATATTCCAAAAATATTAAGTTAAGAGTCACACCCAAATAGAATGTGATTCTGTTCATTATGCTATCGAAAGACGTAAGAAAGATCGCCTTGTGACTTTGTAAAAATCATTGAAGAATTACGACAGAAAAAAACGTACAAATTTAAGTATCTGGATTATAATTTTTTCAAAAATTATTCTGATTTCAAATACTTTGAATCAATTCGGCCTGGAAATAAAGTAGGATCTCCTACTGTCTTAAAGCTCTGAATGAGAAATTCTTCCTCAGTGTTTAAACAGTAAATATCCTATTGACATCGAAGTTTAAGAGTTACATTTTGCAGAAATTCCATTGACTAATCAAAAATCCAAAGATCTGCAGTTTTAAAAATCATTAACACTAAAGGATTACCATACTTTTTGATGTGTAAACAACTATACGCGCGGGGTGGTAAAATTCTATTTCGCAATACAATCACAAAAACGTAAGACAAAATCGAAATATAAAAAATGAAAAAAACAATCGAAAATGAAAACTAAAAAATTAAAAATAAAAAAAATGGAAAATAAAAAATTAAAAATAAAAAAAAATAAAAATAAAAAATAAAATATGAAAAATTAAAAATGAAAAATAAAAAATAAAAAATTAAAAATTAAAAATAAAAAATAAAAAATAAAAAATTAAAAATTAAAAATTAAAAATTAAAAATTAAACATGAAAAACGAAAAATTAAAAATGAAAAATAAAAAACAAAAACTGAAAAATAAAAAATGAAAAATGAAAAACGAAAAAATAAAAGTGAAAAATAAAAAAATTAAAAATAAAAAATTTAAAGTGAAAAATAAAAAATGAAAAATAAACAAGTACAAAATAATAGTCGGTCTAGACCGACTATACGATACCCTATACCATGCGTTCAGAGACCCTATCTCTCAGGCCCAACTAACTGGATATAGAAAATAAGTATAAACCAAATTTGGGTGGGATTTTTATTAATTTTTTTGGCTGCAGATATGAAAAAGTTCATATCGGATGCTATATCTATATGGGGACTAGGCCCAAAAATGAACCGATACTGACCATGTTTGGTAAAGTCACATATTCTTTGAAAAAATATATACAAACCAAATTTGAGAAAAATCTGTGCGATATTTTTGTTTTTTGATAGATTTAAGTGAACATCGGGAAGCAGCTCTATATGGGGCATATGACTAAGAATTTTCCTATAGGGATTATTTTTGAACCACTGATTAATGGATGTAAAAAACACATACAAACCCAATTTGACTGAGATCTATATGATAATTTGGAACTTATGGCAATTTATATCGATTTCATAGGGGTCATTTGTATGGGGACTATGTCTGAACATAGACCGAATTTCACCAATTTCAATAGCGCTCATCCCATGGCCGATGAAAGCCTATATGCCAAATTTCATCAAAATATATTCATATTTGCGACCTGTAGTTTGATTACAAGCTTTACATGGACACACAGACGGACGGACGGACGGACGGACATTGCTATTTCGACTCAAAAAGTGATTCTGAGTCGATCGGTATAATTAAAGATGGGTCTAGGACGAATATTTTTGGTTGTTACAGCAGTACAAAGTCATTATACCCAAACCACATATTGGTATAGGGTATAAAAATGAAAAATAAACAAGTAAGAAAATTATAGTCGGTCTAGACCGACTATACGATACCCTATGCCATGCGTTTAGAGACCCTATCTCTCAGGCCCAACCAACTGGATATAGAAAATAAGCATAAACCAAATTTGAGTGGGATTTTTATTAATTTTTTCGGCTGCAGATATGAAAAAGTTCATATCGGATGCTATATCTATATGGGGACTAGGCCCAAAAATGAATCGATACTGACCATGTTTGGTAAAGTCTCTTGTATTTTGTAAAAATATATACAAACAAAATTTGAGAAGAATCAGTGCAATATTTTTGTTTTTTGATAGATTTAAGTGAAGATCGGGAATTAGCTCTATGTGGGGCCTATGACTAAGAGTTGTCCAATAGGGATCATTTTTGGACTACTGATTAATGGATGTAATATATACATACAAACCCAATTTGACTAAGATTTGTATGATAATTTGGATCTTATGGCAATATATGTTGATTTCATAGAGGTCATTTGTATGGGGGCTAGTTCTGCGACCTGCAGTTTGATTACAAAGTTTACATGGACACACAGACGGACGGACGGACGGACGGAAATTGCTATTTCAACTAAAAAAATGATTCTGAGTCGATCGGTAAGTCACTTATACTTTGAAAAAATATATACAAACCAAATTTGAAAGGAATCCGTGCAATATTTTTGCTTTTTGATAGATTTAAGTGAAGATCGGGAAGCAGCTCTATATGGGGCCTAAGACTAAGAGTTGTCCAATAGGGATCATTTTTGGACTACTGATTAATGGATGTAATATATACATACAAACCCAATTTGACTAAGATTGGTATGATAATTTTGGTCTTATGGCAATATATGTTGATTTCATAGGGGTCATTTGTATGGGGGCTAGATCTGAACATGGACCGATTCTCACCAATTTCAATAGCGTTCATCCCATGGCCGATAGAAGATCATATACCAAATTTCATCAAAATATATTCATATTTGCGACCTGCAGTTTGATTACAAGCTTTACATGGACACACAGACGGACGGACGGACGGACGGACGGACGGACATCGTTAAATCGAATCAGATAGCGATTCTGATTCGATCGGTATAATTAGAGATGGGTGTAGGTCAAATATTTTTGGTTGTTACAAACAGCAGCACAAAGTCATTATACCCAAACCACATAGTGGTATAGGGTATAAAAATTAGAAATAAAAAATGAAAAATGAAAACTGAAAAATAAAAAATGGAAAACGAAAAACGAAAAATTAAAAACGAAAAACAAAAACTGAAAAATAAAAAATTAAAAACGAAAAATTAAAAACTAAAAACCAGTTAAAATAATAAGTAATAATAAATATTTTTATATTAGCAGAGTCGCTGAAGTTGTTTGCTGTAAGTGATACATACATTGATGGCGCTTTCTGTTTGATTTAAAAAAAGTGCCATAAAAAATCTTTAATTACTAGATGTTTACACATCTCCCCCGTGATCGGACTCACATGATGTTTTTTTTTATAATTTAAAATATATCTGTGAAAAAAACACATTTTCTTCTATAACACTAAATATTATCTGTTAACAGTGTTGAAATATAATATTTTATTTTTTGTTTTAAGTTATTTGTAGTGATTAAAAGTAATATTGTAACTATGTAGTCTTAATATACTATTATTAAGACTAATTGTTTATCTCACAAAAAAAGTTATGAAAAGTACTGTATTGTTATAATTTAAAAAAATTTAATTAATAATAATATTTTTTTTAAAAATAATTAATGAATTCAATAATATGTTTTTGAAAGAAAATAATTCAAAAAGCTCATTTATGTGCTCTTATTTAAGAATAACACAATCGCGTATGTTACGTTTTTTAGCAATTTTTCTGTGCAGAAAACACGTATCTCAAAAAACGGGTAAAAAGGTTGAATATTTAAAATATTACAGTTGTCTTGCAAATCTATGGACGGATATCGCTAAATCGACTCAAAAAGTCATTCTGAATTTGTCGGTATAATAAAAGGGGGGTTTAGGTAATATATTTTTGGTAGTAACAAATATCAATACAAACTCATTATACCCTGATCACATAGTGGTATAGGGTATAAAAATATACTAAATATATAATTAATATAAATGAAAAATTCCACTTATTCATCGATCTTAGTTTTAATTAGATAAGTGATCGGTATTGATTGGTTATTAAGTAGATGGTTTGTCATCATTTTGCAGTTTGGAAAAGAAAATTAATTAATGTAAGAAGTCTTTCTGCTTTAAGTGATTACGTTATATTCGAATACTAACTTCAGGAAACTATATTCATGATATCAAGATGAGTCCAAAATGTTTTAAAGATATGATTGGCATTTTTGAAATCTACTCGTATAAAACCATTAAACCAGAGCCAAAACAGAATTTGCATAAGTGAATTTTCAATAAGAGCTAATGTATTTTTATTTTAATTTTAAATAGCAGGGCTTTTGGTATACAAAATTTTCAAGCAATAGAAACTTTTTTCCATTAAAAAAAAACTTTCAGATTCTAGGGAGCATTTCTAGATTCTCAAACTCTGGAAACTTTTGCTTAAGAAAACCCCTCAGATCCAAAAAAAATTTTTTTAACAGGAAAGCCCTCAGATGCTAAGGATATTTTCCTTTGGAGAAATTCTAAGCTGCTGAGGACATGTTCCAATAGAAATACTCTTAGATTTTGAGGATAATTTCTTATAGAAAGCTCCTCAGATTCTAAAAACACTCTCCTATAGAAATACTCTCAGATTCTGAGACAATTTCCTATAGGAAACACTTCCTATGTAGAGGAGAATATTCTTTGGAAAATGCCTCAGATTCGGAGGACAATTTCTTATAGAAAACCGTTCAGATTCTGAAAACATTCTCCTATAGAAATACTATTAGATCCTGAGACACTTTCTATGCAGAGAAGATTTATCTTCAAAACATTCTTCAAAATCTGAGGCTTTTCCTATAAAACACCTGGGATTCTAAGGACATTTTCATATATAAACAAGTAAGAAAATTATAGTCGGTCTAGACCGACTATACGATACCCTATACCATGCGTTTAGAAACCCTATCTCATAGGCCCAACTAACTGGACATAGAAAATAAGCAAAAACCGAATTTGAGTGGCATTTTTATTAATTTTTTTGGCTGCAGATATGAAAAAGTTCATATCGGATGCTATATCTATATAGGGACTAGGTCCAAAAATGGACCGATCCTGATGATGTTTGGTAAAGTCTCTTGTATTTTGCAAAAATATATACAAACAAAATTTGAGAAGAATCAGTGCAATATTTTTGTTTTTTAATAGATTTAAGTGAAGATCGGGAAGCAGCTCTGTATGGGGTCAAAGGGATCATTTTTGGACTACTCATTAATGGATGTAATGAACGCATACAAACCCAATTTGAGTAAGATCTATATGACAATTTGGATCTTATGGCAATTTATGTCGATTTCATATGGGTAATTTGTATGGGGGCTAGGTCTGAACATGGACCGATTCTCACCAATTTCAATAGCGTTCATCCCATGGCCGATAAAAGCTTATATACCAAATTTCATCAAAATATATTCATATTTGCGACCTGCAGTTTGATTACAAGCTTTACATGGACACACAGACGGACGGACGGACGGACATTGTTAAATCAACTCAGAAAGTGATTCTGATTCGATCGGTATAATTAAAGATGGGTCTAGGTCAAATATTTTTGGTTGTTACAAACAGCAGCACAAAGTCATTATACCCAAACAACATAGTGGTATAGGGTATAAACACCACAGATTGTACAAAAAACAGCTCAGAGGACATTTTCCTATAGAAAACATTTGCTTATATAAAACACCACAGATTTCGAAGACATTTTCTTATATAAAACTCCACAAATTCTGAGGACATTTTACTACAAAAAACACCGTAGATTCTGAGCTTATTTTCATATATAAAACACCTCAGATTTTGAGGCCATTTTCCTATAGAAAACATCGAAAATTCTGAGGACATTTTGCTATAGAAAATATTACGGATTTCAAGAACATTTTCCTGTATAATACACCACAGATTCTGGAGAAATTTTCCTATGTAAAACACCTCGAATTAGGGCATTTGCTTATATAAAACACCACGGATTTCGAGGACATTTTCCTATATAAAACTCCACAAATTCTGAGGACATTTTACTATAGAAAACACCTTAGATTCTGAGCTAGTTTTCATATATAATACCTCTCAGATTCTAAGAACAGTTTCCTATAGAAAACAATACAGATTCTGAGAACATTTTCCTATCGAAATTACCACTGTTTTTGAAAACGCTATCCTTTAGGAGAAATCTCTAATTCTAAGGACATGTTCCTGTAGAAAACAACACAGATTTTAAGAATAATTTCCTATAGAAAACATGTCATATTCTGGAGATTTTCTTAAAGAAACTCCGTCAGAATAATTTTCTACAGAAAATCCCTCTGATTCTGAGATTCTTCAGATATTTTTCCTAGGCTTTTTCCAACGAAAACACATCAGAATATGGAAACATTTTCGTAAGAAAAATTCTCCAAATTCGGTTAATATTTTCCCCTAAAATCTGATTTATTTTCCCTAAAGAAATCCTTACGATACGAAAAACTTTATTTTAATAGAAAAACCCTAAGATTTTCCCATAGCAAAAGAAGATAAAATAAAAGAAGATAATGGAGAAAGATAGAAACTTTTCGTAAAAAAACACTTACATTTTGAAGATGTTTGCCTAGAGAAACCCTCGGAGTCTGGGGACTTTTTCCAACAGAAACCTTCGGATTCTGAGGACATCATAATGTTTAAAAACATGTACATTCCACCCAATTTTACTGAAGATAAATACTAACATATAAAAAAATAGAAAAACTCTCAGCTTTTGAGAACTTTTAGATTAGTTAGATTAAGAAGGCTATACGCACTGCGACCAACTAAATCTTTTGCCCAGCTCATGATTGTCCTACAGATTAAGGCTCCTTATAAAGACAATTACTGTGTTTGGCATGAGATACCATATGTTCCGGGGAGATACAGTGTATCCTCCAAGTTCTAGGGTTCTTTTAGCACTTAGTTTTGGACATTCGCAGAGAATGTGTTCTTCTGTTTCCAAACCCCTGTTCGCAAAACCTACACGTGTCTTTAATAGACTGACCTTTTATTCGTAGTTGATATCTAAGATTACAGTGTCCAGTAAAGAATCCCATCAAGGTCATTAAGTCCTTCTTATCAAGATAAAGTAATCTTTCCGATTGAACACTGGATGGAGTTATAAATCTCTTAGCTTGCCAGTGGCCGGGACTTTTGGATGGGGTTATAAATCTCTTAGCTTGCCGTTGGCCGGGACTTTTGTCCCAGTATTCGGCAATTTGTAATTCTCACCACTTCTTAATTTTCCCTTGATGGATGCTACTAAAACACCACAGAATGATTCCGGACCGATGGAAGGACTACGGGCCCCTCGATTTGCTAGGCAATCTGCCCTTTCGTTGCCCTCGGGTCTTTTGGGTCCCGGAATGCAGCATAGTAAGTTTGTTGCATCTGCCTCGTTGGATGAGCACTTCGATTCAATCCAAAACGAGTTTAGACCTCCGCTTAAAAAATGAATGGGCATTTTACCATGGGTAAGGCACGTTGAAAATTGGGACCGAATATGCCCACGGCCGTGTCTCTATTTGATTGTTTTGAGCCATCTGTGAACCACACATGAGAACCCTGCTCTGGTTTCCAGATCCTACTGGTCCATAAGCTCCGTTCCAATATCATTGTTTTAAATTCTATGATAATATCTTTTTTGGTAGTATTCTGTGCGAGTCTCATGTGAACTTTTAGGTCACCGTAATTCATGTTACCAAAATCCTGAAGTCGTACGGCACTGATGCACGCATCTTCGATGACCGAAATATGCAGTGGTGTAATGTTAAGCATGACGCTGATCGCATAGGTTGGACACTTTCTGTTCGCCCCGGTGATACCAATACAGGCAATGCGGTACACCTTGTTCAGGATTGCCTTAGCATTCGCTTGCTCAATCTTTGGCCACCATGCAAGAGCAGAATAGGTAACCATTGGTTTCGCAATAGTCCTAAACGAACATGTTCTAACAAATGCCCTCTTGGCCTTTTTGGTAATTTGACCTAAGTGGTTTTCCCATGTGTGGAATTTATCCAGTTTAACCCTAAGATACTTGACTTCGTCCGAGAACCCTATTGACAAGCCGTTCAGTCTTTGTCTCACAGTTTCCTTCGTTTGGTGAAAGGTATCAGTATGGTCTTAGATGAGTTCATAGATAACCCTTTATTCTGATACCAACTGAGGGTATAATTCAGAGCCTATTGCATACACCCCTATATTGTACTCCCATCGAAGCCGGTGACAGAGATAACAACTTCGTCTGCGTAGCCAAATGTTCTGAATTCTAAGTTGTTTGGCTCCTTCAGTAGCTAATCATTTAGAACTTATTTCTATAGAAGCCTATAGGGATTCAAAGGACTTTTTCAGAATCCCTTAGATTGGGAAAACTTTTACTTAAACGTTTTCTCTAGAATACTTGTCGAATTCAGAAAAATTTTTCATAAAAAGTATTCTTCAAATTCTGAATACATTTTTCCTCACACTTTGAAGATGACTTTCTATAGAAACCCTCAAATGTTGAGGACTTTTTCAATAGAAAGACCTTCAGATTCTGAAAATTATTTCTTTAAAAAAACACTTACATAATAAAAACCTTTTCCAATAGAAAATCCTTCAGATTTTAACACAATTTCCTAAAGAAAAACCTTCAGCTTCTGAAAACATAATCTTATTAGAACTACCAACATTTTCTCAAGACCCTTAATTTTCAAAACCTTTTCCAGAACAGAAATCAAGTTGCGATCCAACATAATTTATAGCTTGCAAGAATCTCAAATTGTGCAAAAAAAAAAACAATTATAAACATTATAAATTCATTAGGAATATGTATTAAATAAAAAAAATTAACAATCACCTATTTCGCTTTACAGCTAATGAATGTGCTTCAGATACTAAATGCAAACCTATTCGTGAGTGTCCCGATATGTTGGAGAATTTTCAGGCGTATAAAAATAAAACATATTGTAATTTAAAACAACGTAGTACCTATGTTTGTTGTAGAGTGCCGCCACCGAAATATACCACAGAAAAAGATGATGACATTCGAGCAGTAAGAGGTAATAGATCTCCACAACTTCAATATCAATTATTCTCCAATATTATGTGATCATTTTGTATTTTTTTTAATTTTTTTGCAGAATGCAAATCTTTTAAGCAGCTACGTCCAAAATGTGAAAAACCTTTGATATCGGATAGTCAAAAGGCTGAACCCAAGGAGTTTCCATTTATGGCAATGGTATTCTACAAAAATGGAGATAGCAATAAATGGCTTTGTAGTGGAACATTGATTAGCAGTAAATATGTCTTGACGTCTGCTAATTGTTTCTACACAGCGGAGTAAGTACCTACTCATACAATTTGTTTATTAACTTTTTGATTGAGCGTTATATATGTAAATCTTAGAGAATATATGAGGGCGGCTTGATAGCTTCGCTGGTGATCGTTTTACCCTTTTCAATGTAATCGCTGTGAATGACACCCCTGCATTCTAAAAAATGCTTGTCATGATCTTGTTGGCCGACAGACCCATCTTGACCATCTTTGGTGCATTTTCAGCATCAAAAGTTTATTGATATGTCGGCTTGCTTTCTGGTGTATTGTAATGACTCCATGCTTCGTCCACGAATCGGCGCAAGAACTTCTTTGGATTGCGATTGAACATCGCCATATATTCCTTTGAAGCGGTCACATGGTTGCGCTTAATTATAGTTGCGACATTCATGGCGCGAATATCTTTTTCTTGTAAAATTATAGTTGAGATGCTTACAGCCTCAGCCACCTCACGCACTTTCATTCTCTGGTCCTCCGTTATTATTATATGGTTTTTATCGATGATTTATGATGGGATGACCTCTTTTGGGCGACTTAAACATTCGGCGTCATTTATGCTGGTACGACCACAAACAGTAAACCACTTCTTAACCATTGGAGTTGGTGGTGCAGAATCCCCATCATATGATGATATATTATCTTTAAATTTCCCCTAAATACCTTTTGGACCAAATGTCACAAAATTCTGAGCCACGCTCCTTGAAATTCGACAAAATGTTACCCTATTGTGTTTATTGTATCCATAAATCAACAGTCTCAAAATAATAGTTCCCAAACAAGCTAATATCTCGATATTCTCGTAATTTAGTTCATGATTTGCATATTTTTTTTTAATATGTAGATAAATATGGTCCTAGTTTCAAGTTGTGTATGTTTTAAGAATATGTAAATAACCTCGTTAAATATGGATTTGGATTTGGTTTATTAGAGTTTAATAAACGTTCTGATAACAATTTTAATTTCCCATTGCAGCATTCCGAATACAGTACGCTTAGGTGAATTGGATTATGGCTCAACAACCGAAGACGCCTCACCCCAGGATTATGATATTAAAAATTATATAATCCATCCCGAATATTTTACAACAGACATACAAACCAAATACAATGACATAGCGTTAATTGAACTGGCATCGGAGGTCACTTACAATGACTACATAATGCCAGCCTGTCTACCGCTGTCGGATGGCAGGGAATTTAATGAATATCTAACTGCCGGTTGGGGTAAACCTGTTGATAAGACTGGTACTGATACTTCGCATTTGCGTAAAGTAAAACTAGATCGCTTTGAAGATAGCAAGTGCTTTGATTTAGTCGAAAAAACTGCTGAACTCGAAACTGGTGTTAATAATCGCACACAAATGTGTGCCGGCTCTCTCTCTGACACCACTCGTGATACTTGTGTAGGTGATTCGGGTGGACCGCTGTTTGTTGATCATCCCGATTATAATTGTCTATTTTTGATCTTGGGCGTCACCTCGTTTGATGCTGCTGACTGTGGCAATGTCGGTTATCCAACAGTTTATACAAGAATTTCATATTATTTGAAATGGATTGAGCAGATTGTATGGAATGAAACAGCAAGACTCCCTTAAGATGTCGCGTAAATGTTTGATTATCGAATAAAGGTTTTTGTTAAAAAAAAATTAATTTAATTATGTATTTTATAAAAATAATACAAACTTTCTGAAGTAACATCTATATATTTCGATTTAGAGTTATTGAAGAATACACAATGCTTACGATATTTTAAGTACGACCGAATCCATTTTAGGAAGATTCCGGAGAATCCAATAATATCAAGCTTCGCTAGCAATATACCATGGCTGACTTTATTAAAAGCTTTGCTAAAGTCTGTGTATATAACATCAGTTTGCATATTTTTCCAGAATTCGGAATTTATATAGGAAGTAAGTTCCATTAGATTAGTAGTCGTAGACCGTCCTTTGCAAAAACCATGTTGAGTTGGTGATAGAATTGATGACATTTCGTGTGATAGATTTAAATAGATTTATAGTGCGGGATAAAAACGAGTTTTTCCAACACTTTAAAAAGAAGCCAAATTTAAGAAAGTTTTTATATATGGGAGTTAGCGGGGTAGCCAATACTTCGGCACAATTTTTTTACCCTATACCACTATGTGGTTTGGGTATAATGACCCATCTTTAATTATACCGATCGAATCAGAATCACTATCTGATTCGATTTAACGATGTCCGTCCGTCCGTCCGTCCGTCCGTCTGTGTGTCCATGTAAAGCTTGTAATCAAACTGCAGGTCGCAAATATGAATATATTTTGACGAAATTTGGTATATAAGCTTTCATCGGCCATGGGATGAACGCTGTTGAAATTGGTGAGAATCGGTACATGTTCAGACCTAGCCCTCATACATATTACCCCTATAAAATCGACAAAAATTGTCATATAGATCCTACTCAAATTGGGATTATATGCGTTCATTACATTCATTAATGAGTAGTCCAAAAATGATCCTTTTGGCCCCATATAGAGCTGCTTCCCGATCTTCACTTAAATCTATTAAAAATCAAAAATATTGCACTGATTCTTCTCAAATTTTGTTTGTATATATTTTTGCAAAATACAAGAGACTTTACCAAACATGATCAGGAGCGGTCCATTTTTGGACCTAGTCCCCATATAGATATAGTATCCGATACGAACTTTTTCATATCTGCAGCCAAAAAAAAAAAAAAAAAAATCCCACTCAAATTTGGTTTTTGCTTATTTTCTATGTCCAGTTAGTTGGGCCTAAGAGATAGGGTTTCTAAACGCATGGTATAGGGTATCGCATAGTCGGTCTAGACCGACTATAATTTTCTTACTTGTTTAATATGCAGCTGGGAATACCATCTGGACCCGGATTAAATGAGCTTTTTACACTTTTTGGACTCTTAAGAACAGTCAATACATCTAAGGATGAAATATTAATTGATATCAGCCTTGGACTATCATAAGGATATCGTGTGTGGTTTAACGTCATTATTTCATGGTGGTTGGATATAATGTAATTTTACATTTAGAATTTACATTTTTGGATTTTTATACCCTATACCACTATGTGGTTTGGGAATAATGACTTTGTGCTGCTGTTTGTAACAACCAAAAATATTTGACCTAGACCCATCTTTTATTATACCGATCGAATCAGAATCACCATCTGATTCGATTTAACGATGTCCGTCCGTCCGTTCGTCTGTGTGTCCATGTAAAGCTTGTAATCAAACTGCAGGTCGCAAATATGAATATATTTTGATGAAATTTGGTATATAAGCTTTCATCGGCAATGGGATGAACCCTATTGAAATTGGTGAGAATTGGTCCATGTTCAGACCTAGCCCCCATACAAATGACCCCTATAAAATCGACATAAATTGACATAAGATCCATATTGTCGCATAGATCTTAGTCAAATTGGGTTTGTATATGTTTATTACATCCATTAATGAATAGTCCAAAAACCATCCCTATGGGACAACTCTTAGTCATAGGCCCCATATAGAGCTGCTTCCCGATCTTCACTTTAATCTACCAAAAAATAAAAATATTGCACTGATTCATCTCAAATTTTGTTTGTATATATTTTCGCAAAATACAAGAGACGTTACCAACCATGGTCAGGATCGGTCCACTTTTGGACCGAGACCCCATATAGACATAGCATCTGATATGAACTTTTTCATATCTGCAGCCAAAAAAATTAATAAAAATGCCACTCAAAATTGGTTTATGCTTATTTTCTATATCCAATTGGTTGGGCCTAAGAGATAGGGTCTCTAAGCGCATGGTATAGGGTATCGTATAGTCGGTCTAGACCGACTATAATTTTCTTACTTGCTCTTCTTATATTTGACTTCATTTTACTAATACCGTTTTCTTTTCTGACAAAAATGTCGCATTTTACTTGCACTTTTTTCGAAAAGTTTATTTTTTTATATGTTCTGAAGTAAGAGCAACCTTATCTTATACATCAATCGAAAGGTCTCAGAATGCTGTGTTCACAAAATGCTAAATATTTTGCTTGTTATCCTCTTTGAAGCCATAGAGTGAAAATGTTCAAAAAGGGGAAACAATGGGGAAATATTCTCTCACTATGACCTGAAAGAAGTCAATAGCTGAAATTTTGTACGATTTACGAGGGCTCGACTTTGAGACCTTTCTGTTGGTGTACAAGATAAGCTTGCTCTTAGTTCAGAATATAAAAAAATACATTTTTTGTCAGAAAAGAAAACGGCATAAGATAATTGTCGTAAATTTTTTTTATTTTCTAGGTTATAATGACTTCTGGCTATAAAATATAGAACTTTGATCAATTTGATTTTTACTTTTCTTAAATTTTTTCATAAAGCCTGTTCCTAAGATTTTTCAACCACGCCAGTGTATTTGTATTCCATGGAGGAGCATTTGTTTTAGGCATTTTTATTGAAGGAACAGTTTTCGTTATATTTGTTAAAAGTTGGACTACTTGATCAAAATTACTTCAACCATTTGAAAATGAAATGATTTCAAGCCTGTGTGAGTCAGATAGTAATTGATTTAGCATTTGGAAGTTAGTTCGTTTAAGGCATAATGATTCAGAAACACTAGAAATTTTAGGTCTCTGTGGGTGTGGTGTGGATATTAAAAGTGTTGGATGATGACAATCCTCAGGAAAACATAACGGATTTGTTCTAGTTACACTGAATAGTGTAGGGTTATTTACGAACACGCGATCCAGCCTTCACAATTTTGCTTGTTTACATACCCGTCAAGATCAAAATGAGCTTCATCTGAGAAGATGATTTTTTTGGCAAAATCGGCATCTTCTGTAAGTCGATCGCAGGCCCACGCATTGGATTTTCAGTTGGCTTCAACTCCTGAACCAATTGGACTTTGTATGGCGTCATACCAAGGTCTATATGCAAAATTCGTCTCAATGATGCCTCCGAAATGTTCAATTCTTGAGAACGACGCACTGTGGTCAATATTTTGAGACAGCGGCCAAAACTCCTTTCGGTTTTTGTTCTCCGATTTTAAAGTTATTAGACTCATATGAAAGTAGACAGTAGTAAACCTCGGGAGCCAAAAAATTAGAACTCGATTTCAACTATTTCACTGAGAACAGGGTGGTCCAAAATGGGCTTTTTCAGAATTTAGAAAATTTATGATATTTTTAGTTAATTTTAAAGTTTAAATGATCATAACTTTTTTGTTTTTCAAGATTTTTGGACGAAATAAATTTTGTGTTGTAGCTTAACTTATTTCCTATTACTGGTAAAAAAAATTGAAGCTCTACTGTTTTTAGAACAATTTAAATTTTTTTTTTTTAAAAGGTCAAATTTCTCGGAAATTTTTTTACTTCATAGAGCACAACTCCTGTGAGTCAAGCTGAGTCAAAACACAAATTTACTATTTTGTACCCTTAACTCTCCCCTACATTCCTATATATACATATCCATGCATCGGGACTGCACTACAGCAATTTTTCTGACCCAAGGTAAGATATTCGGTACAAATGCACGTCATATTTTTTGAGAAGTTATTTGTATGTGAAAGTGGCTATTATGCATATATTTTGATGAAATTTTGTACAAGAGTTCTTATTGACCCAAAAAATAATTCTGTTGAAATTAGGAGAAGTTGGCCCATATTTGGACCTAGTCCACATAGAAGGGTGTATCAAAATTTTGACAAAAATGACAATAGAACTCTCAAATTATGTGGTATCTGGCAATTCATTTGGAAAAGGTAAAAAAGATTTTATTGCCATCTAATATTACACAACTTAAATATGTGAAAATTGCAAATAAATTTAAAACCAATGGAAATAACTGGTAAAACCAAGTACCTTTTATATTATTGCCAGTACCTGTTAACTCTCAAATTATGTGGTATCTAGCAATTCATTTGGAAAAGGTAAAAAAGATTTTATTGCCATCTAATATTACACAACTTAAATACGTGAAAATTGCAAATAAATTTAAAACCAATGGAAATAACTGGTAAAACCAACTACCTGTTATATTATGTTTCAAAGAGGTAAAAAAGATCATGTTGAAACTTCGAGCAATAGTATATTAATCCATGCATTCATTTTTTTTCGTCATTATTGTTTAAACAATGGCTAAATTCAGTTATAGTGTTCTATCTGATATATATTTTGAACGGAAAGATGAAAACTACATTATTTTACATATAATGAATAATCCATTCTTCAAAATATGCGACAAACAAGAAATTAAAATTCATTACTTAAAAATAAAAAACTTTTTAAATACTTTAAGAAAACGGTACAATCAATGTTCAAGAAACAAGAAATTGTTTTACTCACGCAACCAAGAATGGCTAAGAAATAAACTGATTTTTAAAAAGCCATCAGTAACTACAACGGAAACTGGAAAAGGTGGTCGACCAGCAAAGCCAATTGATAATTGTAGTGAAAGATCACGAAGACGCAAGCTTAAACATATCAATGAAGAAGTTTCTTGTAGCATCATAAAGGATTCATTTCTGCATCAAATTCAACCATCGAAAACTAAAAAGGGTAAAATTGCTATCATTGAAAAAATAGTGGAAGCAAGCCCCAGACGCACAAAAAGGATTTTAGAAAGTATGCCGACACCAACTGAAGAAAATAAATTTACTCCAGAAGAAGCATTTGCACTATTTTTGGATTTGAAAATGACTAAAAACCAATATATAGAATTGCGGAAGCGAACCAATGAAAAAAATTGTGGAATTTTTCCATCATATCGAGATATAGTTTCTGCCAAAAAAGATTGCTTACCTTCACCAACTGCTATTAGTGTAACTTCAAGTTCAGCAGAAATAAAATTGCAGGATCTTCTTGAACACACTGCAGAACGATTATTAAAGACATTTGATGCTGACTATTTAAAGAAGTTTAAAAATTGCAGCATGACTTTAATTTCTAAATGGGGATGTGATGGGTCCTCTGGCCAGAAACAATACAAACAATGTAATGCGGAAAATTCATCAGATGCCAATTTATTCATGATTTCTTTCGTTCCATTACGTTTAACAAAAACTTATATTGGTTCAGAGCCGTCAACTAGTAGAGCTGCAGAGATAGATGTATGGAAGAATGAAATTCCCTCGTCAACAAAATTTTGTAGACCAATAAAGCTTGCTTACAAAAAGGAGACTCAAGATGTCATAGATGAAGAAGTTCGAAAAATAAATGATCAAATTAAAGAACTTCAACCAGTAACATTTAAATTTGATGACCAAGACATTGAAGTAAATTTTAAAATGTGTCTCACAATGATTGATGGAAAAGTTGCACAAGCTTTAACCAAAACAAAGTCATCGTCAAGCTGCACCATATGCCAAAAAACATCAAGTCAATTGAGCCAACCACCAACACAAGACGATAGTTTTAATGAAGCATATGAATTTGGAATGTCACCTCTTCATGCTAGAATTCGTTTTATGGAGCATATTCTTAAATTGGGATACGATTTGGAATTTGGCCCGTTAGGCGAAACAGTGAGAAACAACAAAGAAAATTTGGAAAAAAGAAAGCAAAAAAAAAAGATATTCAAGAAAAATACCGTGAGATAGGCCTTCTAATTGACCAGCCAAAGCAAGGAGAAGGAAATTCTAATGATGGAAACACAGCAAAGAGATTTTTTTCCGATCCAGAAACTGCAGCTTCTATAACTGGAGTAGATTATGATTTAATACGACGATTCCAAATCATATTACAAGTTATAGCATGTAGCAAAAAGATAGATGCAAAAAAATTTGGTCAGTATGCTAATGAGACAGCAACCCTTTATAACCAAAAATATTCTTGGAGACATATGCCAACCACAGTTCACAAAATTTTGTTCCATGGGGAACAAATAATTCAGCACAATATGCTTCCAATTGGAGATCTCTCAGAAGAAGCCCAAGAAAAAAGGAACAAAGGCTACAGATTCTTTCGCGAGCACAATACAAGAAAAATTTCCAGATATTGTACTAATGAAGATCTTATTAATATTTTGTTGTGCACATCAGACCCAGTCCAGTATTCGACAAAAATGGAAATCAACCTCATTAGAGTTAGATGAAGAAGCTAAACAACTACTGCAAAATGAAAATCAAAGCTATTTGGAAGAAATTTTTACTAATATTGTTTAATTAATACTAGTTTAAAGATTATAATTTGTTTCTAATTTTAGTATAAATTTTTATTAATACATTTAAATAAAATATATGTGCACTTTAAATCAATAGTAAAAGTTTACTTAAAATTTTATCGATGTTGTGTTCTGTATATAATATATCCAAATGGTATTGATATTGTTGGGAATTTCAGTGTTATTTTTCAGTTTAATCCTCACAAGAATTAGCTTTCTTGCAAAAAAACCAACCTTTGGCCCCTGTGAATATTGAGACTAAATAAATGTCAGTTGCCAAATGTTGGCATTTTCTGACCAAAATTAAGTTTAGGAATAATAAATAAGTATTGGTTGTAAAATTCGATTGAAGAAAATAAGAAATTATAAAAAAAATACCTATTTAAAATGTCAAAATATTCAACTTTTACATGGAAACTCAACAAAAAATTAAAATGCATTTTTAACTCCAAATTACTTACGTTCCTATCAGTCGATTTTTACGTTTGAAGCTTAAAGTCCCTCCTATTGAACAAAAAAAAACAAATTGCGTAAAAAAATACCAATCAGGTCAAAAGTTATAGAGTTTTGACCGCTATCTCGCGAAATTGACCACTGTGCGACGGTGAATTGATGTTGATGGCGCTTCACGTACACTTTCTGCCACAGCAGCAATATTCTCGGGTGTACGCACTATTTTTGGCTTTTCACGCTTTGGTTTATCGATGAGGATGCCAGTTTCTTTCACTTTTTCCACAAGATAACGAACATACGGAGCTGACGGTGCTTCTCTTCTTCCAAAATCCGTACGCAATCTTCGCACACATTCTGCAACATTACCATGATTTTCAAAGTAATGTCGCAATATTTCCCAGCGTTGTTCAAGCGTAAACACAACCATATTCGTTCACCGGAAGGATAAAACTAATTATCTGTCAAATCAGACATGAGCTAAGTGTTACCATTCACGAAATGAGCACTAGTTGAAAAAAAAAACTTTAGATGGGGAACCCTTTATCATTCCAGTTATTCTATCGTTCCAGTCATTTACTTGGAAAACACACATATCAGCAAGAGATTTAAGGAAATCATGAGTCCACTCAGTTGAGGTAATTGCAATAATGAAATCAGTATTATCTAACGTTATGAAAGATGCTATCGGGATATTAAAATCGCTAAGTAAGATCAGGTAGTCAGTTGGTCTAAGTTTATCTGTTACAGATCTAATTGCTAAAGCGTGTTTTTCATATAGTTGGAAATCGGAGTTGGGTGGTATATAAGAGCAAGTAATAAATTGTATATTGCTTCCAAATTTTATAACCACAGTCACTAACTCCAAATTTGAAGAGTTTCCAACGATGATTTCTTCAGCAGGATGCATAGTCGACACAGTAATTAAGACACCGCCGCCAAGCCTTCCACTTCTATCTCGACATTTATCACACATTATTTCGGAGTTATTAATATTGCTTTTTAGCCAGATTTCCGTAAAAGCTACTATATGAAAAAATTAACGACATATTTGATATATTCTTTTTTGGTTTTTTTTATGATGCTCTCGAGATGTTGTTTCGCGATTTGTCCAAAAATTCCGTTATTTTATTTATACATAAATTTTTTTTTCACGTATGAAAATAATGTTTGACCGCTTATTGTCTCATTATGAATTTAGCCAATTGGTTGCATATAATTTCGGTCACAGAACTCGCAATGCTACAAACCAAACGTATTTCCGTATTATAATTGAACTGCAGAGCAACGAACACAAGAAGCAAGAGTAACTGCAAACGAAGTAGATATGAATCGACAGATATACCACCGTTCAGTAGAAACGGTAGAAACGCGTGATTTCTTTATATGCTCGCCATTCAAACCGATTATTTGTGGACCAAATATAAAGATGGCATGTCTGATGATATTTTCAATAGATGCGTACTGGAAAATCGAATACATATTTGCAAATGAACGAGGAAATTCACAACGAGACTTTAATATTAATTGAAGACATGTGTTTGATGATGTCAATTAGGCCTGACCGTGGCCAATCGTCCAACGCACGAAGCATTTCAAGAGTTGCGACACGAAAAATATACGATTACAATGCATTAGGAAAATCAATTCGAGTGAACGTTCCGCTGTTGAATCGGCAACAAAAATATGCTCATGGCACTTTGAAGAATGTTGTGAACGATGGAACTGTAGAGATTTTCGTTTTGGATTTTTTCGGTGGAACTGGAAAAACGCATCTGAGTACATCGATTTTGGCTCCCAGAATAAAATAGCACTTGCAACTGCTAATTAAGCACTCAATTTGCCGTTGAATATGCAAATTCATGAAACTTCAACGTGCAACGTTCCAAAGAACTGTGGGACGGCCCAAAGATTTGCAACAAAGCAAATTGATCATTTAGGATGAATATAAGGTGCATAAAAAGCTTTTAGAAAGGTTAAATAAAACAACGCAATATCTATGAAACAATCAAAACCAGTTTTGTAGCGCGATGATTCTGTCGGCAGGTGATTTTCATCAAATCTTACCGGTGATTCCACGTTAAACGCCAGCCGATAAACTAAATATTTCAAGTCGTCCGTTTTTGTCAAGAAAATCAAATTGAGGACGAACATGCGTGTGAAATTTCATAACGACCCATCTGGAGAAGAATTTTATAAAAGAATTCCTCCACATTGGCAATGGAAAAATGCCTGTTGATATTTCAAATGGTTGCATTAAACTCCCCGTTGATTTTTGCCAGTTCACCGAATCAAAGACAGAACTCGTCCGAAAAGTGCTCCCAAATTTTAATAAAATCATGTTTGGTTGAGCGTACGTGCTATATTCCAACCGAGGTTTTTAACTCGATAGATTTGCCAGGCTTACCATCTCACAACCTCCAACTGAAAGTCGGATCGATAATCTTAATGTCCTTATAATCACACCGGCTTGCAGTGAAAAAAATTAATGAACAACATCATCCAAGCAACAATTCTGAAAGGAACGTACAAAGGAGAAGACCTTTTGATATCACGTATCCCAATAAATCCGACGGACATGCCATTTGACTTTAAGCGCTTGCTTCCCGGTGTGGCTTTCAGCCGCTATGAAAATAAACAAATCGCCATGACAATTATTGAGTGTTTGCGGCATTAACCTTTAAAATCCACAATTCTCGCATGGTCAATAGCACGTCGCCTGTTTCCGTGTTGAACAATAAAACAAAAATATCGTTTATCATAGAGCATTGCAATGAAACAATTTTCGTTCAAAAATACGTTTATTTCTCTTTTTTATTTTGTTTGCCACAAAAAAAAAATAATTTTAATTTGGACAGGACGACGTCTGTCGGGTCAGCTAGTTTGATACAAAGAAAAATATCTGGTACTTTCTTGAGAAAAGGTACTTACTTAATAAAAGGTACTTATAACAACAAATTTAAAATAAGGCTTCCTGGGGCTATTCATCAAGCTCGATGGATGGCGAGAGTTATTTACGCGATAAATTTGTTCTTACTTCGCGATCAGCTAAAGTTATAGGGAGTTGCTCTATTCTTTACAACAACTTACGTTAAACCATGGATACAGTGCAATTTGGCCGTAAAAGCTCCCTACCAAGACTAGTGATATATTAAAGCTATGAATGTGTGGACCCTTCAATTGCAGAAGCTGTTTTAAAAAAAATCATGTGAGTCCGATCGCAGGGGAGATGTGTAAGCATCTAGTAATTAAATGTTTTTATCAAGGTTCAGAAAATACACACATGAAACACACAATGTTCTGTTCAAAAGCAGCCAACACATATCTTTATTTTTATATCAATTATGTGCGTTTCTAAATTTTCTACGGTGCCCAACACAACCATGACTGTGTTCGTTTTAATATTTCGTTATTTACACGAACATTTTTGTATCACATACTTTTTGTTTCAATCACACATAAAGCACACATTTTTGAGTGTTGCTTTATTTGAAGTTCATGCTCTGGTACGTGTACTGAAAAAAAAAACAGAACATGTACAATAAACAGGTTCGAGTTCAGTTTTTTAAAATCAAACAGAAAGCGTCATAGCAATCAACTGCAGGGTCTCTACTAAGATAAACATATTTATTATTTATTATTTCAACCGGTTAATTTTTCGCTTTTTATTTATCATTTATCATTTTTCGTTTTTAATTTTTTTTATTTTTTTATTTTTTTATTATACCCTATACCACTATATGGTTTGGGTATAATGACTTTGTACTGCTGTTTGTAACAACCAAAAATATTTGACCTACACCCATCTTTAATTATACCGATCGAATCAGAATCACTATTTGATTCGATTTAACGATGTCAGTCCGTCCGTCCGTCCGTCTGTCCGTCTGTGTGTCCATGTACAGCTTGTAATCAAACTGCAGGTCGCAAATATTAATATATTTTGACGAAATTTGGTATTTGATCTTTTATCGGCCATGGGATGAACGCTATTGAAATTGGTGAGAATCGGTCCATGTTCAGACCTAGCCCCCATACAAATGACCCCTATGAAATCAACATATATTGCCATAAGATCCAAATTATCATACAAATCTTAGTCAAATTGGGTTTGTATGTATATATTAAATCCATTAATCAGTAGTCCAAAAATGATCCGTATTAGACAACTCTTAGTCATAGGCCCCATATAGAGCTGCTTCCCGATCTTCACTTAAATCTATCGAAAAAAAAAAATATTGCACTGATTCTTCTCAAATTTTGTTTGTATATATTTTTACAAGAGACTTTACCAAACATGGTCAGGATCGGTCCATTTTTGGGCCTAGTCCCCATATAGATATAGCATCCGATATGAACTTTTTCATATATGCAGCCGAAAAAATTAACAAAAATCCCACTCAAATTTGGTTTATGCTTAGTTTCTATATCCAGTTAATTGGGCCTGAGAGATAGGGTCTCTAAACGCATGGTATGGTATCGTATAGTCGGTCTAGAACGACTATAATTTTCTCACTTGTTCTTCATTTTTTATTTTTCGTTTTCCATTTTTAATTTTTTTTTTTTCATTTTTTATTTTTCATTTTTTATTTTTCATTTTTTATTTTTCATTTCTTATTTTTTATTTTTCTTTTGCATTTTTATTTTTCATTTTTCATTTTTTATTTTTCATTTTTTATTTTTAATTTTTTATTTTTCATTTTTAATTTTTCATTTTTCATTTTTCATTTTTTATTTTTCATTTTCATTTTTTATTTTTAAGTTTTTATTTTTATTTTGCATTTTTTAATTTTTCATTTTTTATTTTTCATTTTCATTTTTCTTATTTTATTTTTAATTTTTTATTTTAATTTTTTTATTTTTCATTTTTTATTTTTCATCTTTTATTTTTAATTTTCATTTTTCATATTTTATTTTTAATTTTTTATTTTTAATTTTTTATTTTTCATTTTTTATTTTGCATTCTTCATTTTTCATTTTCATTTTTTATTTTTAAATTTTTATTTTTCATTTTTCATTTCTCATTTTTCATTTTTAAATTTTTATTTACAATTTTTCATTTTTCATTTTTTACGAGGGCGGTGGTTTTTTTTAATGAAAAAAGTGAATGTCGAGTGCTCATTAAACATTATATTTTGCGAAAAAAAAACCGTCAATCAAACCAAGGAAAAGCTCGATAAATACTATGGGGACCTGCACCATCAATTTCAATGGTAAAAAAAGTGGTTTATTGACTTTCATTATGGTCGCACAAATACAAATGACGCTGAACGTTCTGGACGTCCAATTGAGGTCAATACAACCGAAAATGTCAAAAAAAAATAAACGATATGGTGTTGGGCGATCGAAGAGTAAAAGTGCGTGAGATTGTTCATGCCATAAGCATTTCATGTGGCAGTGTGGTTTCGATTTTAAATGATCAGTTGGGTTTAAGATAGCTGTCTGCAAGATGGCTGCCGCGTTTGCTCTCAATTGACCATAAACGTGACAACTTCAAAATTCCATGAATTGGGCTACGAATTGGTTATTCATCCACCATATTCTCCGGATTTAGCCCCCAGTGACTATTTCCTATTTCCAAATCTAAAGAAACGGCTCGGTGGAAAGAGATTTAGCTCTAATGATGAAATTATTGATCAAAAATTCCTGTGTTATGGACCTCGAAAAATCCAATTTTTTTGGGGGGGGATATAAAAATTGGGGAAACGTTGGACTAAGTGTATTGAGCTAAAAGGAGATTATGTTGAAAAATGAATTTTTTTCCAAAAAAAACTGTGTTTCATTCTAAAAGTCACGGTCTTATTGATCCGCCCTCGTATTTTTAATTTTTAATTTTTATTTTTAATTTTCATTTTTTATTTTTCATTTTTCGTTTTTCATTTTTCAGTTTTTATTTTTCCTTTTTTAATTTTCATTTTGTATTTTTCATTTTTTTTATTTAATTTTACGTTTTGCATTTTTAATTTTTATTTTTCATTTTTTATTTTTCATTTTTTATTTTTCATTTTTCATTTTTCATTTTCCATTTTTCATTTTCAAACAGGTTATTACAAATCATAATTTTTTCACTAATACAATCATAAGTCACACTGGTTTTATCTTACGTCTTACATCTTACGCTGTTTTTGTGATTGTATTGCGAAATAAATTTTTACCACCCCGCGCGTGTAGTTGTTTACACATCAAAAATTTTGTCAACATCTATAATATTAGTATGCTAGGCGATTTCTCTTGACCGATGTTTTTTCTACCATTTTATCCCAACTTTGACAAAACGTATATTTTTTGAAAGGTATTTCTTTTTAGGTGTTCACCAGGCTTCCAGATTTATAAATTTTTGCCTTTGTTTTGAGTAAATTGCATTTAAAGTTGCTACTAACACATGCATAAAACTATACAATGCTATGTGTGTGTTTATTAAATTTGTTAATGTGTTCCTTAATGAGTTTCTTCATTCACAATAATAATAAAGCAAAAAAAAATTTGGTTTGTAAATTGGCTAAGTTAAAAAATAAAGTTGTTGTTCACTCTTTAAGGCCCCGTCGCACAGTGGGACGAATAGCAACTGTTCAGTTCAAATTACTCTACACCTCACATAGTTCAATTGTTTTAGATGGGGTTTTCTATAAAATGTTCGCCTTGAATTTGCCCATCGATGCCTCTTTTGGGTTTTTAATTTATGCTCACAATTTTCTGGAATTTGTCTCCAAAGATTGGGTTTTACAAAAAAAAAATTATTTTTGGCGCAAATGTGACCCTACGGAGAATTGGTTTTTTTTCAACAATTTTCAACTGAGAATTTTCGTTGCGATAAATCCTAAAAAAAACCGTCGGCTTGAAATTGCGGAGAAAAAGTTTTCATTGTTCATGTTTTTCAGAATTTTTTTTTTTATGTTAAGAAATGTGTCGAAAAATTCTGGAAAATTTTGTGAGTATTCCATGAATGATTTTGAACACATTTTATTTTATAATTTTTTTTAAAAAGTGAATATTTTTCTAGTAAAAACATCGCATCTCCACGAAAAGTTTTGAAACATTAGGGCCGTGATCGTAGGGGGCGTAAAATTTCACATGAGTTATATGGAAAAAAATTAGCGGAAAAAAATGGAAAAAAATTAGCGGTTACCGTTTCAACATTTCCCACATGGAAACCAAAGGGACCCTCTAATATATCTATATATATTATGATGTCGATGAATGGACGGACGGACAGACGGACGGACATCGCTAAATCGAATCAGAAAGTGATTCTGAGTCGATCGGTATAATAAAATATGGGTCTAGGTCAAATATTTTTGGAAGCTATAAACATCAGCACAAATTCATTATACCCTGACCAAATAGTGGTATAAGGTATAATTAACTGAATTATTTTATTATAATTATATTTACATCGTGAGAACGAATATAAAATGAACTCTACGTTGTTCTTTATCAGCATCTTATTGAATCGCGTGAGTTTTACTTTCATTAATATTTCATTTACATTTTTTTAATTAATTTAATTACAAAAAAATTTTATTTTATATTTAACACATTGCTTCTCTTTGGTTTACTTACACCACAACAAAATATAAAAATGCATTTTTTCTTTCGTTTTATGTACTTTTGTAAATTTTTTAATAGTTTTTAAGCACATACAAGAACTGAACTGGTTTTTTTATTTTAAAAATTTAATGGCCAAGTCCAAATGTTGTTTGTCTAGTGTTAAGGCCACAAACCGTAAGAACACTTTCTTGGTTGATGCATCATTTTATATCCTTCTTTCCCACAAACTTTTTGCAGTTCAAACGAAGAAAAAAAAATCAAAAAATTATTGAAGCATAAAAAAGTGTCCCATAAAAATGTGAAAAACTTTCTTGTCTCTATCGTTAACACTTGTATAGAATTTGTAATAATTTTGTTTGTATTTTATTTCAGTTTCAAATGTGAATTAAGGCAACATTTATTATCTTTTATATAAATTTTGATTAAAAAATTTTAGAAAGTTTTAAATTTTGTTTTTGTTTTAAACAAGACAATTGTTTTTAATGTTAAAAAAAAAAATTTTTTTTGGGGTGAAAAAAATTGTTGGCAAATAGATTTTATCTAATAATTAATATTAACCATTTTAATTTGAAGTTAATTGATTTTCTTTTTTGACCATTTTTTGATGTGTAAACATCTATACGCGCAGGGAGGTAAATTTCAATTTCACAATACAATCACAAAAACAGCGTAACATGTAAGACGTAAGACAAAATCGGTGTGACTTATGATTATATTGGTGAAAAAATTATGATATGATATGTAAATAAAAAACTAAAAATGAAAAATGAAAAATAAATAAAAAATGAAAAACGAAAAATGAAAAATGAAAAATAAAAAATGAAAAATAAAAAATTAAAAGTTAAAAATGAAGAATGAAAAATAAAAAATTAAAATAAAAATAAAAATGAAAATGAAAAATAAGAAACTAAAAATCAAAAATGAAAAACAAACAAGTAAGAAAATTATAATCGTTCTAGACCGACTATACGACACCCTATACCATGCGTTTAGAGACCCAATCTCTCAGGCCCAACTAACTGGATATAGAAAATAAGCATAAACCAAATTTGAGTGGGATTTTTATTAATTTCTTCGGCTGCAGATATGAAAAAGTTCATATCGGATGCTATATCTATATGGGGACTAGGCCCAAAAATGGACCGATCCTGACCATGATTGGTAAAGTCTCTTGTAAAAATATATACAAACAAAATTTGAGAAGAATCAGTGCAATATTTTTTTTTTTTTTATAGATTTAAGTGAAGATCGGGAAGCAGCTCTATATGGGGCCTATGACTAAGAGTTATCTAAAAGGGATCATTTTTGGACTACTGATTAATGGATGTAATATATACATACAAACCCAATTTGACTAAGATTTGTATGATAATTTGGATCTTATGGCAATATATGTTGATTTCATAGGGGTCATTTGTATGGGGGCTAGGTCTGAACATGGACCGATTCTCACCAATTTCATCCCATGGCCGATAAAAGATCAAATACCAAATTTCGTCAAAATATATTAATATTTGCGACCTGCAGTTTGATTACAAGCTTTACATGGACACACAGACGGACGGACGGACATCGTTAAATCGAATCAAATAGTGATTCTGATTCGATCGGTATAATTAAAGATGGGTGTAGGTCAAATATTTTTGGTTGTTACAAACAGCAGCACAAAGTCATTATACCCAAACCACATAGTGGTATAGGGTATAAAAATTAGAAATGAAAAACAAAAAATTAAAAATAAAAAAAATGAAAAATGAAAAATGAAAAATTAAAAATAAAAAATGAAAAATAAAAATGAAAACCGAAAAACGAAAAACGAAATATGAAAAATTAAAAACTAACCGGTTGAAAGAATAAATAATAATAAATATTTTCATATTAGCTGAGCCCCTGCAGTTGACTGTTAAAACTTTACAAGTTAAAACTTTAATAATTACAATTTTGCAGAATCCAATAAATTTGCATTAAATTTATAGCAGAGTAACATTAATCATCGTTATTGGCAGCTATTACTCGCACGAAAAATGTTGTGCCATTAGTGTGGCCACTGCGGAAAATGTGTGTGTATTAATAAAAAAAAAATGTGAGTGTATTGAGTTTTTCGAACTTGCAGTGTGATGTGTGATAGGGGGGTAAATTGAATCACATTTTTTAAGAGGTTTTATTTATTTTCGTTGGGAAATACATTTCTGAAGTGAAAAATAATTTAAATTGTCGTGAAATTCTTTTCTATAAAAAAAATTTTGGTGGAAAATAAGTTTGAGGTGAATAAAATTACAATGACTTTCTGCATAACGGAGCTCAGATATTTTTGAAATAACAAATGAAATGTTAAAATTATTTTAATTAAAAATCATTGATGTAATACTCACACTCATCATTAGTTCACTGACTGAATCTGTAACACGGTAGGATTAATATTAATATTTCAAACTCTATCAATATTTAAAATATTTAAAAAGTAGCTGATCTGAAAAAGGTGACAAATGGAAGGACCTTTTCTAAAAAAAAATCCTTTTCTTAAAAAAGTGCATTTCATAAAAAAAGTAATTTTTTAGAAAGTTACTTTTTTCTAAGAAGATATATTCCCTAAAAAACAATATTTGTTTAAAAAAAGTATATTTGCTTACACTAGCCAACAAGGTTTTAGACTGGAGCAACCAAATATCTTTTGTAATTTTCTGGGCTAATTCGAATCTGTTATTGGTTTTTCTCTATCGCATCAGGTTTTTGAGATACAAAAAAATGGTTTAATTCGTTTTTTACATAAAAAATCTATTTAAAAATTAATGAATTTTCAAAAGTGAATGGCGTTATTTGAACGTCATTTGTATTTTGTTGGTTTAGTTTCACGTATTAGAGTCCAGCAATAGTCTTCCAGCATGCTTTTGTCCCAATATCCTATATAATTTCTTTCAATTTTCATTAAATCTTGGTAAGCACGCTCCCCTTATTCATCGCTCATCACACCTAGGTTTTGTGGAAAAAAATCTTAATGCGAATGAAGAAAATGCATTTTGAGTGACATTCGTACACCTAATTCGTGATAGTTTTTCAATAATTCAGCAACAATTTGTCTTTAGTTTTCACTTTTATTGTTTCCAAGAAAATTGTATTGAAAAATGTCCCAGCTGCATATTCTTTCTCCAATAAACGATGTGAAAAATTGTCATCATTCAATAGCTTCCTGATCTGAGTGCCAACAAATATGCTTTCTTTGATTTTAGCATATGAAATTTTAGGAAAAACGGCTAACAAATATTTAAATGCTGCACCATCTTTGTCCAGAGCCTTGACAGAGTCCTTAAAAATGCTTAATTTTATGTGCAGCGGCAGAAGAAGAACGTCATTTGGATTAATTAATGGTTTATTTGAAATGTTTTGTTTTCCTGGTGAATACGAACAATAAGAACAATATTTTGTGAAAACTCCTTGCAGTCAACAAACCAATGACCTGAAACAGATTAATTTACAGTTATTTACGATGGTTTATACTAGATATATAAAGAAATTTAAGTCACACACTTAAAGGTCATCACAATTGGTATGGATGGTTTTTCATTCCCATTATGCAAAATACTAGGCTTTAAATTGTACTTAGAGCCATCAATAAATAATCTCCATTCAGTTTTGTCATATGGCTGGTTAATTTTAATGGAAGATCGGGAAGCAGCTCTATATGGGGCATATGATTAAGAACTGTCTTATAGGGATAAATTTTGGACTACTGATTAATGGATATAATAAGCACATACAAACCGAATTTGACTGAGATCTCTATGATAATTTGGATCTTATGGCAATATATGTCGATTTCATAGGGGTCATTTGTATGGGAACTAGGTCTGCACAAGGACCGAATTTCACCAATTTTAATAGCGTGCATGCCATGGTCGATAAAAGCTTATATACCAAATTTGATCAAAATATATTCATATTTGCGACCTGCAGTTTGATTACAAGGTTTACATGGACACACAGACGGACGGACATCGCTAAATTGACTCAGAAACTGATTCTGATTCGGTATAATAAAAGATGGGTCTAGGTCAAATATTTTTGGTAGTTACAAACAGCAGCACAAAGTCATTATACCCAAACCAAATAGTGGTATAGGGTATAATTATCGCTAGTTTATCTGAACTAGCTGTCAAAAATATATAAGCAAAGAAAAACAAAAAATTAATGTGTGCAATAAAATAAATAGAAACATTTAACAAATAAAAAGTATATATTTACATTTGTGACCTTCTCCGAGAAAAGGGACTTAGTGTGTCAAAAAACGGGTTGTGCCAAAAACGGTGGATTCTGGTACCTAAAAGGGTGTAGAAACTTTAAATGCGTTTTTTTCTCAAAACTTAATTTTCACACACTAGGTCCCTTTTCTCGGAGAAGGTCACATATACATATATATTCAAAAAAAATGGAAAAAATGAAATAGTGAAACATAAAGTGCAGAAGGATCTCTTGAAATATTTGCACAAAAAATATATACGTCAAAATGAAACAAGAACACTCGTCTGAACACCAAGGTTCGCAATCGTGACTCAGAGAGCGAATCAAGAGGTTCATTTTGCCGTCTGAACATGCTATTATGGCCGAAAAAGCTTATATGGGAAATTTCATCAAAATATATTTATATTTTTGACCTGTAGCTTGATTATGAAGTAAAGTAGAAAGATGTACGGACGGACATCGCCAAAACGACTTAGAAAGTGATCCTGATCGACTCAAAAAGTGATACTGATTCAATCGGCAAATAAAATTTTGGGCTCAATTCAAATATTTTTGGCAATAACAAATATCAACACAAACTCCTGACCTGATCACTTAGTGGTGTAGGGTACAAAAATTTGTCACTGCACTTTTTAAAAGTGCTTTAAAATATATGTGAATTTCTCCGAGAAAAGGGACCTAATGTGTGAAAATTAAGTTTTGAGAAAAAAAACGCATTTAAAGTTTCTACACCCTTTTTGGTACCAGAATCCACCGTTTTTGACGCAACCCGTTTTTTGACACACTAGGTCCCTTTTCTCGGAGAAGGTCACATATATATTTAAATATATATTAAACATTAGCTTAAATCAAAATTTACTTTCTTCAGATTGATTTGAAATTGTTTTCCATTGTGTATTTAGTGATTGTAGGCTGTAGCGTGATTTAAGCTTATACCGAGCCATGACCGCGAAAATAGCTTAAGTGCAAAAATCAGATTTTTACAGAACAAAAGTTTTTCCTCAATTATATTTACTTTATTTTCAGTATGTAAACAAACTGAAATGTGTAGTTAAGCTAAAATTGCTTTTGCTGTAAATTCGTAATGGTGCTTCGCATACCTCAGAAATTTTGATAGCTGATCCAAATCATCATAAATTATCGATTTTCATTCAAAAACGGAAATAGACCATCATGTCACTTAAGCTATTTTCGCGATTGCTGGGCGGTTTTAGATTGTTGTGTTTTTACGTCGTAACTACCGGTTTTAATAAAATTATAAACAATTGTGAGTTAGAATTACAAATTTATTACTGTCTTGTTGTTTAACTTACAATTTCAGTAGTTGCTACTAAAACCTATAGAATATCTAAGTTTGCATTGAAAATAATTATAAGAAATATATACGCATTAACATTTTTTACATTTATTATAAATTACAACTTGTATTACAGTAGCTGCATAAACTATTCGCTCACATAACAAATATATATTTAAAGTTCAATTAATATCAGACCTCCCTAGCAATAAATGTTAAATAAAATTAGAAAACGTTCTTAATTACACTTGCTAGAAAAAGTAACCGTATACTTAAAATTAAAACTATCATCCTATCAAAAAAAAAGTAAGAAAAATTACCGAAATTGAATTATTTTTTTTTTTAGTTTTTTAAATTTATTTAAGGTTTATTTCCTTTTACAGCTTTTATGCAGGTAACAACTGTAAAAGAAGAAAGAGTATTCGTACATTTGAGATAACTTGTATGATATTCTCTACGAACTCTATGCGCCGATTAGTAATCGATTTAACTGACTTTACATATTTTACTCCACTCATCCAATATGATAGAGTTCTTTTTCTAGCAAGTGTATAACTGAAAACAAAACATAAGTAATTCAAAATCAAATTTTGAATGACAAAAATAGTTGCTCACTTCACTAACTAAACAAGTAAGAAAATAATAGTCGATCTAGACCAACTATACGCTACCCTCTACCATGACCCAACAAGAAATGACTGACCGAAACTAACACATAAACAATTTTTGTACTAACACACAATAATTTTGTATTTGAAAACAAGTAAGAAAATTATAGTCGGTCTAGACCGACTATACGATACCCTATGCCATGCGTTTAGAGACCCTATCTCTCTGGCCCAACTAACTGGATATAGAAAATAAGGATAAACCAAATTTGAGTGGGATTTTTATTAATTTTTTTGGCTGCAGATATGAAAAAGTTCATATCGGATGCTATATCTATATGGGGACTAGGCCCAAAAATGAACCGATACTGACCATCTTTGGTAAAGTCTCTTGTATTTTGCAAAAATATATGCAACCAAAATTTGAGAATAATCAGTGCAATATTTTTGTTTTTTGATAGATTTAAGTGAAGATCTGGAAGCAGCTCTATATGGGGGCCTATGACTAAGAGTTGTCCCAGAGGGATAATTTTTGGACTACTGATTAATGGATGTAATAAACACATACAAACATAATTTGAGTAAGATCTATATGACAATTTGGATCTTATGGCAATATAAGTCGATTTTATAGGGGTCATTTGTATGGGGCTAGGTCTGAACATGGAGCGATTCTCACCAATTTCAATAGCGTTCATCCTATGGCCGATAAGAGCTTACATACCAAATTTCATCAAAATATATTCAGAATTGCGACCTGCAGTTTGATTACAAGCTTCACATGGACACACAGACGGACGGACGGACATCCGATAGTCAGATAGTCAGATAAACATATGACTGCCATTGATGATGTCCATCCATCATTATACCCTATACCACTATGTGGTTTGGCTTTGTGCTGCTGTTTGCAACTACCAAAAATATTTGACCTAGACCCATCTTTTATTATACCGATCGAATCAGAATCACTATCTGATTCGATTTAACGATGTACGTCCGTCCGTCTGTGTGTCTATGTAAAGCTTGTAATCAAACTGCAGGTCGCAAATATTAATATATTTTGACGAAATTTGGTATTTGATCTTTTATCGGCCATGGGATGAACGCTATTGAAATTGGTGAGAATCGGTCCATGTTCAGACCTGGTGGTGGCCATCGAGAGAATTGAGTTAGTAATAGTGTTTATGAGCATGTGTTAGTTGCACTAGACTGATCGAAATCCATGGACGTAACACAATGCCGATATTAAATGGGTTTGTGTAGAATTTGTATGAATGTTTATATGAATTCATAAAAGGGAAAATAGTTGAGTTCACGAAGAATGTGGTAAAATTTTAGATATATTTTGTTTTAAAATTTTAAATCTTACATTCTGAAAATGTAAAACAAAATGTGAAGACCATTTTAATCGCTTTTATCCATAAGTTTGAAGTTTATTAAATCAAATAAGTAATAATAAGTAATTCATTTCTTTACAAAACAAAAAAAAAACAAGTAAGAAAATTATAGTCGGTCTAGACCGACTATATGATACCCTATACCATGCGTTTAGAGACCCTATCTCTCAGGCCCAACTAACTGGATATAGAAAATAAGCATAAACCAAATTTGAATGGGATATTGCTTAATTTTTTTGGCTGCAGATAAGAAAAATTTCATATGGGATGCTATATCTATATGGGGACTAGGCCCAAAAATGGACCGATCCTGACCATGTTTGGTAAGGTCTCTTGTATTTTGCAAAAATATATACAAACAATATTTTTGTTTTTTGATAGATTTAAGTGAAGATCGGGAAGCAGCTCTATATGGGGCCTATGACTAATGGGACTAGGGATCATTTTTGGACTACTGATTAATGGATGTAACATATACATACAAACCCAATTTGACTAAGATTTGTATGATAATTTGGATCTTATGGCAATATATGTTGATTTCATAGGGGTCATTTGTATGTGGGCTAGGTCTGAACATGCACCGATTCTCACCAATTTCAATAGCATTCATCCCATGGCCGATAAAAGATCAAATACCAAATTTCGTCAAAATATATTCGTATTTGCGACCTGCAGTTTGATTACAAGCTTTACATGGACACACAGACGGACATCGTTAAATCGAATCAGATAGTGATTCTGATTCGATCGGTATAATTAAAGATGGGTGTAGGTCAAATATTTTTGGTTGTTACAAACAGCAGCACAAAGTCATTATACCCAAACCACATAGTGGTATAGGGTATAAAAAACACAAAATAGCAAAATTTAAAAAGATAAGAAATTTCAAAGGTTATTAAGTGGTATGTTACCAAAAACTAAAAAACTTACCAGCCTGCAGTAACTGGATTTTTTTAAAATTAAAAAAAACAAGTAAGAAAATTATAGTCGGTCTAGACCGACTATACGATACCCTATACCATGCGTTTAGAAACCCTATCTCTTAGGCCCAACTAACTGGACATTGAAAATAAGCAAAAACCAAATTTGAGTGGGATTTTTATTAATTTTTTTGGCTGCAGATATGAAAAAGTTCATATCGGATGCTATATCTATAAATGGACTAGGTCCAAAAATGGGCCGATCCTGATCATGTTTGGTAAAGTCTCTTGTATTTTGCAAAAATATGTACAAACAAAATTTGAGAAGAATCAGTGCAATATTTTTGTTTTTTAATAGATTTAAGTGAAGATCGGGAAGCAGCTCTATATGGGGTCAAAGGGATCATTTTTGGACTACTCATTAGTGGATGTAATGAACGCATACAAACCCAATTTGAGTAAGATCTATATGACAATTTGGATCTTATGGCAATTTATGTCGATTTCATATGGGTAATTTGTATGGGGGCTAGGTCTGAACATGGACCGATTCTCACCAATTTCAATAGCGTTCATCCCATGGCCGATAAAAGCTTATATACCAAATTTCGTCAAAATATATTCATATTTGCGACCTGCAGTTTGATTACAAGCTTTACATGGACACACAGACGGACTGACGGACGGACGGACGGACGGACGGACGGACATTGTTAAATCAACTCAGAGAGTGATTCTGATTCGATCGGTATAATTAAAGATGGGTCTAGGTCAAATATTTTTGGTTGTTACAAACAGCAGCACAAAGTCATTATACCCAAACCACATAGTGGTATAGGGTATAAAAATGCATAAAAGACATCTATAATGTTGTCAAATGGCGGCGACGTATGTTATTTATAGAAAATGCTTAATTTATAGTTTTAGAAATTTTCTCAACATTTTTGGTTTCTTTTAAACAAATATTCTCTGTGTACCTATTAAAAAAAATATATATGAATTTCAAAAGGCAATGCGACATAGACCCGCTTTATTCAAAAGCTTTCATAAGACTGAATAAAATTGTTGTTTACTTTTACTCTTTGGTGAGTATTTTTGTTTTCGTTCGGCTGTATACATATAAGAAGCCGAGCACCAGCGTGTTTGGCACGGCCTTCACTGGTCTAGATCAAATATTTTTGATAGTTACAATGGTGGTATAGGGTATAAATATTGCACAGACTTTTCTCAAATTTGGTTTGTATATATTTTTCAAAATATAAGTGACTTTACCAAATATGGTCAGGATCGGTCCATTTTTTTAACTAGTACCCATATAAATATAGCACCCGATATGAAACTTTTCATATCTGCAGCCAAAAGAATTAATAACAATGCCACTCAAATTTGGTTTATGCTTATTTTCTATATCCAATTAGTTGGATCGAAGAGATAGGGTCTCTAAACCATGGTACACGGTATCGTATAGTCGGTCTAGACCGCTATAATATACTTAATTTTTTTTTAATTTGTAGACCATGTCTGAAAAATACATTTTCTTAAAAATCTTAAACAAGCACCGTTTTAAAAAAAAAGTACCTATTCTTAAAGGCGTACCTTTTCTTAAAAAGTACCTATTCTCAAAAAAGTACCTTCTTACCTTTTCTTTAAAAAAGTTGCTTTTCTTAAAAAAGTGCCTTCTCTCAAAAAACTATTTTACAACCTTCTAATAAAATTGTACCTTTTTTTCAAAATACCCCTTTTTTTAAAAGTGTATAATTTTTTTAAATCACCATTTTTTAAAACTACCTCTTTTTGAAAAAGTAATTATTCTAAAAAATAAGCTTTTCTTAAAAAAGTACATTTTCGTTTAAAATTAGTACCTTGTGTTAAAAACTTACCTTTTCTAAAAACTTCTTTTTTATGAAGTGCATCTTCTTAAAAAAGTACCTTTCTTTAAAAAATAACTTTTTTAAAAACTACCTTTTCTTAAACAAGTATTTTTTCTTAAAAGTACTGTTTCTTTAAAAATTACCCTTTCTTAAAAAAGTGCCTTAAAAAAAATTTAATTTTCTTAAAAAAGTACTTTCCTTTAAAATAGTACATTTCATTAAAATAGTACCTCTTATTAAGGAACTAGTTTTTCTTAAAAAAAGTACTTTTTCTTAAAGAATTAACTTTTCTTAAAAAAGTTACTTTTTCTTAAAAATTAACTTTTCTTAAAAAAGTGACTTAAAAAGCTACCTATCCTTTCAAAAATTTCCTTTTCTTAAAAGAGTACTTTCCTTTAAAATAGTACATGTCCTTAAAAAAGTACCTCTTATTAAAGGACTAGTTTTTCTGGAAAAAAAAAGTAAGTAAATTTTTCTTAAATTAGTACTTTCAAAAATAATCTTTTCTAAAAAAAGTATATTTTCTTAAAAAGGTACTTTTTCTTAAAAGGCATTTATTGTTTTAATAAAAGTATATTTTCTTAAAAAATTCCTTTTCTTTAAATGTACATTTTCTTAAAAAAAGTGATTTCCTTAAAAAAGTACCTATTACTCAAAATATATTAAAAAAATTCCGTTTTTAAGAAAAGTATCTATTCTTACACAAGTACCTTTTCTTAAATAAGTTCCTTATAAAAAAGTATTTTCATTTTTCAGCAGGCGAATAGTTTTAGTATAGTTTTTTTTTTTAATTGATGTCGATTTGAATCATTTATTCCCAAATTGAAGAGCCTTTTGAAAATAATTATAATGCACCAATTCGAGTATGTCTCTAAAAGATAATTGTCAATGGAAATATGTTTTATTAATTTCATATAAGCATTAAAGAAATGAGTTTAAAAAACTAATAATTTAATTATTTTCATGCAAAAAAAAATTATAAATAAAATAATATACAATTGACAATGACAATTGGCAACAAAAATCCTTCTTTTCATTTCTTTTTAACTTTTTTTTTCAAATTCATATTTTAACATACGGTTTCACAGCTCTTTAAAGATCTGAAATTACTCATTTAGATAAGTGCTACACTTATGTTCTGTTATTTTACATAATATGAATGGGTCCATTATTTTGCATTTTAGTAGAAATAAAAATTGTTGTTTTATGAAAGAAAAGTTTTACAATATTATGTACAGAATTAATGCATATTTAAAATGTTAGTCACATGTTGCTTTTTTACGAATACGAATACTCGTATCTTAATCCCTTTCTTTTATCTCTAGATGTGTTGTTGTTTTGTTTTATTTGGCATATGTATACAACAGGTATTCAAATAGCAATTTGTTACGTAGATTTATTTTCTTTGAAGTTTGAAGTATTTTATATTGAACTTATTAATGAAACTTTCCACATTATAAGTGATTCCTAAATTAGCTTGTGCCTGGTCATTTGTTAGCTGACAAAATGAATTTCATTTCCATATATTTTAAATTAACTTTAAAATACATTTCGAAGAGGGTGTTTATTTAAACCACATAGAACTTGAAATTTTAAAAAATTATACAAAACTTTGTTGGGTAATAATTTAAAACATAAAACCCTAAAGAAGAAAAATAAAAACAATCTAAAAATGTAAAAATAATTTTTTTTAGTCACCATAAAATTGATTTTTCTACAAACTTTAACTTTGATAACCCATAAGTAGGCCCCTACAAAGCGCAGCACACTTTCCAAACGCTCATTTCATAGGCTGAACAGTTATCTATCATATGCTGTTTAAACTGTTCAGTTATGTTATTCGGTTCAAAAGATATGATTTTTGCAACGAAAAAACTCAAATGGCGCCACTGTGCAACGGTAGTACTGAAATGTTTCCAAATGTCTTGGCTGACGACTAAAAAAAGAGCAGCAAAAAAAATGAACTGTTATTTTGGTAACTGTGACCTGCATTCTATGGACTGGGTAGGAAATCCATTCTAGGATAACATTTCCCTTGGACAGTTACCTGATGAGAGATGAAGAGAGATGAGAGCAGCCTTATCAACGATTGCTCCAAATTTTGATCGCTTGTGCTCAGTTGAACACGCTCACATTTCTCAGTAAACATCCTTTCATATTAGGTAGATAGATTTCAGTAATAAATAAATACTAAATAAAAATTGCTTTTTTCTCTGGTGTAGCTTTATTTCTTGATTTGGTAGGTGTACCTTGAACATAAAAAGTTTGCGGAACACTGCCCTAGACGGTGCCATTTTTTTTTGGATCCCGATGTGTACGGGAATTTGGGAGATTCGGATCCATTCATTAGGTATCGTAACTGGCCAGAATATTATTAAAATTCTCCGCAGGCAGCGATTTATGAATACCCATAGCGATTTTACATCCTTCTGCGCTGCATTCCATGATTCACATCCATAGAGAAGAGGTAATTTTATGCAAAAGTTAGATATGTTTGGATTGGTTCTTTTCGAAATATGTGCTGATCTCCATATGGGGTTTAAAATGAATGTTAGCAGCTTTTATTCTTTTTCTACGTCGTCTGCAGAACCACCTGTTATAGTCAGAAGACTTCCGAGATAGCAGAACGTTGATACGTCTTCTCGTCTATTGCGAATGTTCTGCTATTAGAAGCATTAATTCTCATAGCTTTAGTTTTGGCAATATTTATTTTTAGATCAGCCTGAGCTGCTTCAGTTTGTGCTGCATTGATCTTAGCCTGCATATCATTGAAGTAGGGGGATAGTAGTCATATGTCGTTAGCATAGGCGAGATCTTCTAGCCTTCTGTTATTCCTCTATGTTCAAACGAGGCTCTAATCATTATGTTGTCCAGGACGATATTAAAAAGTAGGGGCGACAGAACACAGCCTTGTCTCACTCCAGTTTTAATTGTGAATGAGTCTTTAATAGTCATCATGAATAATTCGACAGTCTGTGGTATGATATAGAGCTTTAATAATATCAATTATTTTTGTTGGGGTGCCTTTGCATGCTAACGTACTCCATAGGGCTGAATGGGAAAGCGTATCGAATGATTTCTCAAAATCGATGAATATCAAGTAGAACGGCATCCTAAACTCAACAGATTGCTCAATTATGATCCGTAAACTGTTGACATGGATAATGCATGATTTGTGGGGACGGAAGCCAGCCTGCTCATTGCGGAGAAGCGGATCGAATGCGTCTGATAGCCTTTTATTGATGACTTGAGAGATTATCTCGTTTGCGATATTGATAAGGGTTATGCCATTCCAATTTTTGCATTGTGAGAGGTCTCCTTTTTTTGCTATATTAATAATTAGTCCTTCCTTTAAGTGAGTTTGTTACCCAAAGATTTTTATAACGTGGTAAATAAACTTAGCGCTAGTTTCGGGTGATACTTTTAATAGTTCAGGAGATAAATTATCCGGTCCAGGAGCTTTGTTATTTTTCAGAGACACTATGGCATCCATAATTTCGGGAGTTTCTGGGCAGTCCGTGGATATATCGTCCCTAGCACTATGCTAAATGCAACCACATTGGTTGTGACCAGTGTTCGACTTATTCGCAAACATCAAGGAGTAGTGCTCTGCCCAAACATCCATCTGTTCCGTTTTGGATCTGACTAAATCTCCATTACTGGTTTTAAGTGGTTTGTTATAAGCAAACGATTTTTGGGTTAGTTTTTTTTAACAATTCTGTATGATCTTTTGCTCTATGGGTTGTGGCTGTTATTTCGGCTTCTTTGGCCAGATCATCAAACCATTTACGCTTATCTTGTCGGGCATTTTTTTGACATTCTTGTTCTTCTTTTTCGCTACGAGCTCTAGCGGAGTTCAATAAGCCTTTTGTGTCTCATCTTTCGGATATGAGGTTCCAAGTATTATCAGAGATCCATTACTTTCTTTAATTTTTTATATAGCCTATATGTTCGTTGAAAAAGGTTTTACTAGTATTCCTTTTAGGCACTTTATTATTTACAATCGTTTGAAGGGAGGCGTTGAGAGAGTCTATGTTGTTGTTTTTGATTGTTGGGTTTTTCAATTTATCGACGTTAAACTTTCTTTGAGCTTTATCTACTCTTCTGCTACTTTTCAACGAATTGTGCCAATTAAAAGGTGATAGTCACTACCCCAGTCGGCGCCACGCTTGTTTCGCACATCTAGCAACGACCCTCTCCATCTTCGGCTAACGGCAATGTGGTCGATTTGATTTTCGGTGACATTATCGGGGGAGATCCAAGTCACCTTGTGCGCCTTTTTGTGAGGGAATAACGTTCCACCAATGACCAAGTTGTTATGCATGCATATTTCCAGGAAGAGCTTGCCATTCTCGGTCATTCTACCAAGACCGTGTTGCCCCATTGCCCTCTCAAAGCCAGTATTCACATGGTTTACTGGGGCGTTGAAGTCGCCTGTCAAAAGCATTATGTTTCCGCGATTTATAGATGCAGTTATTCTACTTAAGAAGCCGTAGAAATCCTCTTTCACCGACGGTTCTGCAACATCGGTTGGTGCATAGCAGTGCGCACAAGTTACGTTTCTGGCTCGGGTTCGAAAACGGTTTAATTAAAAATATTCCTTTATTCGAAAGATCAATACATGGCATTAGCAAATCGCAAAATACGGTACATTTTTGTGGATGCAGTGGAGTTGTTAGGGTCTGTTGTAATTTGGTCTTACTCCATATGCGGAATTTTGTTTATTAACAAACCCGTTAAGCCAAAAATTATCCTAATCGCTGAACACAATTTTGCGATAAACTAACGTCTATAAGTCGCGCGAATAGATGACTAATTTTCAAAGCGCTGTTCAAACGCAAATCTATTTATGATGACTTGCCTAGGAAGAAACCAACTCCTTGGGTCCAAAAAATTTATAAAATCTGATATTTTGACCTAAAATTTAAAACATTTTAACACTGTTACAGGAATTATAGCAAGTAAGAAATTATGGTAGGCATAGGCCGATTTTGCGATACCCCATACCGTGATTTAAGAGAAATTGATCCGACTTTGCTGAGTTCATGACTGGATATAGAAAATAACAATAAAACAAGTTTTAATGTTATTGTTAATAATTTGTGCCCTGCTTATAAAAAAGTTCATATTGGATTCTATTTTTTTATGGGGACCAGATCCTAAAATAGACCGATCATGACCATATTTTAAAATTAACTATTACTGACTATTTTAAAATTAATCTTTGGTCACAACAAATCTATGGACCAAGTTTCCAATTGATTGAATGAGGTTAAATGGGGCTTAAATCACTCCGTGACTGTACATGAGTATGCGTGACTGTGTGTGACTATCTTAAAAATAGTCTTTGGGCACAACAAGTATATGGATAAAGTTTCAGATCGATCGGTTGAGGGGAAATCGGTTTTAAAGCATTCCGTGACTTGTCGTGACTATGCGTGACTGTGCGTGACTACCCCAACATTAGTCTATAGCCATAATAAGACTATGGTCCAAGTTTCAGATTGATTGGATGAGGGGGCCCCATGGCAGACAGATAGACAGAGAGTATGAATTATAAGAAAGAGTTTAAAAATACCCCATTTGAAAGTTATTTCTTTATAGCTGTCCACCATATTTACAGACTTGCACCATCTGTAACATTTTTTTAAAGTAAAATGCATTTAAAATTGCTACTGTGTGTTTTTTATAAATATCAAAAGCCCTGTGTTGAATTGTTAATTGGATAAAATTGATTAGCATACCTTTAGGCTCTTATAAAATTATTTATTAAAGTAAACATAGAATTTCCTTGAATTTTCACTCGATTTTCGAGGGCTGGCTTCTGCTAATATTTTTTAATCTGGATCTTACGACACGTTTAGTCGACCTTCTAGGGATTATTTCTGAACTTAAACCGATTTTCACCAATTTCAATAGCGTTCGTCTTATGCTATTTTCAGACGCACAGCAAGATTCGAGGTTCGCTCTCTCATTCACGGTTCGCGCCCCAATCATAATTGAACCTACATGATTCGCCATATAAAATTTTGAGAGCGAACCAACTTGGTTCATTTTGAATCTGGTTACGAACCACGAAAAATGTACTGTTATCTCCAATATTAACAAGTAAGAAATTATTGTCGGTTTAGACCGACTGAAAAAATATACACAAACCAAATTTGAGAAAAATCTGTGCAATATTTTTGTTTTTTGATAGATTTAAGTGAAGATCGGGAAGCAGCTCTATATGGGGCCTATGACTAGGAATTGTCCTATAGGCATTTTTTTGGACTACTGATTAATGGATACAATAAACACATACAAACCCAAATTGACTAAGATCTATGTGATAGTTTGGATCTTATGGCAATTTGTGTTAATTCATAGGGGTCATTTGTATGGGGCCTAGGTCTGAACATGAACCGATTTTCACCAGTTTTAATAGAGTTCATCCTGTGGCCTATAAAAACTTATATACAAAATTTTATCAAAATATATTCATATTTGCGACCTGTAGTTTGATTACAAGGTTTACATGGACACACAGACGGACGGACGGACGGACATCGCTAAATTGACTCAGAAAGTGATTGTGAGTCGATCGGTATAATAAAAGGTGGGTCTAGGTCAAATATTTTTGGTAGTTACAAACAGCAGCACAAAGTCATTATACCCAAACCAAATAGTGGTATAGGGTATAATTATCGCTAGTTTATCTGAACTACATAGCTGTCAAAAATATATAAGCAAAGAAAAAACAAAAAATTAATGTGTGCAATAAAATAAATGGAAACATTTAACAAATAAAAAGTATATAAGTATTTACAATTGTGACCTTCTCCGAGAAAAGGGACTTAGTGTGTCAAAAAACGGGTTGTGCCAAAAACGGTGGATTCTGGTACCTAAAAGGGTGTAGAAACTTTAAATGCGTTTTTTTCTCAAAACTTAATTTTCACACACTAGGTCCCTTTTCTCGGAGAAGGTCACATATACATATATATTCAAAAAAAATGGAAAAAATGAAATAGTGAAACATAAAGTGCAGAAGGATCTCTTGAAATATTTGCACAAAAAATATATACGTCAAAATGAAACAAGAACACTCGTCTGAACACCAAGGTTCGCAATCGTGATTCAGAGAGCGAATCAAGTGGTTCATTTTGCCGTCTGAACATGCTATTATAGCCGAAAAAGCTTACATTGGAGATTTCATCAAAATATATTTATAGTTTTGACGTGTAGCTTGATTATGAACTAAGGTAGAAAGATGGACGGCCGGACATCTCCAAAACGACTTAGAAAGTGATCCTGATCAACTGAAAAAGTGATACTGATTCAATCGGCAAATAAAATTTTGGGCTCAATTCAAATGTTTTTGACAATTACAAACATCAACACAAACTCCTGACCTGATCACTTAGTGGTGTAGGGTACAAAAATTTGTCACTGCACTTTTTAAAAGTGCTTTAAAATATATGTGAATTTCTCCGAGAAAAGGGACCTAATGTATGAAAATTAAGTTTTGAGAAAAAAAAAACGCATTTAAAGTTTCTACACCTTTTTAGGTACCAGAATCCACCGTTTTTGACGCAACCCGTTTTTTGACACACTAGGTCCCTTTTCTCGGAGAAGGTCACATATATATTTAAATATATATTAAACATTACCTTAAATCAAAATTTACTTTCTTCAGATTGATTTGAAATTGTTTTCCATTGTGTATTTTGTGATTGTAGGCTGTAGCGTGATTTAAGCTTATACCGAGCCATGACCGCGAAAATAGCTTAAGTGCAAAAATCAGATTTTTACAGAACAAAAGTTTTTCCTCAATTATATTTACTTTATTTTCAGTATGTAAACAAACTGAAATGTGCACTTAAGCTAAAATTGCTTTTGCTGTAAATTCGTAACGGTGCTTCGCATACCTCAGAAATTTTGATAGCTGATCCAAATCATCATAAATTATCGATTTTCATTCGAAAACGGAAATAGACCATCATGTCACTTAAGCTATTTTCGCGATTCCTCGGCGATTTAAGATTGTTGTGTTTTTACGTCGTAAGTACCGGTTTTAATAAAATTATAAACAATTATGAGTTAGAATTACAAATTTATTACTGTCTTGTTGTTTAACTAACAATTTCATTAGTTGCTACTAAAACCTATAGAATAACTAAGTTTGCATTTAAAATAATTATAAGAAATATATACGCATTAACATTTTTTGCATTTATTATAAATTACAACTTGTATTACAGTAGCTGCATAAACTATTCGCTCACGTAAAAAAAATATATTTAAAGTTCAATTAATATCAGACCTCCCTAGCAATAAATGTTAAATAAAATTAGAAAACGTTCTTAATTACACTTGCTAGAAAAAATAACCGTATACCTAAAATTAAAACTATCATACTATCAAAAAAAAGTAAGAAAAATTACCGAAGTTGAATTATTTTTTTTTTTAGTTTTTTAAATTTATTTAAGGTTTATTTCCTTTTACAGATTTTATGCAGGTAACAACTGTAAAAGAAGAAAGAGTATTTGTACATTTGAGATAACTTGTATGATATTCTCTACGAACTCTATGCGCCGATTAGTAATCGATTTAACTGACTTTACATATTTTACTCCACTCATCCAATATGATAGAGTTCTTTTTCTAGCAAGTGTATAACTGAAAACAAAACATAAGTAATTCAAAATCAAATTTTGAATGACAAAAATAGTTGCTCACTTCACTAACTGTTAAACAAGTAACAAAATAATAGTCGATCTAGACCAACTATACGCTACCCTCTACCATGACCCAACAAGAAATGACTGACCGAAACTAACACATAAACAATTTTTGTACTAACACACAATAATTTTGTATTTGAAAACAAGTAAGAAAATTATAGTCGGTCTAGACCGACTATACGATACCCTATGCCATGCGTTTAGAGACCCTATCTCTCTGGCCCAACTAACTGGATATAGAAAATAAGGATAAACCAAATTTGAGTGGGATTTTTATTAATTTTTTTGGCTGCAGATATGAAAAAGTTCATATCGGATGCTATATCTATATGGGGACTAGGCCCAAAAATGAACCGATACTGACCATCTTTGGTAAAGTCTCTTGTATTTTGCAAAAATATATGCAAACAAAATTTGAGAATAATCAGTGCAATATTTTTGTTTTTTGATAGATTTAAGTGAAGATCTGGAAGCAGCTCTATATGGGGGCCTATGACTAAGAGTTGTCCCATAGGGATCATTTTTGGACTACTGATTAATGGATGTAATAAACACATACAAACACAATTTGAGTAAGATCTATATGACAATTTGGATCTTATGGCAATATAAGTCGATTTTATAGGGGTCATTTGTATGGGGCTAGGTCTGAACATGGAGCGATTCTCACCAATTTCAATAGCGTTCATCCTATGGCCGATAAGAGCTTATATACCAAATTTCATCAAAATATATTCAGAATTGCGACCTGCAGTTTGATTACAAGCTTTACATGGACACACAGACGGACGGACGGACATCCGATTGTCAGATAGTCAGATAAACATATGACTGCCATTGATGATGTCCATCCATCATTATACCCTATAATAATGATGGTATAATGACTTTGTGCTGCTGTTTGTAACTACAAAAATATTTGACCTAGACCCATCTTTTATTATACCGATCGAATCAGAATCACTATCTGATTCGATTTAACGATGTACGTCCGTCCGTCTGTGTGTCCATGTAAAGCTTGTAATCAAACTGCAGGTCGCCAATATGAATATATTTTGATGAAATTTGGTATATAAGCTTTTATCGGCCATAGGATGAATGTTATTGAAATTGGTGAGAATCGGTCCATGTTCAGACCTAGCCCCCATACAAATGACCCCTATTAAATCAACATAAATTGCCAAAAGATCCAAATTATCATATAAATCTTAGTCAAATTGGATTTATATGTGTTTATTACATCCATTAATCAGTAGTCCAAAAATGATCCCTATGAGACAACTCTTAGTCATAGGCCCCATATAGAGCTGCATCCCGATCTTCACTTGAATCTATCAAAAACAAAAATATTGCACTGATTCTTCTCAAATTTTGTTTATACATATTTTTGCAAAAATCAAGAGACTTTACCAAACATGGTCAGTATCGGTTCATTTTTGGGCCTAGTCCCCATATAGATATAGCATCCGATATGAACTTTTTCATATCTGCAGCCAAAAAAATTAATAAAAATCCACTCAAATTTGGCTTATGCTTATTTTCTATATTAAGTTAGTTGGGCCTGAGAGATAGTGTCTCTAAACGCATAGTATAGGGTACCGAATAGTCGGTCTAGACCGACTATAATTTTCTTACTTGTTTATTATACCGACCGACTCAGTATCACATTCACAGAATCACATTCTGAGTCGATTTAGCGATGTCTGTCCGTCCGTCTGTGTTTCCATGTAGACCTTGTACTCAAACTACAGGTCGCAAATATGAATATGTTCTGATGAAATTTGGTATATAAGCATCCACCAGCCATAGAATGAACGCTATTGAAACTGGTGAAATTGGGTCCATGTTCAGACCTAGTCCCCATACAAATGACCCCTATGAAATCAACATAAGATCCAAATTATCATATATATCTCAGTCAAATTGGGTTTGTATGTGTTTATTATATCCATTAATCAGTAGTCCAAAAATAATCCTTATAGGACAATTCCTACTCATAGGCCCCATATAGAACTGCTTCCCGATCTTCAAGTAAATCTATCAAAAACATAAATATTGCACAGATTTTTCCAAAATATAAGTAACATTACCAAATATGGTCAAGATTGGTCCATTTTTCAACGTTGTCCCCATATAAATATAGCTTCCGATATGAACTTTTTCATATGTGCAGCCAAAAAAAAAATTAATAAAAATGCCACTCAAATTTGGTTTATGCTTATTTTCTATATCCAATTAGTTGGAGCGAAGAGATAGGGTCTCTAAACCTTGGTAAAGGGTATCGTATAGTCGGTCTAGACCACTATAATTTCTTACTTGTTTTTATTAACATTTTTTTCGTAATATTTTTGACGACTATTCTAATAAGAGCCGAATCAATGAGGAGAAAAAATGAAATCCAACAAGTTGTACAGTGGGTCCTCTATAAGATATTCAAAAACACAATTTTAAAGCAATATTCATTATCTTGTTATAGTACCCTAGCCTCAAGTCCCGATTAAAATGCCTTGGTCGAAGCTTGTGATCATTTGAGTTTAGTTTTCATGGACGATGATGATGAAATCCTGAAAATCATGGACTATTTCGAATGTTTTTGTATATTGGAATTTACCTCTGATCGAAAGCAGATGAGTGTAATAATCAAAGATGAAAATGGCACCAAATGGACATATACCAAAGGAGCAGAGAGCTGTGTTTCCATAGTGCAGCAGCAATTCGGAAGAGATGGTGGCCAAGACGGACATACATACTAATGAATTTGCTAGATTGCGTCTAAGAACACGCCATGGTTAGAAGAAAGATACCTGATGATGAGTACAATCAATTCATAGCAGACTTAAATGTAGCCCATAGTTCTCTAGAGAATCTAAAAGAGTTGAGAATAGTAAGTTGAGAGTAAACTTAGATACATAACAACTGTATGTATAACTGGATAACTGTTTTTATTATATATCTTTACACATTTAGATTTTTTGAGTGCCAAGGCCGTTGAAGACGCTCTCGAAGATGAAGTAGCGGATAATTTGATATACTTGCAAAGGGGTGGTATTAAAATATGGGTTCTTACTTTCTTACTGGTATTTAATGTTTATGTTCAAATTTTTCATTTTTGGTTTATGATTTTGAATTGTAATATTCAATGTTTAATGTTTATTTCTAATTTTGCATTTTTGATTTTTAAAACAATAAATAAATAAATAATAAACCGTTTTTCATTATAATCAAGTGTAACTAGTCAACGATGATGTATATATCCATCATGTGTGACCGATCAACGATGATGGATACCTAGAAAACAGCGGTAGAGTGAGCAGTTCAGATATGTATATATTCTATGGTTTAAATGCTTTCATAGGTTAGAGTAAGATGCAAAATAACATGTACACGGTCAGTTTTTGCATATTGGCCTTAATAAAATGATAGAAACTTTGTTCTACGCAATGACCGAAACTACAGTCCTGTACCCTACAAGAAATGAATGACCGAAACTAACACACTTGCAGTTTTTTTCTATTTGAAAAACATATGACTGTCATTGTTGCTGTTGTTGATTTGTTTTTTTTTTTAATTTTTTTCGTTAAGCAGCAATATTTGTGAATTACCGGGTATTATACATTATTGGCTGTCGGAAAATGATATTAATTGTGAAGTGTTAACTTAAATTGTTAAAATAAACAAAAATATAGACGTAAAGTTAATGCTTTATACATAAAAGCTGATTATTTAAATGATTCAAGTGATATCGCACACAGAATGTTAAAGAGTTTAGTATGAAAAATAACTGCCCAAACGCGAAGACTTATAGAAGTGTTGTCCAATGAGTTTGCCTCCTCCCAGGATTCTAATAAAAGAAAGCGAAGTTCATTTGGTTTGGCGGCTACAAGTTTAGTTTAGGAAAAGTAAGTAATTAATTACTCTAAAAGTTCAAGTTAATTTTTGTTGTTCCTTTAGGACTCTTCAAAATATGTCAGTGAAGTTGTTAGTCCCATTCTCAATTGTTTAAACAATCAAGATTTACGTATCCGGTATCTTACTTGTGATCCTTGTATAACGTGGTGGCACGTCCCTCCATTATACCCTTTTTCCCCGATTTATTTGCTGCTCGCGTCTTGTGGCCTATTCCTGTTGTATCGTTTACTTAAAGATATTGTTATAGAATTTTCACAAAATTTCAATCTAGAAGCTTTTATACCTCTTAAGGAACGCATTTATGTAAAGAATTATATTGTGCGATAATATGTTATATCCTGGATTTCGATTGTGAATGCTGTACCAGAAGATAATATGGTTATCTATTTGATATTATTGATGGACTTTTTATAATGTTGGAAGATAATACACAAGAAAGACAAATGTGTGAAACTACGCTGACACAGTTTCTTAATCGATTCAGTGCGCATGGAAGACACTATAAATATATTGATAATACATGCGCAACACCAAATGAACGTATTAAGGTAATGCACTGACATTCTATTAAAAATTCTAGCTAAAAACAAAGCAAATCTTCTTTGCAGAATTTTATACTAATCCTTATATATATCTTGCAGTCTATTGCCATAACATGGACACGGCAGTTTCTTTTAATATTTGGCTCAAATGTTTTAGTTTATGCTGCTCTACCATGTCTGGAATATAATGTTGATAATATGAAGAATATTAAGGAATGTGCAGTATCCGTAAATACATCCATAATGAAAATAGTTTCTTCAAAAGAACAAAGATCTCAGAATATTGAACAAATTGATTTATGGAGGTTCTGTACAAACACACGGTTCTGTACAAACAGAAGTAGCAGTATTTGAATGGATACATCATTTACTCATCAATTTTCCAAATGAAGTATATCAGTTTTGGACGAAATTGTTAATTCACAACACTCAAAAGGTAAGCTTTAATATAAATTTTTGATCTATAGTAATTGTTATAATTAATTGTTTTCTTTAAGAAACTACTGATTTCAATAAGGCCCATTACCGGAAATTTCTATTGAGTTTAGTCAATTTATTCAGTGCTAAGTTACGTACCACTTTGAGGGATGTTTCGAGTGAAAAGTCAGCAGAGTTATTTAAATGTCTGTATTAAGTTAGTGATAACTGTCAATATGAACTAGGAACAAGGTCTGCTCGTGCCACGAGTTTCACCAATTTCAATAGAGATCATCCTATGGCCGACAGATGCGTATATATCAAATTTCGTAAAAAAAAAATTATATATTCGATCTGTATTTTGATTACAAAGTTAACATAGACACACAGACGGACGGACGGACGGACATCGCTAATTCGACTCAGAAAGTGATTTTTAGTCGATCGGCATGGTAGTTACAGAAATCAGCACAAACTTATTAAACCCTGACCACAGAGTGGTCACTCATATTTAAATGCATATTTTTTTGTTTTTCGTGTATATTCTTTATAAATTTATATTTTTAGTGCTCATTTTTCGAAAATAAGTGTGAACAATAAATAAAAAGAAAAATAACAAAATATATAATTTTTTTTATATTGTAGAGCTCTAGGCTTTATTGTATGTTAAAGCTAAAATGTTTGGCACTTTTTTGATATGTATATCACACCCAAAAGTACTAAAGCTTTGGAACCACAAGATTTGGTCTTGCAAGAATGTATCAAAAAAATGAAATTTTTTATGAAGAAAACATAATTTTTTTTCCGATTTTGCGGAACTCTAGACTTCAATTGAAAGCCAGGCTTTATTTTGAAATTATAGCACATACTTCAAAGGTGTAACGTTTAGGATCCACAAGTCAATAACATTTAAGCCCTTAGATAAAATTAGTTACGTAAAAAATATAAGTAAATATATTGCATTATTTAACGGTTTTGCTAAAATGATATAAGCAAACCGCTGTATTTAAACAGCTGTTTACAATGCCACGCATTGTTAGCATTTCAGAGTGAATGTCTAAACAAAAAACAGCTGATAGTATTTCAATTGGTGTCTCAACTTTGATGCCGGAAAATAATTATTTAATTACGTTATTTCCCCAAATTGTTAAAAAAAAAATTCGTTAAAAACTAAAACATTTTGGAGGTGTTGAATATACATATATAGTTAGAAAATAACCAAATATGGGAACCCGTTTAAAGGATTTGCCAAGATTTAGTGGTTCCTTAAGAGCGAACACAGATTTAGAGGCAAAATTGCCAGTAATAAATGATAAAGAAGGGCTGGATTTGATGAGAAAGGAAAGGGACACGTTTCTAAAAACGTAAGTTACAACAAAAAAAAAAAAAAAACCGACAACACATTTAACTGTCTTATTTTCTAGGCAAACTGACGACAAACAAACCATATCGGATGTATTGCAGCATATGCCAGCCGATAGACGAGATTTAATTAAAATTCATATGCACAAATTACGAAACTTAGTTCAGGAATGCATGGGCTACGATGAGCAACCTCAGGTGGTAGAACATGCCGCTCTGTTTTTGTTTTGGTTAATGTTGGAACAAAAAGTTATTATGGTAGCCACAACCATTAGGGTGCGCTCTATATTTGGTACTATATTCGGCAGTAAATTATCTATAATCCATCAGACGGTATGGTCCATACGACAACTACTGGAGGACTATGAAGTGGACGAGCTAAAGGAGTGGAATAAGCAAATGGGAAAGAAATCCAAAAATCAAAAGCTATGGGGTGATCACATCAAAGTAAAATTTAAGCCGGTGGCGGCAGAAGAAGTAGGAAAGCTTTCAGAATTGGCTCCCACGGCTATAACTACAAATTCAACTGCATTGGAATTCTCCATGCAATGGAACCAAGAAGCTGGTCCTTCTGGCAGCAAATCGAAATACCAAAAAGTTGTTGATACTTTCTTGGAAATGTCACAAACAGAAGAACATGCGCATTTGTTGGGTAGCATAACGGAATTACTAAATTCTAAAAAATCCAATAATGAATTACAAAATGATCTCATTGAATTATTGGGCTTTGAACATTTCGATTTGGTTCAAACCGTTCTTAACGAAAGAACAAACATATCGAATAAGTTACAAGAGCTGGAACAAAAAGAAAAACGATCAAAACGCAACAAGCTAATACAACAAAAAATAGCGAAAAATTCTGATTCAGAACTAAGACCCACAGTGGCCTCACAAGTAGTTGTACAATCTGCTCTGGAAAAGGAATTAAGTAAACAACAGCGTAAGGAAGAAAAGAAAATGCAAAGACTAATCCAATCTATAGGTCGGTCCGATAAGGACGAAGACGAACAGGGGCAAATTATAAATCCCATGCAATTGAGGCTACAACAACAACGCCGACTTTTGGAAAATGCCCAACATCAACCTCTTTTAAAGACTACTCAAAATCTTAAAGAATTTCGTTCTAACCAGCCACAGCAGCAGCGATATCCTTATGTCTTTGACAGTCAATTGGAAGCCAAACAACATCCTGGCTTTATTGGAGGCAATCGTATATCCTTACCCGACTCGGCCGAACGCATCGATACCAAACAATGTGAGGAGGTGAGAATACCAGCCACAGAACCTCCACCATTGTCGGTGGGCAATAATCGCATCAATATTTCCGATCTAGATGACATTGGTAAAATGGCTTTTGCCAATTGTAAACAACTCAATCGCATTCAATCGGTGGTTTATCCGGTAGCCTATCATAGCAATGAAAATATGTTGGTGTGTGCGCCCACGGGAGCTGGTAAAACAAATGTAGCCATGTTGGCTATAGTCCATACAATACGTTCTCATATGGAGAATGACCTTATTAATCGTGATCAATTCAAAATTGTCTATATTGCTCCCATGAAAGCGTTGGCCTCAGAAATGGTAGCGAATTTTTCAAAACGTTTAAAGGAATTAAATATTATTGTAAAGGAATTAACGGGTGACATGCAGCTATCGAAGGCCGAAATGACAGCGACCCAGATTTTGGTGACCACACCGGAAAAATGGGATGTGGTAACAAGAAAGGGTAAGTGAAAGTAAAACAAATTGAAAGTAATAAATTGCAATTGTAATAAAGAGAAGAAAAAAACAAGTATATTGTAATATGCAAAGTGTACACTAGGGTGGCCCTTAATAAAAAACAAAGTTTTGGGTCAATCAAAAAAAAATTTAGAGGTACCTTAATGCGACTGAAAATTTCAAGTGTGTTTATATGGGGAAAATATGACTTTTTTCAGATTTTATGAAAATTTCGTTCTATAGTTTAATTTTTTCGACAAGTTGTTATACGAATCGATATCAGCACTAAATTATCTCTTTCAAAAGCTATATAACTTCAAAATGGAATAAAAACTCGCCAAGAAATAGCAAAAGCCCCAGACCACTTTTGTGCAAAAAAAAAAAAAAACTAAGTCAAGAAATTTGACGGCATTTTTTCAACTTTAAGAAATTAATTAAAGCCAACATTCTTGTGCTATATTCTGGTGATTTTATAATTTGACGTTATTAACCCATTTGGACTTGGCGCCACAAATGACCCCAAGCTAAGTAGTATAGGACGATTAAGTCAAAAAATTCAAATATTTTGCAAATAGTGCTGAATTGTGGATCATTTTAACTCTAGGAGCACATAAGGGTAAGTTTTCGTAAAATATAGCAAAATTTCATTTCCCAACCCATAGTAAGGGTTTCATCTAGTTAACTAGAACAATTAATTATTTTTAAATATGCCAAAATTCAAAGTTTAGCCTCGGCAAGGAATGGGTGCGATTTATTCCAAATTTTTAGCATGGAAGACTTGCACATATGGTTATTATATATTAAAAATTCAACAGCACTTACATAATATTTGAATTTTTTGAATAAATTGTCTTATTAGCTTGGGGTCATATGTGACTCCAATTCCAAAAGGGTTAATGGGATCATATTAATTTTTTCTGGAACCCTAGGCTATTGAGATAAAATATAGTATTTAAAAGTAGATAACTGATAAATTTTTGATATAATGAATTTGGAAAGAATACATATTCCGAATATTTCACAAAAATAAAATCCTTGTCAAAAAAATTCTGGGAAAGGAATTTACTTAAAAATTCACACAGTTAATCTCTAACATATATTTAACAAAACATTAAAATGTTAGATCCATTTTTTGAAATTTTGTTTAAGAAAATTTTGTAACACTTAAAAAGGAGTTTTCAAAATTTTATCAAAAAAATTTTCCATCTTTGGTCTCATTTCGCAATAGGTTAAAAACGTGGTAATAAAACAATACTTCATGTCTGAGTGCTCCTAGGTATAGTGACCAGAAAAAAATTTTGGCTTTAATTAATTTCTTGAAGTTGAAAATTTCTTGACTTAGTTTTTTTTTTTTTTTGCACAAAAGTGGACTGGGGCATTTCTTGGCGAGTGTGATGATGTTACACACATCTTCATTTATCTTTATTTATTTCATTTATTCATCTTTATTTGTTTATATTTTTTTGTTTATTTTTGTTTACTATATGCACATGCACATATTTATTTGTAATTAGTTGTTTACATTTATTTATTTTTTTTGCATATCTTTTCTTTTCATTCAACACATACCACAAAGTACACTAACCTTGGTTAAAGGGTTGAATTACAAAACAATAAATTATTGTGTAATTAAATATCACTGGAATGCAGAATGACAAATTTGTGAAAATTCAAATTGTGTCAATAACCCATGACGAATAGGAATGTCACTCAAATTTTGAGGGGAAAAATTTCAATTGATTATTGAACGTTTTCTGATTGGCTATTGAGTCCAACGTTCAAAAATCAATGAATTTGTAATATGCGAATGTAAAGAAAAGAGAAGACTATTATTTAAATTAAGTAAAAATATTAAATTATAATGATATAAAAGACCAGCACTTTCAAAATAAATAATCAATTATAATTCTGATTTGAAAGGGTTATAATTAAAACCAAACAGAGATTTTCTCTTTTTTACTGGCATATTCTGCCAAAGGGTTCAAACATTGGCATAATCTGCCTACGTGCTGTATAAAAAAAAGTGCATCTAGCGTGCACGCGGGAACTGCTTTGAGGAAAGCACTTGACAAAATTCCTCCTGAGATTGGTCCGGTTCTCACCCAATCTTAGTGTCCTTTTGTACACCCCTCATTACACTATACGAGTTTTTATTCGATTTTGAAGTTATATAGCTTTTAAAAGAGATAATTTAGTACTCATATCGATTCGTATAACAACTTGTCGAAAAAATTAAACTATAGAATGAATTTTTCATAAAATCTGAAAAAGACGTCATATTTTCCCCATATAAACACACTATAAATTTTCAGTCGCGTTGAGGCACCTCTAAATTTTTTTTTGATTGTATTCTCAGGTTTTTTGCTATTCGCATATTTCTAGGGGGTGAGACTTTAAATTCGAACACTTTTTATCCTCCATATAATAAAGGGCCATCCTATTAGCTGTCATTGCAGAATATAGATCAATTTTTTAAACAAATCTGTCAATTATTTTCGCTTTATTTAAAGTAAAAACATTTGATCTTGAACCTTTAATTTCTTATTCAATGAATTGTATTAAGAAAATTTTGCTTCTTCAGAAATCTTATACCGAATTTTTTTCACAATAAAACTATTATTGTACACTAGGGTGTCCCAAAAAAAAAAAAAAAATTGGGTGCCCAAGCATTTTTTCAAAACTTAACGGGTAAAGTATTTTTGTGATTTTTTCAGATTTTTCGGAAGAGGTTTAGAGGTCTCTAAAGTCGAATTTTACCCAAAAATCGGGATTCCCGGAAATTTTTTGAGTTTTACTTATTACTTGGCCCATAACCACGATTTTCTTTGTTACAAAGTCAATATGTTAAAAGAAGAATGTTCAAGCTTTACTTTTCTGTGTAGAAATATTAAGTTTGGTAATTTTTTTTTGCTCGTTTGGGTCACCTTAATTACATTTTTTCGTAAATTTTGCATAAATTTTGAAAGTAATGCTTTGTAACTTTTAAAATTTCTTTGTCCTTTATAGACTCTGAAACAACTTTTTACGAGGTGATTTGATAATGTTGTTCAAAAATTGTTTTAGCGTTCCTCCTGGAAAAAATTAGAAAGGTACACAAGTGAACAATAAATTTTATGATATGGTTTTAGGTAACAATTCATGTTTAACTGGTACACTAAACAAAAAAAATAGGTTTTATTGCTGTAGTAACCACATGCGGTTTAATTTACATCCTTACAGAATTTAACAAGTGAAGTAAAAGTCATCATAGAATTAAAAAGTGGAATGGATCAGGTATATTTTATTCAACTGATTTGCTCCTTAAAATGTTATTGGGATTTCCACTTTAAGACTGAAGAAGGCATTCTTAATGACACAGGTAGTTTTTTTATATTATTTAAAGAAAATCATTGTAAATTTTCCAATAATTTTATTGCTTAATGCATAAGGTGCGTATTCAGCACAATAGTCCAACCTTCCGCAAAATCTCCAAGTTCAAAGCAGGTCCGGAAGATAAAATTGTAATCTGTTGCAAACATAGATAGCTGCAGCGTTAATAGCGATGATGATGAAGATGATAATGATTCAGAATATGAGCCAGCAATAAAACTACTCCAAAAAGAATTTGCTACTTCCTCAAATAAGCAACAGCTTTGTGCAGGTCTGGACAGAACTGGAATTAGTTGCCGCACTTGCGTTTAGTGGTCCGAAATCTACACGTACCAAGTAACGGCAAAGAATTAGTAAAAGCAGTTTTATCCGAAAACATGCTTAAATATAAACAAATTCAAGATTTAATATCCGAAGCCAGCCTAGCCTTTTTTGAAGCCTGCAACATATCTGTTGATTTTTTACAAGTAGATCTGGAAAATGGCATAACAACAAATCCTTTAGTGAAGCAAAGTATAAAGTTCAGCAATTGCACGTGGTAAATGATGTCGCAGAACGCTGCGTGGCCATGGCTCATTCTTATATAAATGTAACAACTTCTGAAACAGACTTTCAGAATTTATTGCAGGGCATAGAACTACATCGCAAAAGCTCTAATAAATAATTGCAAAGCAAAAAAAAAATAATTTTTTAATTTATTTTGGGTATGAGAAGTAAGTTGCCTAGAGTTTGGGGGGAGTTGCAAGAAATTTCAAAATCAACCATATTGACTCTCATTGCAGCAGAACCACCCATATTTAATTTTTTTTTGGGACACCCTATTTTTTTGGGACACCCTATTGTACACTGCAAGTCATATGAATTAGGAATTTAATTAATTCAAACACGAATATAATTTGTCGAACTGAAAACCATGCGACATAATTGCTCTCCTTACATTTGTCATTCAATATATTTTGTTCTCTTTTTAATTGACAGGTGCCGGTGATGTGGCCCTTATCAGTTTGGTAAAACTGCTCATTATTGATGAAGTCCATTTGCTGCATGGTGAGCGAGGTCCAGTTGTTGAAGCGCTGGTGGCACGCACGCTGCGTCTAGTGGAATCCTCACAGAGTATGATACGCATTGTAGGCCTATCCGCCACCCTACCCAATTACATAGATGTTTCCAATTTCTTAAGAGTAAATCCCATGAAGGGTCTGTTCTATTTTGATGCCCGCTTCAGGCCCGTACCCCTCGACACGGTCTTTATAGGAGTGAAAGCGGTAAAACCTTTGCAACAGCTAGCCGATATGGATCAAATTTGTTATCAAAAGTGTTTGGAACAAGTGCAACAGGGTCATCAGGTAATGGTATTTGTACATGCCCGTAATGCTACCGTACGAACGGCCAGTACTATAAGAGAATTGGCGCAACAAAATAATACGAATGCTGTCTTTTTGCCCGACACCAATACGAGTAATTACGGTTTGGCCATGAGAGCCATACAGAAATCGAGAAATAAACAATTGGTGGAATTGTTTTCGGCAGGCTTGGCTATGCATCATGCCGGTATGCTGCGAACGGACAGACAGTTGGTGGAGAAATATTTTGGCGAGGGTCATATAAAAGTTTTAGTGTGCACAGCCACTTTGGCCTGGGGTGTTAATTTGCCAGCACATGCAGTTGTTATTAAAGGTGGGTAAAGCCAGTACATTCTTTAAAATCCTTGCTAATCTGTCTTTTTTCTTATTATCTTAGGCACTGATATTTACGATTCGAAACATGGTTCATTTGTGGATTTGGGTATATTGGATGTTTTACAAATTTTCGGTCGTGCTGGTCGTCCGCAATTCGATAAAAGTGGTGTGGGCACTATTATCACCACCTATGATAAACTGAATCATTATTTGTCCCTGCTAACCAATCAATTTCCCATCGAATCAAACTTTGTACAATTTTTGGCTGATAATCTAAATGCTGAAATTGCTTTGGGTACCATTTGCAATGTAGAAGAAGCCGTCGAATGGCTAAGTTACACTTATCTCTTTGTGCGCATGCGTATAAATCCTCATGTTTATGGTATAGAATATGCTGAGGTCCTACAGGATCCTCAATTGGAAGCCAAGAGACAAGCGCTTATTATGGGCGCTGCCATGAGTCTGGACAAGGCTCGTATGATACGTTTCAATCAGAGAACTTTAGATTTTAATGTCACCGATTTGGGTCGAACGGCTTCACATTTCTATATAAAATATGATACAGTGGAAATCTTTAATGATTTACTTAAGCCCTTCATGAATGAAGCCGATATATTTGCTATGATTTCACAGGCTCAAGAATTTCAGCAATTAAAAGTACGCGACGATGAACTGGAAGAATTGGATGACTTACGTCATAATTACTGTAAAGTCAAAGCATTTGGTGGCAGTGAAAATGTGTGCGGCAAAGTTAATATCCTTATGCAAACATTCCTCTCCCATGGCTATGTGAAATCATTTTCCTTAGTATCCGATATGTCGTATATAGTTCAGAATATTGCCCGCATTGCCAGAGCTTTATTCTCCATTGTGTTGCGTAATAATAACGCCATATTAGCGGGTCGTATCCTACAAATTTGTAAAATGTTTGAGAAGCAACAGTGGGATTTCGAAACTCCAATGCGACAATTTTCCACTATCAATGCTGAAACTATTGAGAAGATAGATAGCAGAGGTATTAGTTTATATACACTGAGAGAAATGGAACAAAATGAACTGAAAGAGATTTTACGCAATGCTCGATATGCTGAGAATGTCTTAAAAGCCGCCAAAGAATTGCCTATGCTTGAGGTCGAGGCAACTTTACAGCCCATTACACGGACAGTGCTAAGAATTAAGATTGATATCTGGCCAAATTTCAATTGGAATGATCGGGTTCATGGCAAAGTTAGTGAAAGTTTTTGGTTGTGGATTGAAGATCCGGAGACAAATTTTATCTACCATTCGGAATTGTTTCAGGTAAGTTCTAAACTATGAATTCAATGAAATAGAAAATAATAAGGAAATTATAGCCGATCTAGACTGACTATACCATATCCTATAGCATGAGTTTAGAAAAAGGGACTTAGACTGAACTAATTTCAATTTCATTTATTTCCAATAATATTAATACTATTTACATATGACTTATAGTGATAAAGAGTTTAGGAACAACGTTCCTTTTCTACTTAGTTGTATTGTATTTACATTTTTAAAATCTATGTACAAATATATCATATTAAGGGAGGGAAAAAATTTACAAAAACCTTTATGAAACAGGTATAAGATAAAAGAGAAAGTTAAAGATAAAAATTACGATGAAATCAATTCATTAATGTGTTGATATTGTGAGAATGTACATCTTCTGTTAAAATTTTGAGTTAATCTTTCAATTTTGTCATATATGAGTTCAAAACCAGCAAGAGTGTGAAGTCGTTGAGTGTAATAGTGCCAAGGTAGATTGAATATCATTTTAAGTAGCTTATTTTGTGATACTTGGAGTTTAATTAGATGGCATTTTGCCGACGTGAACCAGACTGGACAGCAGTAAAACATTAAGGGATGAAATATTGATTTTATGATTAGTTTTTTGTTGTAAATGTTCAGCTCCGACTTTCTGTTGATAAGTGGATACAATATTCGGATTATCTTGTTAATTTTGTCAACTATGTATGGAATATGATTGTTGAAGTTGAGTTTAGTGTCCATGATTACTCCTAAATATTTAACGTTGTTTTCCCACGGAATATCATGGTTCATAAAGCGAAGTGAACTCTGAGGAGTGTAACATGTTTTGCGCCTTCGCGTAAAATAAATAGCCTGAGTTTTCTCAGGGTTTATTACAATTTTCCATTTTTGAAAATAGTTGTTCAAACCAATTAGAGCTGACTGCAGGTTTGAACTTATGCTAGCTGAATATATATCAGAACTAAGAATCGCCGTATCATCTGCAAATAATGTAATGCAGTTTGTGAATGCTGGAATATCGGCAGTAAAGATGTTGTATAGAATCGGTGACAGACACGAGCCTTGAGGACAGCCTGCAGTAATAATTATTTGTTGTGAACATGTTGTTCCTACGTAGACGTTGAATGACCTATTTTGTAGAAAATTTTTAATAATTTTTATAAGTTCGATAGGAAAATCAAATCTTTTTAATTTATATATAAGTCCGTAGTGCCAAACAGAGTCAAAAGCAGCTTTTGTGTCCAGCAAAACCATTCCCGTTGATTTACCATCCTGAAAGTTATTTTTAACAAGTTTTCTAATTTTTAAAAGTTGGGACGTATTATGCTCACTTCTAAACCCGAATTGTTGCGATGGGAGTACATTGTTTGCATCAATAAACTGTGTAAGCTTTTCCTTAATAATTCTTTCCAAAATTTTACTTATTGAAGAAAGTAAGCTTATTGGTCTATATGAAAGAGGGGATTCAACTGGCTTGTTTGGCTTAAGTATCGGAATAGTTTTTGATATTTTCCAAGCACCGGGGAAATAACATAATTTTAGGCAAGCATTAAAGATGTTCGTGATATAGCTTATACCTTTAATAGGCAAATTTTTTAAACACTTATTATTGATTTCGTCCAATCCTGGAGATTTTTTGTTTTTCAAGTTCTTTATAAGGACAGACACTTTGTCACGAGTAGTGTAGTAACTTGCTTGTGGATTTGGACTTGTATAATTAATTTGGTTTACGACATTATTTACCTCAGAAATTGTATTTGAGTCGCTAAGATTCACTGAAATATCGTGGTTCATTTTAAAAGAGTGTGCCAGAATTTCAGCCTTTTCTAGCTTGGTGTAACTTACTACGTTGTTGTGCTTGAGAATTGGAATATTGGTAGATTTCTTCCTTAATATTTTTGAAACCTTCCAAAAAGGAGAAGATGATTTCTCTAATGAGGATAGCATGTTGTTCCATGATTTGTTTCTAAACTGGTTTATTTCATATGCAATACTTTTATTTAGACGACTCATTGCTCGATGATCATTGACATCTCTATATCGCTTCCAATTTCTTCTGTATACATTTCTAAATTGTATCAGAATTAGAATGTTATTTGGTAGTGGTTTGATCGCTGGCGTTGATCTACATTTAGGCACACTTGCGTCGATTCCAGATTTAACTGTATTATTAAAATTAATTATCATATTGTCAATTTGATTATTGTCAGTAATTTCATTAAAATCGACTGGCATGGGAAGATTTCTGTTTATAAACTTGGCAAACAGATGCCAGTTGGCCTTACCATAGTTGTAGTGCAAATTTTCTACCGATTCATAACTAAAGTTGACAGTACATACAATTGGGAGGTGATCGGAACTCAAATCATTTACCACTTTAACCGCGGAGATATTTTGTGATACGTTAGTTAAAAAGAAATCTAGAGTTGATGGTTGTTTATTTGGATCAGCCGGTATATAGGTATATTCATGAGGAAATGAAATCTGTGTATGATTTATTTGGAGTTTATCATATAAAATGTTACCCCAGCAATTGTTTCTTTGACATCCCCAATATCCGTGCCTGCAGTTAAAGTCTCCTCCTAAAATGTAGTTGTTGTTTGTGCTAGTTAGTTTACGAAGATCAGATATAAAGTTTTGTTTTCGAGTAGTGTCCCTTCCTGACGATCCACCAGGGTGATAACATGAATAAATGTCCACAAATTCGTTACCAGATTTAACTCTTACACCTATATTTTCGATAATCTTTGTATTTTGTGGGGTTAGAAGTTGATGATCTATATTCTTCTTTATTAAGATGGCTACACCACCCCCTCCTCCATGTTGTCGATCAAGCCTGTAGCAAAAGAAGTTTTGGTGTTTTATAGAAACTTTATTGTTAAGCCAGGTTTCACAATGCAAGCATATGTCGATATCAGTTTTTAACAGAAAGTGAAATAATTCGTCTTTTTTTAGTACGGATGCTTCGGGCATTCCATTGTAATAACTTTATGTTGTTAGCCATTAATATAAAAATTTATATGCGAGGTTTGTAACAACCTCAAATTGCTCTTCACGAGACTTACATTTTCTTAAATTTGAGATTAATTCGAATGTTAGATTTTTCAATTCTTCGAAAGAAAACAGATTATTGTTAGAATTATTGCTGAAGTTATGAGAATAAGGTAAATTATTGTCTTTTCTTGATATATTTGGTATTTCACCCTGATTGAGAATATTTGGAAAATTTGTATTGTAATTCGATTTGGTATTATAATGTTTACTTTTATGTACTATGCTCTTGGGTTGAGCACGTAGCCGGATTTGATTAAAAGTTTCCCTGCTAGGACAATCGGGAGACATTGCCTTGTGGGGTCCATTGCAATTTGCACATTTTACAGTAGCTGCCTCACATTCTGTAGTTTTATGGTTCCCGGCACAGCGGGCACAAAAAGTTTTGACCATACATCGACTGGAACCATGTCCAAACATCTGGCAATTGTAGCACTGAGTCAGTTTGGTTTTGTTGGGTTTTTGGTATTCCCATCTTACTTTTATGTAATTCATAACTGAGTATTTTTGCCTAAGTTCCCTTAGAGTGATTGACTTTTTTTCAAAGTAAACAATAAATATAATTTGTTCGTTATTGCTAACTCTACCTCTAGTAACAATTTTAACATCCATAACTTTAAGGCCTATATCTAATAGGTGTGCTTTAATTACAGATGGGTCTTTTTTATCAAGGCCTAACAGCACAGCTTTATATGGCTTTTCATTTTTAGCAGCATATGTAAAATATTCGAGTTCGTATTTTTTAGTGAGATTATCATAAACATTATTAAAATCTTGTTTATTAGAGCAAAAAAGCTTTAAACCAATTGATATTTTACGTATCGAGTAATCATTAATTTTTAGTATTCTGCATACTTCGTGTAATTGTTCTATTTTACATTTTAAAATAGTTATCGGTGGTATGTTGACTTTGACAGTAGGCTCGATAACAATTTCGTTGTTATCTTCATCATCTATTGTTTGAAGAGGTGCAAAAAAATTTTGATTATCAGCTCTCTGAGAGCTATTAGTCGCTTTTCTTTTATTCATGTTTTGCCTAAATGAGGCAGTAACATCATCCTCTCTTATGCGTTTAATTGTGTGTAATTGAGATTGTTAGTTTTTTTATTTTTTATTTTTATTTAATGTTGTAAAGAAAAAAATAACAACAATAAGAAAATAACCGTAAACTTTTAAGTAGAAAAAGGCACAGTAAATTACAACTTTACACATCAGACGATAGTGCAAGACTGAGACTGAACTAATTGGATATATAAAATAAGCATAAATTTCAGTGGCAATGAATTTGTTGCCCGAAAAAGTTCATATCGAATTTTTTATTTCGGTTTTTTTTTAGTAAAGTTACTAAGTTTTCATAAAAAAAAACTTTTATAAACTAAATTTAAGAAAAGTCTATGAAATATGTTTGTTTTTGATAGATTTAAATGAAGATGGGGACTATCACTAAAAATTTATAGTCATATAGGGTTTATTTTTTGGAGTACTATTTAAAAGGTGTAATAAGCAAACATCTATATAATTGTAATAAACTCAGCTTTCATGAAATAAAAGAATCGGAGTTTATTATATCTTAATTTATTAAATATATTAACTTTTTAAACTTTATTATTTTTGCTTACAATTCCTTTGGTGTAAGATAAAATGTAAAAGTAAATGTTAAAAGTGGTCTCTGCAGTTGTTGTCACAGACTGCATAACTACACTTACAATGTCAAGACCTTTCCTCAATTGAGATTGTATTACATATATAGCTTTACTTATACTAACAGTTAAAAATGTATAAAAAAAAACTTGCTCAAAAAATAGTCGCAATTAAAGTGCACTTTGGTTGTTGCCTGTTTGTGAGTAAAAAATGTTCTCATATATACGAATTGGAAAACAAAATTTATAGCTGTCTCAAAAATTGCTTTCTAGTTGGTTTTCAATTTATGAAATCATTAATTTATTCTTTTTTTTTTTCTAAATACTTATTTCAATTATAAAAAGATATGGAATTGATAAAAAGATAATTTTTTGAATAAAAGTACTTTTTTGATAAAGTGGTATTTTTGATGTGTAAACATCTAAGGTAAAAATCTATTTCACATTTCAAAAACAGCGTAAGAAGTAAGAAGACAGAAACTGTGTGACTTATGAGTGTATTGGTGTATGATATAAATTGTCTGTAGCTAATTCAACAACCCTTTGCTGTAAAACTTTAAAAATTTCACAATATAAACGTATAACATATAAATAATTCAACAACCTCACAAGTATAACCTGAGCCCCTGCAGTTGTTTGCTATAATTGATACATAGATGGCACTTGCTGTTGAATTTTACAAAATTGCAATTGGAATAGTTTTTTTTTATTAATTTTGCAAAATATATTCGTGTTAACATTGGCACATTAGCGCAAGTATAGCCACACATTTTTTTATCATTGACCCAATATAATAAAGCAAATCGGCAAGATGAAAGAAAAATATAATCATTTTCTTAAGAAAGTACCCTTTCTTAGAAAGTACCTTACTGAAAAAGGTAACTTTTCTTAAAAAGTACATTGTTTAAAAAGGTACCTTTTTTAAAAAAGTACGTTTTCTTTAAAAAAAAAAATACCTTTTCTTTAAAATTAATTTTCTTAAAAAAATACTTTTCTTAAAAAAAAGTAAATTTTTTTAAAGTACCTCTAAATAGTATTTTTTTTTAAATTACATTTTCTTAAAAAAGTAACCTTTCTTTAAAAAATAAATTTTTTACAAAAGTGTATTTTCTTAAAAAAATACGTTTTCTTAAAAATTACCTTTTCTTGGCATTAATGCAATGTAGAGGACATCTACTGAATACTATGAGGACCCCTGATTATAACCAGAACCGATATAAACATTGAAATATGTCCAGGTCATTCAAACTTAGTAATTTTAGGGCTTATTATCTCTTTCCATTAATACCTCACACTTGACACTCATGTTATTGAGTTTCGCATACATTTTGTAAAAAAAAAATGCCGGGAATTTTTCATTTTAAAAAACCTGCGTTGAAGATATTAAAATCAAAAAAAATTATGTAATATGGCAGGGAACACATAATTACAGGCGATAAGTTGTGTATGTATGAGTTTGACCTCCAAAGTAGATAAGCTTTCGAGTGATCAAAATAAGCCGAAACTTTTGAATCAAGAGTCAAAGTAATTCATTCCTTCCGAAAGAACGAACGGTAAATTCACAATATTACCTGGTCATTATGAAACATTTAAAAAAATATCCGCAGTAAAAATCCAGATATGATGGAGAACAATTCTTGGTGCAAGTACACAAATTGATATTCGTACCTGAAATTTTGGCCAACAACTCAACAAGTGTCATTAAAAAGGCACCCTATTCGCCGGATGGCCCCCAGCAACTTTTTCCCTCATCCAAGCCTCACCACTCCGGGAAAGGTGTTTCGCTTCATCAGAAGCCTATAAAAACAAATGCGCTGATAGAGAAAAAATTCCATACCGAAATATGACGACTTGATTGGAACCCGCTTTGGAGGTGATAAAACAAATCTTGAGAACTGAATAAATATCATGAGTTTTATTGACAAATTCCCGCTATTTTTTTACGAAATGTAGTTGGCCTTGATTGATTATTGCCTTTAGAGCTTTTTCCAAATCCCAGGATTTATAAATTAAAATTTTAACTAAACTTTTTTTTTTTTAATATCATCCGTAAAAATTTTAATTCATAGCGTAATTATTTCCAAAATCTCTTCCAATATTCTACCATTTCAGGCCACCCGCAAATTTGTTTTTAGCGGCAAACCCCAGCAGCTAGTCATGACAATACCCCTGAAGGAACCACTGCCGCCCCAGTATTACATACGAGTGGCCAGTGATGTGTGGCTCGGCAGTAGCACCTGGATACCGCTGACATTTAAACATCTCGTACTGCCCGAACATCATCCACCCCTAACTGAATTGCTGCCGTTACATCCACTGCCTGTTAGTTGTTTACAAAATCCACTCTACGAATCCCTGTACAATTTTTCCCATTTCAATCCGATACAAACGCAAATATTCCATTGTCTGTATCATACCGATAACAATGTGTTGGTAGGAGCACCCACGGGTTCGGGTAAAACTATAGTAGCGGAAATTGCCATATTTAGAGCATTTAATAAAAGACCCAAAGCCAAAGTTGTGTACATAGCTCCAATGAAGGCATTGGTTAAGGAGCGAATAAGTGATTGGAAAAAACGCTTTGAGGCTGGTCCTATGCGTAAGAAGGTGGTCGAGTTAACTGGAGATACCACGCCCGATATACAGGCCATTAGGGAATCACAAATAATCGTGACGACGCCGGAGAAATGGGATGGTATCAGTCGTTCTTGGCAGACCAGGGAATATGTACAAGATGTTGCCTTAATTGTGATTGATGAAATACATCTGTTGGGTGAAGATCGTGGTCCTGTGATAGAAGTTATCGTTTCCCGAACAAATTTTATAACATCGCATACGGGTCGAAGTATACGTGTGGTGGGCTTATCGACGGCGCTGGCAAATGCCCAAGATTTGGCCAATTGGTTGGGCATCAAACAAATGGGTTTATTTAATTTTAAGCCCTCTGTAAGACCGGTACCTTTGCAAGTTCATATCAATGGGTTTTCTGGTAAGTCTTCAAGTCCATATCATTCCTTTGTTTTATTATAGAATTGTAAAAACATTCGTCTTAGGTAAACATTATTGTCCTCGCATGGCTACTATGAATCGTCCAACATTCCAGGCCATTCGTTCTTATTCGCCTTGCGAACCAGCCATTGTATTTGTCTCATCCAGACGACAAACTAGATTAACCGCTTTGGATTTGATTACGTATGTGGCGGGAGATGCAAATCCCAAACAGTTTCTACATATGGAAGAACATGAAATGCAACAAATCTTGCAAGCCATTAAAGATTCCAATTTGAAATTCTGCTTAGCTTTTGGTATAGGTCTGCATCATGCTGGTCTTCAGGAGTCCGATCGTAAGACTTGTGAGGAATTGTTTTTGAATCGTAAAATTCAAGTTCTCATAGCTACTGCCACATTGGCCTGGGGTGTTAATTTGCCTGCTCATTTGGTTGTCATAAAGGGCACGGAATATTTTGATGGTAAAGTTAAGAAATATGTTGATATGCCCATAACGGATGTTTTGCAGATGATGGGTCGTGCGGGTCGACCTCAATTCGATAATGAAGGTGTCGCTGTAGTTTTGGTGCATGATGTTAAGAAAAACTTCTATAAAAAGTTCTTATACGATCCGTTTCCTGTGGAATCGAGTCTTTTGGAGGTATTACCCGAGCATATTAATGCTGAAATTGTGGCCGGTACTGTTCAGACGAAGCAGGCTGCCTTGGATTATCTAACCTGGACTTTTTTCTTTAGACGTCTGCTTCGAAATCCTACATACTATAATTTGGATGGCTTGGAACCCAGCCAAGTTAATGCTTTCCTTTCATCGTTGGTGGAGAAAGTGATTTACGAGTTGGAAGCTGCCGCTTGTTTAGTACAAAAAGATAATATTCTAATACCCACCTTCTTGGGACGTATTTCGTCATTCTACTATTTGTCCTATCGTACAATGAAACATTTCCTCGATGATTTAGAAGGGGAAATGTCCACAACGGATTTACTATTAGCCATAGCCGATTCTTATGAATTTGATCAACAGCCTGTTCGTCACAATGAGGATAAATATAACGAGTAGGTTTAAATTGGATATAATTTAAGAAGTTGTAAATTGAATTGATTTTGTTGATTTCACTCTTTGCAGAGAATTGGCCGATATCTGTCGTTTCCGTCCTCGATCTTCTACATGGGATTCACCTTATACGAAAACGTTCCTTTTAATGCAGGCTCATTTTTCAAGACTGGCCTTACCTAATTCCGATTATCTGACGGACACTAAATCGGCCTTGGATAATGCTACACGTGTAATGCAGGTAAGTGTCAAATCATAATATCGTCGGTATCCTGCAAAAACATCTCTCAAGTCCACTTTTTTGTGAAATGGACATAATAATGCAAAAGTGTCGCAAAAGTCATAGTCTATATAAACAAAATCTAATGTCTATTCAAAGTAGTTTTGTAGTTATTGTATCAAAACAATTTATTCTAAGTCCAAAACACCCAAATGTGTGGGTTTTTGTATTTGTTTTTTTTTTTTTTTTTTTTGCTGCAAAAAAGCTCAAGTCCTCTAATTCATAGAAGATACACACAAAAAAAAAACTATTTCATAGCCTACCTAAAAATTTATTATAATGGAATTTTACAACACATTTGCTATGATTCGCTCTGAATTTACATTTAGGGAAATTATCATTATTAAAAAATTTTAATGAGAAAAGGTTAAGCTTTAAAAAAAAAATGAATTCCACTAAAAATTGTGATATAAATTTGTGCAATTTCAATACTTCAATAGCTTCAAAAGCAAATTCAACGGAATCAAATGGTACTGATTGACTTATACAAATCGTTATATGATGTACATTTTAAATTTTAGTTTGTATTTTGTGTTTTTATATATTCAAGAATCAATTGCTGGATGCAGTAAACAAAACATTGAAACAGAATGGGGTGAATCAAGCATTGAACAAGATGACCTGGAATATTTTCCTGAAAACAACAAAGAATCAAGCGATAATAATGATAAAGAAGTGGCCATGGTTTTGGAAGCACCACAACGATCTACCGCAGAAACAATCACTGAAAAGAAAAATATAAGGTGGAGAAAAGCGTATCCAGAACTATGGAAAAGAAATATAAAGCATGCCAATATTATGCGAGGTAAGAATCCCAAGCACTCAAATTGTGAAAAATGTCGTTCCAAATGCAAAAACAAATTTACTGAAGCACAGCGATTGAAAATATGTAAGAACTTCTGGAAGTTGCCATATCAATGCCAAAAAGATTTTGTTTTAAAGTCGATCATCGATACAAAAATACAAAGGGCCCGAGTAAGATCTGTAATCAAAAAAGTCAACCGTAACGTATCGAGGTCATACTTTTTAGAAAATGAAAACTCCAATGTACGGGTCTGTCGCGACTTTTTTGTGTAACGCTAAGTATTTCATATAGCACAGTTAAAAAGGCATTTAAACAGAAAGGATCAACTGGAGTTTTTTCTAAAGACGACGAAAGGGGCAGATCAAAAGCTGCAAATAAAACATGAGATGAAAATATAACACGCATTAAGGACGACATTGAAAGCTTCCCAACTGTAGAGTCTCTCTACTGCCGCAAAACTTCAAAGAGGATGTATTTAGATGCCAATCAAATACAAGAGTGACACGTCAACAAAGCTACCTACATTTACCACCTACAGGAAAGTTTTCTGTGAGTACTACAATATATCGTTCTTCCATCCAAAAAAAAGACCAGTGTCAAGCATGCGAAAAAGGTAAAGAAACCCAAAATGAAGATTTAAGGAGAAAAGACGAATGTTCAGCTGCAAAATCCTTGGACAAAGAAAAGGCCATCAAGGAACCTGATTTCATGGCATGCACATTCGATACAATACAATGTGTATTACAAATTCCATCAAGTGATGTAAGCGTAATGTACTACAGCCGAAAATTATGTGCATACAATTTAACCATATACAACGCTGCTGCACCAAATGATATTTTTGGACAGAAACTGATGGCAAAAGAGGAAGTAATGAAATTGGTTCGTGTCTGTATAAGTATTTGCATCAACTTTCACCGGAATTAAAAGAAGTTTTTTTTTTGATACTTGCGGTGGCCAAAATAGAAACAAAAATATTTCCATATTATTTCTCCATTTGATTCAAAGTTTAAGTAATTGAACACAAATTTCTTGAAAGTGGACACAGTTACATGGAAGTTGATAGCATGCACAGTGCTATCGAAAAGCAAAAGAAGAATGTTCCAGTATATACGATTTAAGACTGAACGTATGGTATCCTGCTGGTTGTGTTTAGGAAACTACCATTTGAAATGTAGTGGCCTTAAGTCACGCGATGCAGATGCTCTGGCCGATCCTGCAAAATTCCTGCAATGGACTTGCACTCGCTGCAGAAAAATTAATGTGGAGTTCTACAATTTTTTCAAAAATTCTAAATCAGAGTTTGATCAACTTAATGTGGACTTTTTATCATTGCAAAGAAAACTTTCTAATTTTGGTGAATTATTCACTAAATATCCAAATTTAGATAAATTTGTTAATACACCACTTCTTTCATCTCCAAAACGTAAAAAAACAGTTAATAAATCCCCAAATATACAACTAAGATCATATTCTTCGAGTGCTGCACCTGTCAGCTCAATTGATAACGATTCATCATCTTTACCGTCTGCTTCCTCTAAATTTACAGCTCACACAGAGGTAGCTACTGGTACTGTACCAATAATTCATGAAAATGTTACACCTCTTAATTATGGTCAAGTTTTAAATTCTTCTGCTCCTGGTTTAAATAACAATCAAATTATACATAACCCGCTGAGAGTTACACCTCCAAAGAAAACTATATTTGTATCCCGCTTAGCTTCAGAAACTTCAGTTGAAGATTTAGAATTCTATAAAAAAATCTAAAACCGATTCGAATGCACTGATTTCAACGTATAAGTTCAATTATTCGCAACCGAGAACTATCACCTCATTTAAAATTATTGTCCCAGCTGATCTCTTCGATATTATACTTAATCCTGAGTTTTGGCCCGTTAGTACACTTGTCCGTGAATATCAATACAAAGAAAATCCAAGAAATGCTGTTCATCTTCCGCTAAGAAATTTAAATGCTCCAAAAAACTAACTACTCTTCATTATAACCAAATATCTATAATTTACCAAAATGTTCGTGGCATTAACACAAAAATAACGTCTCTGTTTGAACACAGCTTTGATTTCTCTCATCATGTTATTGTTCTTACTGAAACCTGGTAAAAAGAAATGTCTTCAACGCTGAGATATTATGTAATAAATTTCATATTTACAGACTTGACAGAGAAACTAAAACAATTGGTGGTGGTGTTCTAATTGCTGTCTCCTGTCAACTATCATCTGAAGAAATACGTCTTGATTCTTTACCGAATATTGAAATTATTGGTGTTATGTTAAAACTAAATCAAAAAAAAGTTTTTATTACTTGCTCCTACATACCTCCTGATTCTGATCAATCGATTTATAATGAACATTTTGAATCAATAAAATCAGTTGTAACAAAGGCTAACCCTGAAGATTCTATACTTGTTTTTGGAGACTTTAATCTGCCGTTAATATCATGGACATTTTTAATTGATTCTTTTTACTACACTCCTACGGTGTTAAATGAAGATAACGATAATTTCATAAATAATTTATCGGACTTGTTGTGTTTTTCAAATTAATGGTGTTCATAATGATCATGAAAGGATTTTAGACTTAATTTATGTTAATGAGCCAATAAACTATTCTTTATCTCGCGCAGATCCTGTTACTTTACCAGAAGATCGTTACCATCCTACCATTGAAATAAACTTGAATTTGCCATTTGTTTCAAAGTGTAAATCAAATAACTTAAAAGTTTTTTGTTTCAAAAGAGCAAATTACAACGATTTAAATTATTACTTCAGTAATACTGATTGGCTCCAATTATTATCTATTACATCTGGTTCTCCCACATCAATCGATACAGCGATCAAGTTATTCTACGAAACTGTTCTATTTTATATGAATGAATGCATCCCGAAGTTTACTGTTTTCAACCACTCTGGCCCTCCTTGGAGCACAAAACAATTGTCGAGTCTTAAAAACTTAAAAAATAAACGACACAAAAAATATAAAGTGTCTGGTCTTTTATCTGATTATACGAAATATTCAGTTACACGTGCAGAGTATAATATTCTAAATACAAAACTTTATAAGAATTACATGGAAACTATGAAAATAAATTTGAAGAGAGATCCAAAATCATTTTATAAATTTGTAAACTCTAAAAGGAAATCTACTGGATATCCAACTGAAATGAAGGTTCTTAATCGTGAATCCGGTGATGATGTAGTTATTAGCGATATGTTTGCTGATTTTTTTAGCACAACTTACTCTGACGTTCAATATGACATTTCAAACATATCCATTTCCAGTTATGGAACATCAATCAATTTCATTTCCTTTTATAAAGACTTCGGATATCAAAAATAACTTAAAAACATTCAAGAATTCAACTAACGGAGGACCTGACGGTATTCCTAGCTGCATTTTAATCAACTGCGCCCAAACTTTGGCTGTTCCATTATGCATTTTATTTAATTCATCGATTAAACATGGGCATTTTCCTACATTATGGAAAGATTCATATATTATTCCTTTATTTAAATCTGGAAACAAATCGAATGTAGCTAACTATAGATTAATAGCTAAGCTTTGTGCTATTCCCAAACTATTTGAAAAATGTTTAACGGATAATCTCTGTCATCAGGTTTCTTCTATAATATCACACTCACAACATGGTTTTCGTAAGGGGTGCTCTATTTCAACTAATATTTTACAACTTACAACTTTGGTAAATCGGGGTTTCGTCAATGGGCTACATACCGACGTTATTTATACTGACTTTAGTAAAGCTTTCGATAAAGTAAATCATGATCTTTTACTCAAAAAATTATATTTGATGGGTTTTACAGCAAACAGCATAAGCTGGATAAAATCTTACTTGATCAACAGAAATCAACGTGTTTATTTTAATAATACTACTTCAAAGAATATTATAGTTAAATCTGGTGTGCCTCAAGGAAGTCATCTTGGACCAATTTTATTTACTCTTTTTATAAATGATCTACCAAGTATAATAAAAGCCTCAAATTTTCTTATGTATGCTGATGATGTCAAGATTTTCTTAAGCTATAAGAATTAAGAGCTGTACGCAGCTTGTTAAGGAATCTTAACAGAAAATTTTCATATATTTATTAAAGAAAAAAAAGCACAAAAGTACCTTTCAGTGCAACGCTAGAAATCAGCTGTTTTCTGTCAATTATTAAGAATTGTGAAATTGAAAACAAATCAATTCTTCGGTTCTGCTTTATTTGGCCTGCTAAACGCTTTTTAAGCTCAGTATCAAAATTACCCATCCGCTTCTTGTTTTTTTTGCCGAATTTTGTTCGTTTTTTCCCAGGTTTGCAACTGAAACATAACTTTTATTTTTTTAGCATATTACATTTTGTTTATGCTTACCTCTCCTGTCAAAATTCCTTTCAGAAAGAATGAAAAATTTGATATTCCTGCTCAAAGCCTGGGTTACCTAACTTCATTTACGTCAAAAAAAAGTAGTAAAAACAATACTACTTTTTTAAAAAGCTGCGGACTATCAACAGAAATTTTTTGACAGAAAAATTCCTTAAGCATTTCTGAAGCGTTTTTTTATATGAAGTTTTTGATTCCTTAGCAAGCTGCGTACAGGCCTTTATTGTGAACAAATTCACCTACAACATGATCTAAATAATTTTTATAGATGGTGCCACATAAATTTAATGGAATTAAATTTTAAAAAATGCAAACACATGCACTTTACTAGAAAATTAGGTGAATTTGGTTTTTACAAATTTGGAGATTACCAGTTGGAGCAAGTAAATAAAATCCTGGATCTGGGTGTTCTTTTAGATGCCAAATTAGAGTTTGTTCAACACATTTCGATGATAATTATTAAAGCACGTGGTGTACTGGCCTTCATTAAAAGATGGGCAAAGGAATTCAATGACCCTACAGTTACCAAACAACTATACATCTCCCTAGTAAGACCAATTTTAGAATTCGGGTCTGTTATTTGGGATCCACTATCTAATATTCGCAGTGCCAAAATTGAATCGGTCCAGAAGCAATTTCTTCTTTTCTGCTTAAGACGTTCTTATCCAAGTTTTGTCAATCTGCCATCATATACAATTAGACTTTCTCAAATTAAACTGCCGTCTTTAAAAAGCCGAAGAACAATGCTTAATGTTATGTTTTTATTTAACTTAATTCGGGGCGACATATGCTCAAACTTTCTTATGGACAACATCTCCATGAACGTTACGGCACGGTCAACACGTTTTTACACTCCACTGTTTATCCCAATCTGTCGTCAAAAGTTTGCCGATGCTGATCCATTTAGAAGAATTTGCCATGATTTCAACGATCTATACAATTTAATTGATTTTTCTTTAAATGATGATATTATTAAACGCAATATTATATTATTTTTAAATACATAATCTCAAATTTTTGATTTAAGGATTTGTATATATTATATTTTTTTTTTTTTTTTCTCTGTATTATACTTAACAGTCTGTAAGGTTTTACCATAGACTTAATAAATAAAATAAAAAAAAAATAAAAAATATTTAGACTCGCACCGTCCAAGAGACTTAAAAGCAAAGGCAATCCTTATAATATAACCCAAATGCGGTATACTGATTTTATGGATTTATCAAAGTTACCGGAGATTATAAAAAACAAAATTTTGGACGAAAACGGAGATAAAGTGAACTGGTTGAAAGTAAAATCTTTTAGGTACCAAAAGATTAAACCTGTTGTGATGGAGTACAAGTATGATCAAAATGAAACCTATAAAGAAATACGTGTTTTTGGTAAAGGTCGGCCCATAGATTTGAAAGAAATAAACATCACAGCAGTCTTCCTATAAGTATCGAAAAGAAAAAAGATTTACTTAATCTTTGCAAGTCAGGAGCAATCCCCGACGAGTTTCATCACTGGTATAAATGCATAAAAACAAGCAAAATTACCAGAAATAAGGTCCCAGAACCCGATATAAATGATGATTCGGAATCAGATCAAGATTAATAAATTTAAAATGAAAATAACAAACAAGCTCTTTTCATAAAAAAACTCATGTCCATAAAAAAATATTTGTTAATGCAAAGAGGCCTATGTCCAAGATTCATTTTGTTTTTGTATAAAAAAAAGTTGAATAAATTAAATTGAATAACATTTTTTGCTTTCATCTTATTTATAAATGTTTTTACCATAAGATTTGTATATCCATTTTCAAATTAAAACTACTTAATGATATTTTCAGCAGCCATAAACTTTAAATATTCAATAACACAGAAACACAATTATGTAACTTGAGCTCTTTTTGCAGGATACCGACGATATATTGTTTAAAGTAGGATGTGGTTTTTTCTGAGAGCGAAACATATTCACATTTCTGTAGTTTTAAAACATATATAAAGGTGCTATTACATGATGTGTTTTTTACATATGTACTATCAAATTTTCCCACAACAAAAGTTGTACACATCGTGTGATACATATGAAACATTTTTTATGTACAATACATGAGGAAAGTCACAAGTACATTTTTCAATTAGAACAGGTTCTATTTTTGCATGACAAACACATGAAAATACAACACTGCTTGTGGCGAAAGACAAAACAGAGTAAATTTTAAAGATTAATATTGAAAGAAAAATAAATTGTGTAGTATTAATTAACAATTAAAAAATATATAACTTTTTTTTTTAACAATAAATTTTTGTAAATTCACAAATTAAATCAGCTGTTGTTTACATTTAGAGGTTATGTCATACGGAAATACATATGCACGTGTGATAGCAAAAATTATGAATCGTATGTAAAAGACAATTTTGACAGACATGAGGAATTTCATACGGATAAAAAAAAGTGACAGTACATATGTAAAAAACACTTCGTGTAATAGCACCTTAAGCAGAAAAACGTTCAACAGCGTAACATTCAGATTAGATTTACCTATCGTCACCCAGTGAATCGAACTTAAACAGAAGAAAATATACACATTCAGTTACTCCAAGCCAAACTCGGACACTATTATAAATATATTTTATTGGCAAAAAAACAGCGAGAATGAAGTAATAAAAAAAATTGTTTTCATTTGGTGTGTTTCACAATTATAACACCTGGTTTTCACTATGTCATTTTCAATGTCAATTGTTTTCAAGTGTTCTCAGTTGTATGAAAACGGGTTTTAATGTTTTGTCATTGCCAACCCCTGGCAATATTTCACATCTAAAACAAGTAAGAAAATTATAGTCGGTCTAGACCGACTATACGATACCCTATACCATGCGTTTAGAAACCCTATCTCTTAGGCCCAACTAACTGGACATAGAAAATAAGCAAAAACCAAATTTGAGTGGGATTTTTATTAATTTTTTTGGCTGCAGATATGAAAAAGTTCATATCGGATGCTATATCTATATGGGGACTAGGTCCAAAAATGGACCGATCCTGATCATGTTTGGTAAAGTCTCTTGTATTTTGCAAAAATATATACAAACAAAATTTGAGAAGAATCAGTGCAATATTTTTGTTTTTTAATAGATTTAAGTGAAAATCGGGAAGCAGCTCTATATGGGGCCAAAGGGATCATTTTTGGACTACTCATTAATGGATGTAATGAACGCATATAAACTCAATTTGAGTAAGATCTATATGACAATTTGGATCTTATGACAATTTATGTCGATTTCATAGGGGTAATTTGTATGGGGGCTAGGTCTGAACGTGGACCGATTCTCACCAATTTCAATAGCGTTCATCCCATGGCCGATAAAAGCTTATATACCAAATTTCATCAAAATATATTCATATTTGCGACCTGCAGTTTGATTACAAGGTTTACATGGACACACAGACGGACGGACGGACGGACATTGTTAAATCAACTCAGAAAGTGATTCTGATTCGATCGGTATAATTAAAGATGGGTCTAGGTCAAATATTTTTGGTTGTTACAAACAGCAGCACAAAGTCATTATACCCAAACCACATAGTGGTATAGGGTATAATGAAATTGCCAACATGATGGTAATTTGATTTTGGTTGACAGCCGCATTTTTTGTTAGTTTATAAGATGTAATGCAAACGTATGTAATTAATAGAAAATTACGCGATGTCAGTTGATACAATTGCTTGTTGTCAGTTTATATGACATAGTGAAAACCAGGCATAAGACACTTTAATTAGGTTATATTTCTGCGACAAATAGATTCTAAAGGTGCTATTACATGATGTGTTTTTTACATATGTACTGTCAAACTTTCCCACAACAAAAGTTGTACACATCGTGTGATACATATGAAACATTGTTTATGTACAATACATGAGGAAAGTCACATGTACATTTTTCAATTAGAACAGGTTCTATTTTTGCATGACAAACATATGAAAATATAACACTGCTTGTGGCGAACGAAAAACAGAGTACATTGGTGTATGTCACTTTAAATGCAGTGGATTATCTGGTTTAGTAGCCGAATCTGTATCGAAGCATAAAAACTTGCATTGGCGCTGTAATGACTGTCAAAAAATTGGCGCTGATTTTTACCGCTTCTTCCAAAGCACTAAAAATAATTTTTTGCAAATTCAAAACCATTTTGCTAATTTATCCGGGCAAATAAACTCTTATGTAAAGCTTTTCGATGATTTCAAGTCATTGGATGGACTCCAATCACCTAAATTACCATCTCCAAATCGCCGTAAGTCACCCAGATTCACGAATAGAGAAAACCCTGATGATACTACTGCTTCTTCAATCCATACAACTCTGAACTCTGCAAATATGCTTACGACAATTACTTCTCCTTTGATGCCTCAAAATGCTGTCCTACCATCTTTTAATAAAGCATCATCGATACTTACTACTGATAATATACAATCTTTTACAAATACTGCTCCCTTGATGTCTAAAACTGCAATGCTACCATCTTTAAATAATACGTCCTTGACGCCTACAACTGCTATTCCACCATCTTTAACTAATGAAGAGGCGTTACCGAAACAACTAAAAGTAATACCGCCAAAAAAAATCAATTTTTATTTCGCGTCTTTCTTCGGATACCTCTACTGATGACATTAACTATTATATAAACTCTAAACTAAGTTATAAAGCTGATGTTATGATATATAAATTTTCCTATTCCGTACCAAGAAGGATTACATCTTTTAAAATAACCGTTCCGTTCGATCTTTATGAGCAAATCGTTAACCCTGGTTTCTGGCCTGTGAATACTTTAGTTCGTGAATATGAATTTAAAGAAAATCTACGGAGAAACAACATTGCTGAGCTTCCGCCCCGACATCGAATAAATGAAAATACGAATTTCAACATTAATTCAAAAAACTAGATTCTTTACCCGTTGAACGACATCATTATGTATCAGAATGTTCGTGGTTTAAATACTAAAATGTCTAATCTACTAGTTAACAGTTATGACTTTAATTTTCATGTTATCATCTTTACTGAGACATGGCTGAAAGATAATGTTTTTAATTCTGAGTTACTATGTAACAATTATCAAATACATAGATATAACAGAAACGATCGTAATGGTGGTGGTGTTTTAATTGCTGTATCATGCCTGTTTGCTTCCGAATCTCTTCAATCTGAATCTTCTCCAAATATTGAGTTTGTCAGTGTAATGATAAAGCTTAATTATAAAATCATTTTCATAACCTGTTCGTATATACCTCCTAATTCTCCCGAAGAAATATACCTTGAACACGTTCAGGCCATCAAACCAGTTGCTCAACGTGCTAAACCTGAGGATTTAATTTTTGTTGTTGGAGATTTTAATTTACCATCTATAATATGGAAAAATTCGCCTGATGCTCCGGATTTTATTTCAATTAAATCTAATAACTGTGATGATTTAATATTGAATGAGATAGTTGATCTTAGTCTTTACCAGATGAATGGCATATTTAATGAATACGGTAAACTGCTAGATCTGGTATTTACAAATAATCCGGAAGATTGTATAATAACTCGCTCTGATCCTATCACCTTGCCGGAAGATCGCTTTCATCCAACTATTGAAATTAGCTGTGTTTTGCCTACTTTTGGTGGATCCAATATTCGTATTAATAAAGATAAAGTTTTTTGTTTTAAACAAACCAACTATAGCAAATTGAATGGTCTAATTTCTAACACTAACTGGAATGATTTGTTGTGCCATACTTCTATTGATTTAATGGTGGAGGTCTTTTATAGAACTATGCATTCTTTTATGGATGAATGCATCCCAAAGCGTTCTGTCTACAAACGAACTGGCCCGCCTTGGAACTCAAAACAACTATCAAGATTAAAAAATTTGAAGAACAAGTATTATAAAAAGTATAAAATTTTTGGTTCTCTTGTATTTTTTGAAAAATACTCCATTCATCGTGCCGAATATAATATTCTTAACAATTATTTATACAAAAACTATCTAAACAAAATGAAGGAAGATTTCAATCGTGATCCTAAAGCATTTTACAACTTTGTTAATTCAAAAAGAAAAACTACTGGTTATCCATCTGTAATGAAATTTAACGATATCGAATCTAGTGATGATGCTATAATAAGTAACATGTTTGCAAACTTTTTTGCTAGTACATATTCTGTTGCTCAATATTGTTCCAACCGCTATTCATATCCAATAAACACAAATCAAGCTATATTTTTTCCCCTAATCGATAAGGCAGAACTTGTTAATAGCCTGAAGAAACTTAAAGTTTCATTTACTCATGGACCTGATGGAGTACCTAGTTCTATACTCAATTATTGTGCTACTTCCTTGGCAACACCACTGACTCCCTTGTTTAATGCGTCAATAAAAAACGGTTATTTTCCAAAATTTTGGAGAACTTCTTACATCATTCCATTATTTAAATCTGGAAATAGATCGGATGTTTCTAATTACCGTGGTATTGCTAAACTTAGTGCAATCCCTAAGCTTTTCGAGAAATTTATTACAGGTTTTTTGTCAATTTTGTCACCATTTCAACACGGATTTCGGAAAGGATGCTCTACCGTTACAAACGTGCTTCATTTTACGACAATAATTAATGATGGTTTTGTCAAGAAAAAACAAACGGATACAGTATACACCGATTTTAGTAAGGCTTTCGATAAAGTAAACCATAACCTTCTACTGATCAAATTGGATTTATTAGGTTTAACACCATTAAGCCTTAAATGGATAAAATCATATCTTTCTGATAGAACACAACGTGTAATTTATAATAATATGTCATCTTAAGATATTACTGTGACTTCTGGTGTTCCTCAAGGCAGCCATCTTGGACCAATTCTTTTCTCCCTTTTCATCAATGATCTTCCAAAAGTGATAAATTTTTGTAACGTTTTAATGTACGCTGATGATGTTAAAATTTTTTTAAGTTACTGTCAACATAATGATCATATTCATCTTCAATCAGATCTCAACAATTTCTTTTCGTGGTGTAACCGTAACCTAATGGAACTGAATTTGAAAAAATGTAAATGTATGCGTTTTTCTAGAAATAATGTTTTTCCTGCTAACTACTTTTTGGGCGGATATCAACTTGAACTTGTTGATACTTTTCTGGATTTAGGGATTCTACTTGATCCTAAATTAAACTTTGTATCTCACGTCACCATGACAGTTAATAAAGCTAGAGGTACACTCGCCTTTATTAAAAGATGGGCAAAAGAATTTATTGATCCTTACATAACCAAACAACTTTTTACATCTCTTGTAAGACCTATTTTAGAATATGGGTCAATAATATGGGATCCCTTCTATAACATTCATATTCAACGAATCGAGTCTGTACAGAAACAATTTCTACTCTTTTGCTTACGTGGCTTACCTTGGAATTCTGCAATTAATCTACCTTCATACGTTGATCGACTTAAATTAATAAAATTACCTACTTTGGAAAGCCGTAGGACTATGCTAAAAGTAACATTTATGATCAACCTAATTAATGGTGAAATCTGTTCTGACTTTCTTGTCAACAATATAACTTTTAATGTTCCTCAACGAGTATCACGCCAATTCCAACCACTCTTTGTTAAATCTTTTCATACCAACTATGCTCTAGCTGATCCTTTTAGAAGAATTTGTTGTGTTTATAATAATCTTTATCAATTAATTGATTTTTCGTTGAACACTGATGTAATTAAGCATAATATCATTATTTTCTTAAATTCCTAACTATTTGTTTTTATTTTTAAATCATTTAATTGTTTCAATATATGTACATATGTAATTATATCATTTATACAGGTCTGTAAGGATTTATTCCATTGACCTAATAAATAATAAATAAATAAATTTTAAATATTAATATTGAAAGAAAAATAAATTGTTTAGTATTAATTAACAATTAAAAAATACATAACCTTTTTTAACAACAAATTTTTGTAAATTCACAAATTAAATCAGCTGTTGTTTACATTTAGAGGTTATGTCATACGGAAATACATATGCACGTGTGATAGCAAAAATTATGAATCGTATGTAAAAGACAATTTTGACAGACATGAAGAATTTCATATGGATAAAAAAAGTGACAGTACATATGTAAAAAACACTTCGTGTAATAGCACCTTTAGGGTGTAAAGATGTCCATACATCAAACAATTTTAAATAATGAAAGCACCTCATCTTCTTCCTCGGCATAAGCTGGTGCGCCTGGAATTCGCGAAAAACATTACCAGTAAATGCGATACAATACGTTATTGTATCAAAATTTAAGACACATTACGCTAAATTTTTCTTCGGTCAAAGATTATATTTTCAGATGAAAAAAAAGTGGAATCTGAACGGTGCTGGCGGTTTTATTTCATATTGGCGAAATCTTCGCAAGGAACCCCTGGTGCTATCCAAGTGGAATTTGATGGTGGCTCAGTGCTTTTGCATCAACTAGAACTCTTGATATTTTATTAATCGAGCTTACTGGTTGTTTTTTTTTTTTTAAATCAAATAAAATTCTATTTTATCTTCATTGTTCTACCCGACGTTTCGTCGATTTGTTGTCGAGTAGAGAGTAGAGTCTACTCTGTGATTTTGTAAACAGCTGTGATATAGCTTTTAAGTAGTGTATGCTTCTTGTTGTTTTTTATTAAAAATTTTTTATTGTTTTAGTCAGTTTACTTACTTCCATAAACCCCTTGAAGATGTCGACAACAAATCGACGAAACGTCGGGTAGAACAATGAAGATAAAATAGAATTTTATTTGATTTGAAAAAAAACGACCAGTAAGCTCGATTAATAAAATACAGTCTTCCAAAAATTGCCTGGTCATAATAACGAATAAAAAGAACTCTCGATATTCAGTTTACATCGTCGCATATGAACAGCGAGTACATTACGGTTCTCGAAAACGGCCTTTTGCCATTCCTTGGAAAAAAATAAGAAAAAGCCATTTATTTTTCAACGATACAATGCTCGAATTCATCTTTGCAGGGAAATGGAGCGCTACCTTTTGGATTGTTCGGTTGAAACTGTGAAGTGGCCACCATATTCCCCGGATTAAAAATATCTATGGAATCCTAATAAGAAGAGTTTATTTGAATAATCGCCAATATGCCATTGTTGAGGGGTTGAAGGCTGTCATTAGTACTGCGTGAGCTAATCTAGAGTTTTCGTTATTAAAATCATTGATAAACTCAATGGAAAAAACAATTTTTTTGCTTAGCAAAATCTAATGGAGACTATACAAAATATTAGGAATCATTTTTGAACATTTACATTATTTTAACATTACAGCGAAATCAAAAAGTTCCTTTAAAAAGAATATATGTTAATTTATGAAACGCTCGAAAATGCGTAATTGTTAATTATTTTTAAGTTTTTCATTAAATGGAATTAATAGCTTTTGGAAATTGTGTCTTTTGTCATTAAGAAAATGAAACTCACTTTATATTAAGCTATCAAAAATCAAAATTCATTCACCATAATCTATAACATTAATAGGCTAGGCGATTTCTTGTGACCGATGTTTTGTTCTACCATTTTATCCCGATTTTAACCAAACGTATATTATTTGAAAGGTATTTCTTTTTAGCTGTTTCTCAGATTTACAAATTTTTAAATTTTTTCCTTTATTTTGAGTAAATTGCATTTAAAGTTGCTACTAACACATGCATATGCATATGCTATGTGTGTGCTTATTAAATTATTTAACGTATGTATTTGTTAATGAGTTTGTTATCTTCATTCACAATAATAATAAACCAGAAAAGTGTTGGTTTGTGAGTTGGATAAGTTGAAAATAAAGTTGCCTAGAAATTGCCTTCGAATTTCGAGCGCTGGGATCTGCTAGTATAAATAAATTAAAAAAATTTCAATTAGTAAACGAAATAAAACACTAGCCAAACGTCTTCAAATATGTTTAATTCTATATTTTGTATGCAGTGTCTTGGGGATGAATTCACAAATTTTTGGCAATAGTCCGGCAGTTATTTTTGCCATTCTTGAAGTAGGACCTTTTTTAACTTAGCTTTGCTGGAAACCTTTTTTTTTTTTTTTGAGATAATCCCTCTAAATTTTCTATAGTATTTATGTCAGGGGTGGGGTGGTGTTTAGCACTTTACGGATTTTGTGTTTTGGATCATTGATCTAATAAAAGTATCAGCCATAGTTAAGAACGGGTTTATTTACACTTTTTGGCAAATTTTCCTTTAAAATTTCTAGATGTATGTACGTTTCGGTTTATTATCACATCTATAAAGTGCAAAGATCCTGTTATCAATCTAAAACTTTAAGGATGATGTTAAACGCAACCTGGTTTATAACAAACAATACCAAAAGTTAAAGAAGAAATCTGTAGTATTGGGTAAATAGAATGAACAGACACCATCAGCTAGATCTTCCTTTTAGGAAATAATAAAAATACACTAAGTCTTATGTAAGTTATATGAGTATGTAATTGTATATGATTATGGATATGTTTTAATCTCTTTCCCTATTTGAATTTGTTTAATAATTAAAAATCATATTTGTTCAGAAACTGGCTTACCACGTGACGTCACTTAACAAATAATCTTAATTTAAGTGAAACAACACGAAAAAGATCTTTTTTTTTTTGTTTTTGGCACTTTTTTAATATTATATATAGATTACATTTACATTTTTGTTTATATTTTAAATTTTAGAGTTTTTCTAAGCCTATTTTATAACACTGAATGAATTAATAGTAGTCAAATTGGTGTAGTTAACATTATTTCATTATAAAGGTGGCCTTTAATGTTACACAGTCAAAACAATTATTGCTGTACGAATTAATAGTGGTTAGGGCTCGTATAAAGAAACCGATTTTTGTCATTGACAGTTCAGGCTAGAACTTTTGTAAATGATGGCAAAGCAGAGGCGAAATAAAAAGTACAGTGCTATGCCGATGCTTAAACAAAATTCATTTTTTGTTTAACAAATGGAATAGCATGTTCAGCAAACAGTGCTTTATGTATATTTTATTTCAAAAATAGTTGTAAATTTTGCAAAACGAGTACTGACAAAACACTTCTAAAGAGCATTAGCAAAGCGTTCCAAATTATTGCTTTGCCAGCACTATATATTTGATAGCTTCGGCAAAGAATTTGAACTGGCAAAGAACTTTTAGCAAACGTTGGCAAAGCTTTATAAGCCAATACTTTGCCAATGCTATAAACAAATTCTGTTATACCTAGTGTTGACAAATATTATTTACCAAACGTTAGAAATGTTGTCCAATTGCAAACCTCTGCTTTAACGTTTTTATTGTCATCATTGGCAATTTCCGACTGGCTCGATTAGAAATTAGCATATTAATATCTAACACCTTAATTCTTACATTAAATTCAATTTCATTCCTCCTTTACGTTCTCGTCCTCATTTTAGGCAATGGTTGATTATACAGCAGAACGTGGCTGGCTGTCCACCACCCTTAAAGTACAACAACTTATGCAGAGTGTGATACAAGCAAGATGGTTTGATGAAAGTGAATTTCTTACACTGCCCCATGCCAACAATGCCAACGTGCATCTTTTCTATAAAATACAAAATAACTTTGAATATTTAACATTGCCAGCATTGAAAGAAATCTGTCGTAATGATTATGAGAAATTGGCTGGACCATTAAGAGATATGTTCGAAGAACCGGAAATTGAACAAATCTACAAAGTCGTACAAGATTTACCCGAAATATCGGTAAATATCTCAATACAAGGTAGAAATTATGATCATGTGGAAGCGTTAAGAGAAATTCCAACCGATTTTAAATCAGATAAATGGACGGAAATACATCCAAATGAGGTAAAGTCGCTGTAAAAGAAAAATTGTATTAAGTATTAAAGTTTATTTTTCCTATCTTCTTTTTTTTTTTTGTTCTACACTTTTAGGATTATGTGCTTTGCATTAATATGAAACGTTTAAATGCAAATCGTTATTACAATACAGCCATTTATTGTCCCAAATATCCTAAAGGCAAAAATGAGGCTTGGTTCCTGACCTTGGGCTCACAGGCAACCAATGAACTCTTAGCCATGAAACGTATTAATATGCGTGGTTTAAAGGCAGCCAATCGCATAACATTTCAATGTCCGCCCCGCAGAGGTCGCCTGCTGTTAACACTTTATTTAATGTCAGATTGTTTAATTGGATTTGATCAGCAATTTGATTTACAATTTCAAATTGTAGATGCCCAAGAACAACACCAACAACAAAAACAACTCTAACCTCCACCAGAACTATGATTTAAAATATATACGTTTTAAGTATTTAAAAGTTTCTTTTAATTTTATTAGAGTATTTATTTTGACTTGTTACAGCTGTAAGTCTGTATCTGTAATGTGAATGCAAATAACTTTGTTTAGAACTATAAACAATTTACTTATGATTATCTGTAATTAATTTATCGCTATTCCTTTCGATTTCTTTTCAATTTTTATACACATTTTGTATGATTCATTAGTTTTCTTTAAGATAAATGAATTTAAAATAGTCAATAAATATGAACAATTTATGAAATTTATTATTTACAACAAAACAAAAGTAAACAAAAAGCACTCGAGTCCCACAATTAAAAGTAACCCCTTAACCAGCAGTGCTTTATGATATACAAATATTTTCAAGGTTAAACTATTAGTGTATAGCCATCACTGCTGTCCTAAAGAGTCTTTAGGCCAATGACTTATGTACAGGGCATGTTACGGCATATTTAGTTTGAGTATTTACTTTGTTAATTAGTTTTGAACAAGGATATTATATGAGGGCTGTTCTGCCTGCTAAAAAAAGTGAAAACGATAAACTTCAAAGATGTGTAAAGCATTTGAGCTATAACGCTGCTTATCTTCGAAATGACTTCATATATTTTTAAATATTTTTATACCCTCCACACGTCAGAGGCAGAGGGTATATATAGGTTTGTCATTCCGTTTGTAACGCATCGAAAAACTAATTTCCGACCCCATAAAGTATATATATTCTTGATCCTTATCACAGCTCGAGTCGATATAGCGATGTCCGTCTGTCCGTCTGTCTGTTGAAATCACGCTCATTCACAAAAAAAGCCATCTAACTGGATGAGGTTACAATAATATCATTTGCCATAATTCCCCGCAGGTTGGTATTGAAAATGGGCTAAAATGAGCTAAAAAAAATGCCACAAAAAAATTATGCATATATTAACAATGTTAGTAGTATTGCCACATATTTTTTTATCGTTATCACGTTATAATAAAAAAAAATCACCAATATGAAAGAAAAAATTAAATGGAAAATGAAAAATGGAAAATGAAAATGGAGAATGGAAAATGAAAAATTGAAAATGAAAAACGGAAAATGGAAAATGTAAAATAGAAAATGAAAAATTGAGAATAGAAAATGAACAAGTAAGAAATTTATAGTCGGTCCAGACCGCCTATACGATACCCTATACCATGCGTTTAGAAACCTTATCTTTTAGGCCCAACTAACTGGACATAGAAAATAAGCAAAAACCAAATTTGAGTGGGATTTTTATTAATTTTTTTGGCTGCAGATATGAAAAAGTTCATATCGGATGCTATATCTATATAGGAACTAGGTCCAAAAATGGACCGATCCTGATCATGTTTGGTAAAGTCTCTTGTATTTTGCAAAAATATATACAAACAAAATTTGAGAAGAATCAGTGCAATATTTTTGTTTTTTAATAGATTTAAGTGAAGATCGGGAAGCAGCTCTATATGGGGTCAAAGGGATCATTTTTGGACTACCCATTAATGGATGTAATGAACGCATACAAACCCAATTTGAGTAAGATTTATATGACAATTTGGATCTTATGGCAATTTATGTCGATTTCATATGGGTAATTTGTATGGGGGCTAGGTCTGAACATGGACCGATTCTCACCAATTTCAATAGCGTTCATCCCATGGCCGATAAAAGCTTATATACCAAATTTCATCAAAATATATTCATATTTGCGACCTGCAGTTTGATTACAAGGTTTACATGGCACACAGACGGACGGACGGACGGACATTGTTAAATCAACTCAGAAATTGATTCTGACTCGATCGGTATAATTAAAGATGGGTCTAGGTCAAATATTTATGGTTGTTAGAAACAGCAGCACAAAGTCATTATACCCAAACCACATAGTGGTATAGGGTATAAAAATGGAAAATGAAAAAAGAAAATTGAAAAATGGAAAATAAAAAATGGAAAATAGAAAATGAAAAATGGAAAATGAAAATTGAAAAATGGAAAATGAAAATTGAAAAATGAAATATGTAAAATGGAAAAAGAAAATTGAAAAATGGCAAATGAAAATTAAAAAATGGAAAATGGAAACTGGAAAATGAGAATTGAAAATGGAAAATAGAAAATTGAAGAATGGAAAATGAAAATTGAAAAATGGAAAATGAAAATTGAAAAATTAAAAGAAAAATGGAAACTGAAAAATGGAAAATGAAAATTGAAAACTGAAAAATGGCAAATGGAAAATGAAAAATGGAAAATGAAAATTGAAAAATTAAAAATGTAAAATGAAAAATGAAAAATTAAAAACGAAAATTAAAAAATTAAAAATGGAAAATGAAAATTGAAAAATTAAAAATGGAAAGTGGAAAATGAACAATGAAAATTTAAAAATAAAAATGGAAAATGAAAATTTAAAAATGGAAAACGAACATTGAAAAATGAAAAATTAAAATGAAAATTGAAAACTGAAAAATGGAAAATGAAAAATTAATACTGAAAAATGAGTAATGAAAGATGAAAAATGGATAATGAAAAATTAGACATTAAAAATTAAAAACTAAAGATTAAAAACTAAAAATTAAAAATTAAGAATTAAAAATTAAGAATTAAAATTTAAATATTAAAAACTAAGAATTAAATATTAAAAGTTTAAATTTCTATATTCGTAATTCATGGCAATGTTCAAGTCAATGGCTAGTGGAGACCGATAATTTTCATGTCGTGACTTAAAAATCCAACTTTTTGCCATGACAGAAAGTCTGACATAAACTCAGCCATTAATTTGACGTTTCATTCGATTATGACGTTTAAGTATTTTAAAATGGCGCAACTTAAATGAAATAAAAGCGAATTTATTACTTTTATTAACATATATCGCGTATGTGACTGTTTATGGAACTACTACCTATCCCCTGTGGTCGGACTCACATGATTTTTTTTTATACAAAGCAAACGCCAGTCTTATATTTTGTGTGGACTTATAATAAGGTTACCTGAAAAAAAAATGGTTATAATCTATAATAGGTTAGGCGATTTCTTGTGACCGATGTTTTGTTCTACCGTTTTATCCCGATTTTGAACAAGAGTATATTATTTGAAAGGTTTTTCGTTTTAGCCGTTTTGCAGACTTACAGATTTTTAAATTTTTTCCTTTATTTTGAGTAAATTGTATTTCAAGTTGCTGCTAACACATACATAAAGCAAGTAAGAAAATTATAGTCGGTCTAGACCGACTATACGATACCCTATACCATGCGTTTAGAGACCCTATCTCTCAGGCCCAACTAAGTGGATATAGAAAATAAGCATAAACCAAATATTAGTGGTATTTTTATTAATTTTTCGGCTGCAGATATGAAAAAGTTCATATCGGATGCTATATCGATATGGGGACTAGGCCCAAAAATGGACCGATCCTGACCATGTTTGGTAAAGTCTCTTGTATTTTGCAAAAATATATACAAACAAAATTTGAGAAGAATCAGTGCAATATTTTTGTTTTTTAATAGATTTAAGTGAAGATCGGGAAGCAGCTCTACATGGGGCCTATGACTAAGAGTTGTCCTATAGGGACCATTTTTGTACTACTGATTAATGGATGTAATATATACATACAAACCCAATTTGACTAAGATTTGTATGATAATTTGGATCTTATGGCTGATTTCATAGGGGTCATTTGTATGGGGGCTAGGTCTGAACATGGACCGATTCTCACCAATTTCAATAGCGTTCACCCCATGGCCGAAAAAAGATTAAATGCCAAATTTCATCAAAATATATTCATATTTGCGACCTGCAGTTTCATTGCAAGCTTTACATGGACACACAGACGGACGGGCGGACATCGTTAAATCGAATCAGATAGTGATTCTGATTCGACCGGTATAATAAAAGATGGGTGTAGGTCAAATATTTTTGGTTGTTACAAACAGCAGCACAAAGTCACTATACCCAAACCACATAGTGGTATAGGGTATAAAAATGGAAAATGAACATTGAAAAATGAAAAATTAAAATAAAATGAAAATTGAAAACTGAAAAATGGAAAATGAAAAATTAGTAATACAAGATGAAAAATGAATAATGAAAAATTAGAAATTAATAATTAAAACTTAAAAATTAAAACTTAAAAATAAAAAATTAAAAATTAAGAATTAAAATTTAAATATTAAAAACCAAAAATTAAATATTAAAAGTTTAAATTTCTATATTTAGTTTCTTACCTTTTATTATAATTTTTTTTTCTATTAAATGTAATGCAGATAAAAATAAAAAATAATTCAGATAAAAATATTTTAAAATTAGCTTATTTTTAATAATATTTTTTAGCCAAGAATCATATGAATTTTGGTGGAGGGTATCAAAAAATTCGGCACAGCCGAATTTAACACTCTTACTTGTTTTTATTATTATACAACACTCGGAGGGTACTCCCTACAAATACAGTGCATTGTGTTGATTTCAGGAAAATATGTTATGGGAAGAAGGAAAGAGGGAGTAATGTTTGTGAATATTTTTTTAAAATTTTTTAGATTGTAATTGGAAGGAAAGACTTGTATGGGGAGTTTATTCCACATACGGCTAGTTCGACTGAGAAACGAATTTTCTCTGTAATGCGTTGTGCGGTCAACTGGACAATAGACTACAGAGGGATGTGATCAATTGAATCGGGAAGGTAGCAAGTTTACAGCAATGGCCGGTCAACGGAGAAAGGTCTTCAAGAACTCGATAAATCATTAGCTCTACAAATGGGTAGAGATCTTAATAACGTTTTAATAAAACAATTACTGGCCAGAGTTTAGCTGTAGCTCTACATGGTACTCCCAGTGCAGCGCTTAATCACCGTTGTTCTGATTTTCACATTCACATAAAATAACACAATTCAGCACATTCTCATATTCCAGCTGACACTTGCACATCATTTTAACTCGTTATTTTTTATCAGAAGAAGCGAAGTGAATTTAATTAGATTGGTTTTAAAACGAGACGAAAGTCAGAACATACACGAATGTAATCATGATCTTTAAACCAATCGGACTTATTGCTGTAAATGTGTTCTCCATATCGGGGATACGACAAATCTGCCACATAGACCTTTCGGTCATCGTAAACTATAGGCAAACATTGATAGTAATATCGATTTCGGCGAGAAACAAACCTTGGTTCACCTCCAGCATTCGACAATCAAGATTTAGCTTATTCCAGGTGGAAGCGTTTTAAGGGCGAGTTTTGTTCTGCTAATAATCAAATAAGAAATGCAAAATCGGTTTTTTTCTTTTTTCTCAAGGTGTTTTAGTTCTGCAATGATTTCAAACGAACATGGAAGACAATTCGAGAAATACTAACTAAATTACTAACTGGCCTATCGATTTTTATGAACTCAATACGATTTTTACGTATATACACTTGTGGACATACAATTAAGTCATATATACAGTAATACTTATCCTTTTAAAAATAAAACAGAGGCAAATCGTCGCATTCGATATCGAGTAAAATCAATCGAAATCCCATATTTTGGTTTATTATTTAAACAAGACGGACAATCGTCAGACCTCGTTTCACTTTTACTATTAACTATGGACCATAACTCGTTAGCTGTGACAGAGTAAAATTGCTCTTAGTATTTTATTTTGGAAAATAAAAAAATAATTTCGATCGAAAAATTTCGATAACGAATGCGATAGTTTTAATAAAAATGAGCAAAAAAAATTGCAGACTTTCGCATGCTGTATTTCAGTTTTGGACGGATTTGTTCCAGGACGTATCGAATAGAAGTTTTATTGAGTCTAAATATGTTCACAAACAAAGATTGACTTGATAAATCACCAGAACCTAATATACTCGTACCATTACCAAAACGGAGAGTACGTAATCTCAAAAGATTGGCTGACTACTATTGTTATTGTACAGACCATATAAATAAAGCAAATGATAAATATGACGATGTAGATGTTATAAATACAGATGATATACCAAATGAAGAAACTCCAGATGAAGAACGCCCCCCAAGAAGAAGTTGAAGCAATTGAATGCTGTGATGATATTGATATATGTGAGCTCATTCCTGAAATTGATGAAGAATGTAACCATCTAACTCTAACTGCTGAAGATAAATTTAAACAAACTTATTTTAATAAATTAATCGATATTGTGAAAGATTCATTCCAAGAACGATTTGAATCGTATAATTCTTTCAATGAAATTTTTGGTTTTCTTTTCGATAATAAGAAGCTAAAAACTATGAATACAAATGAATTCAATACTAATTGTACAAATCTGGCCAAGCACTTAGAAGAAGGCGATTTTGAAAAGGTGGAATTTAAAAATTAACTTTCTATTTAGTAACAACAAGAATGTTCACATAATTCTAATTTTATTTGCTAAAAGAAACCAGTGCACTTATTAACAAATCAGGTTACTTCGTTTTTAAGGCTTCAGCTTTCCGATGATATGTGATCACGATCTCCTACATCATGTGGTTTTAGAAAATTCTTTTAGGACGTACATATAGCTAAATCGACTCAGAAAGTTTGCCCAGAAGGCTTTAAATTTTATAACTTTTTCTAACTGTTCTTAGTATACCGTCTTTTTTATATCTATAATATTAATAGGTAAGGCGATTTCTTGTGACCGATGAATTGTTAAACAATTTGCTCCCGATTTTGACCAAATGTATCTTATTTTAAAGGAATTTCATTTTAGCTATCCACCAGGCTTACAGATTTTAAAATTTTTAAATTTTTTGGGACTTGTGCTCACTTAAAGTTGCTACTAACATATACACAAAATTTTACAATGCTATGTGTCTGTTTATTAAATTTGTAATGTGTTTGCAAAAAAAAAAATTAGTTTGTTTTCTTCATCTATATGGGTATTTCCACAGAAAGGTCAACCGCTACCAAAATATTAAAGTTGAAGAAAAAAGACTTTTCTGAGAAAATTTAGTTGGTTAATGCATTGGATTTTAAGAATATACGTAATTAAATACATATTACCATTTGTAATTTAAGAAAAGTGGTCTGCAAAGAGCAGCTTTGCTTTTTTTGGTTTTAGCGTTTTTAATTGACATTTTTCCTTGAGTTATTTCTAAGTGTTACATATCATGTCGATTGCACTCTTCTTATAGACTAAATATACCAACAATAAATATTTAAAAACACCACAGTAGAGATCAAGCAAACTCCGAATAACGGTATAATTCAAAGATTCTTTGTACTACATTCTTCTATCCCGTTCGCGACCGAAAATAAGCATTTGTGTTTAGTTCTCCGTGACCGTTGATCGGAATAGTTTGATATTTACAATTCAAAACAAAATAACCGAGATCATTTAAAAAAACCAAACCTAAAACATTTTGATCCATAAATATTTTTTTTATTGATTTTAAAAGTGTGTCCCGTTCGTGATCGTAAGTGTTAAATTTTTCAAACAATAATACATATTGTGATAAAAATAAAATTTGTTTGTGGAGATGGAGAGTCGTTGTGGAGGTAAAAAAATTCCCCAAAAGAAATACATGGAAGGAATAAAAAACAATCCCATTAAGAAGAAGAAGTACCTAGAGAAGGCGGCAGAAAGAATGAAAAAACATCGCTCAAAGCTCAAACAATTGGCGAATAATAATAAGAAAGTGCTTAACAGCTTACGTCAAAAGGAGCGTATAAAGAAACAAAAAATGCGCATACGTATAGCAAATGAAACAAAGGAGACAAACATTACTTTGAAGCCATAAAACAGCAAACAGTCTTTTGGAAAAGCGTTAAAGAAGGCCGAAATGGCGTTGCCGAAGGAAGCTGCAAAAAGAACGAAAATTGTACAAGCTTTATTTGCAAAGTATGGTCAGGCAGCTATTTTTGAGAAACCTGTAATAGAAAATTCTCAAGTTATAAATGAAGTACAGAACTTTTTTGTTTCTAATGACATTAGCGTTCAATCTGCTGGTAAAAAAGATACTCTGATCGTAGATGGAGAAATTATTGCGAAGAGATTTATGTTATTAACAGTGGCCGAAACATATGAAATTTATAAAAATGAATGTACCAGTGAACCTGTCAGTAAGTCTTTCTTTTACAGTTGTCGGCCCAGACATGTTCAGCTAAGTAGCAAAATGCCACATAATATGTGCGTTTGCATTTACCACGCCAACTTTGCGTTTTTATTAGATGGCTGGTCTAGAATTGTTAAATATTTTTCTGGTGGTCATCAACATTTTCTAAAATCAGTTTGTTGCAATATTGAAAATAAAAATTGTATGTCGAACCGTTGTGGAAGATGTGTAACCGATTTAAAAAGTGAATTGTTGCCCCTTGCCTATTTAAATAAAATGGATGAAGAAATACAATGGAAGCATTGGAGAAAAGTTAACGACAGAATAACATTAACGAACACTGTTGGTCCATTTTCAGATTTGATTAATGAATTAGAAGTGCAGTTACCTAAGTTTAAGGAACATTTCTTTGTTAAGAGAGTTCAACAGAATCACTTTGACACCACAAAGAATAATTTAAAAGAAAATGAGCTGGTATTACAATTAGATTTTGCCGAAAACTATCGGATTTTATTCCAAAACGAGATACAAAGCGCACACTTTAACTACAAGCAAGTATCAATTTTTACTTGCGTAGCATGGACTGTTAATAAAACTCAATCATTTGCTATTATAAGTAATAGTTTAAAACACAGCAAAATTGATGTCTATATTTTCTTGACAAAAATACTCGAGGAACTAAAACAAAAACACGGATATTTTAACAAAATATTATATTTTCTGACGGCAGTAGTTGCCAGTTTAAAAACAAATTTATAATTTATAGTTTAATGGACTTTAAAATAAGATTTGGATGCGAAGATATTGAGTGGAATTTTTTTGCAACATCGCACGGAAAAGGTGCAGTCGATGGCGTTGGAGCCGTAATTAAGCGGAAAATTTGGCAGCTCACAAAAACTAAAAATATTTGCCTTAATGACGCATCGGATTTTTATCAGTGTGCAAAGCAAACCGTTAAAGGAATCATTATTTTATACGTAGATGAAAATGAAATTGATAAGGCTTCTTTTTTGTCAGATAAATGGAATAATTTACCAAATATAACCGGTATACGAAAACTTCATTGGTTTTCTTGCAACGCAAACTTAGATATCCATGGAGCTCAAACTGTAATATCTTTTAAAATTAAAATAAAATATTAATTCTTTTATTTTTGTTATCATTGGAATATATCTTGTTTTATTTATTTTTTATACTTATAAATAAAAAATTTTAAACCTAAAAAATGCCTTTGGAATAATTGTCCCGTTCGCGATGTCCCGTTCGCGATTCTAAAAAAAATATTTAAAAAAAAAATAATATTAAGGATAATTGAAAAAAAAAAATGCTAAATAAAAGCTTTATATCTCTGCTTTAGTTAAAAACTAATCTCCATTTAATAAACTGACGAAATTCGCAGAGTTTTAAACAAAACCACACACCGAAAAAAATGACTTACATTTTTTGTCCCGTTCGCGATCGCAAGTTTATCCAAAATATTTGGAGAACGTTCATATTTTATAATTTTCTTTTTGTTCTCAAAAATTGTTCTACAAAAATGCTATTAATTATTTATAAAAAGTTAAAAAAAAATTTGAGTTTTGATATTTTTTTTTCAAGTTGAGTGCGTACGAATGTCCCGTTCGCGATCCTGGAAATGCCCATATATAAAATTCATTTTCTGTTTGTTTGTTTGTTTGACCGCTATACAAATTTTTATTTTTCAACGGATTTCTCTGAAATTTGGTACACACGATCTCTGTACTCCACGAAAGGTCGCCATATAATTCTTACCAGCCACGCCTACTTTTACGCTCACTTTTTGTATACAATTCATTTTCTGTTTTTTGGTATATTTTTGTTCGCTACACAAATTTTATTTTTCAACAGCTTTCTCTGAAATTTGGTGCACGTGATCTCTGTACTCCAGCGAAGGTCGGATTATATATCCTTCTGCTCACGCCTACCTTCTTTATAAAACTCATTTTCTGTTTTTTGGTACATATGTTCGATATAAAAATCTGTATTTTTCAACGTATTTCTCTGAAATTTGGTACACACGGGAATAACTTCACGATAAACAAATTCCCCAAATTTGAAAAAAGGTCCCCAAAAGAAATGAGCAAATTCTCCACTTTTTTTTTAACGAAATAAAGAAATGAACTTACTCCCCAAATTCGTTCTTAAATTTTTACATATTTTTATTTAATGAATTTTGTTAAATATTTATTTAAGTTAAAATTTGCATACTGATCTCAATATCTGTCCTGCAATATACGCATTTAAAATCTGTATTCTCTTCAATAGCATCATTTCGACGCGCTCGCAGAACGCAGCTCAGCAAGCTTTGTTAAGAGAAACGGAAATGCCTGAATCTACTCATGTGCATCTACAAATCCAGCGGCTAAGACAAGCTGAATCCAGGGAATCTAAAACTCCTTAAACGATTGTTTTTCTCATAGACAATTTTATGTCGCCTGCTCCAGAGTATGATATTTTCGTATATGCACCAGAAGGAAAAACCAGAAATGTTGTATATCCCAAAGCTAAAATTCGTAACTTTTAGACATCATACACTCAAAATACTCCATGCATAAACATCGTAAGTTGTAATGGCAAGCAGGCGCCGCACAGTGGACCATATTTTGAGAAGGCGGCCAAAAATCATTTTTTTTTTTGTTACCGATTTTAAAGTTATGTTATTCATTTGAAAGTAAATACTAGTAAACCTCGGGAGCCAAAAAAATCCGACTCTATCTCAACTATATCACAGCGAACAGGGTCTTCGAAAATGGGCTTTCTCAGTATTTTGCTAAAATTAAAAATTTTTTGTAAATTTTTATTTTTGAATGACTGTAACTTTTTTGATTTAAAAGATTTTGAAGTGAAATAAATTTTGTATAATTTTGTGGCTTCCATACTATTAAAAATGTAAAATCACTGAGTCATTCCGAAAATTAAAAAAAAAAATTTTTTAAAAAAGGTCCAAATTTTCCGAAAATCTCCTACTTAATAGAGCATAACTCCTGCCAGTCAAAAGCAGTCAGAAAAAATCTTGCACTCTTCTATAGTCCGAACCCTCCCCTATACTCCTATACCCCATTATACACCCGCCAGTTTCCGCCCGTGTGCACCAGAACATTTTTTCTGACCCAAGGTTAGATATTTTCTGCAAAATTTATGAATACAAAAGTTGTCCACTATGTGGTTAGGATATATTAAGTTTGAGGTCATGTTTGTAACTGCCAAAAATATTGGACCTTTATCCATCTTTTATTATACGGATCGACTCAAAAACACTTTCTAAGTCGATTAAACGATGTCCGTCCGTCCGTCTGAGTGTTATGAATACAAAAGTTGGTCGTACCGGTGCACCGCGGTGTATTTTTTGCGTGTCGGTAGAGTTGTCAGGAGTTGTTATATACTTATAAAAAAGGGTTGAGATATAATGCGCTTAATTGTTACAGGTACATTTACATAGGTATCTTTCAAAAACATTAATAGTCTGAATTAGAGTTATATAGTTTAAAACCCTGACAAAATGGGAAACAATTTAAATAACAGGTAAATGGTAAAAAAAAACTAACTCTATTGAATTAGACGAAGAAGCTAAACAACTTCTAGAAGATGAAAATCAAGGCTATTTAGAAGAAATTTTTACTAAAATTGGTTGATTTAAAGTACTTTTTCATTACACTAACAATAAGTTACACTATTTTTTATATAGTTAAAAAATTTTCTTGATTTAAAAATTTATATATTTTGTAAATTTACAATAAAAATTGTTATATTTCACAAATTTACCATAAAAATTGATATAGAAATATTTAAAAAGACAATAAAAAAAATTTAACTAAAACAAAAACATACGAGTTTTTCATTGAAACTTCTCTATCTTGAACCAATATCAGGTAACTTTTACGCTCGCTGCTTAATAAATTATATTTTAACTCGGAATCTTTCAAAAAAAAAAAAACAACCTTTGGCCCTTGTGCACATTAGGACTAAAAAGTTTACGGGGGCCAAAGTGTGGTATTTTCTGAAAAAATTAACTTAAAAAAATTTTAAAAAGTATTAGTTGTAAAATTAACTGAAAAAATAAGACATTTTATTTAAAAAAAAAACCTTTTTTTACCTTTTAACACTTCACTTTTGTACTAAAATTCAACTACAAATGAAAATGTATTTTAAACCCTCCGTAACTTTTTTTATTTTCGGTCGAGAAATACGTTTTATAGCAAAATTTAAAGACTAAAGTCTCACCTACCAAACAAAAAAAACCGCATATCAAAATTCCAATCCAGTCAAATGGTCTACTCGGCTCGCCGAGTACTTAGTCCCGAATGAATAAATTCCCAAAAAATTAAATTTTTCCCCAAAAAATTGGGGAATAACTTCACGATGTACAAATTACCCAAATTTAAAAAAAAAAATGTACCCGAAAGAAATGAACAAATTCCCCATTCTGCTCTCGATATCTTCCTACAACAAATTTATTTAATATCTGTATTATTTTCAATAGCATCATTTCGATGCGCGGAATCAAGCGAAGACGAGGATGCGACGGAGCACAGCTTAGCTAAAATATCGGAATGACCTGAAAAATATATTTTGGCGATTAAAATAAGTTGACGACAACTGCGCCGCAGCCCGGGTGTGGCTGCCAAACGCGCGGACGCGGACGTGTCTTATTAAATTTTATCTACGTATGTGCCATAATTACCTGTTGATCAAAATAGGACAAACATATACTAAATATAAGCAGTTGCTTAAAGCAACCTTGCGGCAAAATTTTTAACGTCGCATTCATTTTCCATTTTTGAAACTTCTATAAATTTGACGTCTCTGCTCAATGATGATCATTTATTGAATGAAGTAATTCAATTTTTAAAACTTCTGATTCTTTTAATTTGCAAACGATTCCGTTATATTTCATGTTTAAAAAATAAATAAGCTTCAAAAAAAACTTCAAGCGGTTTCGCAGCTTATTTTTGAAGTATTTTATATATGCTGTAGCGTCTTTTAAAAGAAACTTCTAAATTAAAAAAATCAAAAAATTTTTAATTGAAATAAAAAACAAGTAAGAGTGTTAAATTCAGCTGTGCCGAATCTTTGATACCCTCCACCTCGGTTTGAGTATTGATGATAAATGTAAACAAAATATTGGAAAAATATGCATGCATTTCCTATATGCATGCGTTTCCGGTTATATGACATAACTTCTTGTTTAATTTAGTTTTTGCTAATTAAATAGCTCGCCATAACCTCCATTGCAAAGGTAATGGTTGTGTACGGCGGCTATATGCATTAAATCGTGTTTTTTCTGGCTTTTAACTGGCCAAATATTTCTTCATTGCGGCCATATAGGTCGGATGGAGTAACAAAATAATAATCGAAAAAAGCTCTCTCAACTTTTTTTTCCAAAAAATATTGCCATATTTGGAAAACATAGAGAATAAATTTATAATAATAAATAATTAAATTAGGGATGCCAAACGCAAAAAACCAAATATCGCAAAAATTTTGAATAAAATAATTTGTTATCTTTATTTTCTGAAAAACTTCAAATATTCATCCAAAAAATATTTTGAAAATTTATATATAAATAACATTCTCATCAAATTACGTTTATTTATGTAAAAATTTTATGTTCGCAATTCTTAAATATCATTTGAGGTTTTATAAAATTCATTGAATTTAAATTAATGTTTTCTGTAGTCCGATTCTGTAAATTTCAACGAACCGACAATCGCAAAATATATCGACAGCTATTGTTGTTTGCACTAAGGATTAAGTGATTCACTAAGTACAGACATCTTAACGACAGTCGACAAATCTATTTTTCTATTTATTTAAATTGTAAACGAGTGGCATCTCTGTCAAAATAAGCGAAAAACACAAAGAATAGAAAAAAAAACAAATTACTTCGTGTTTGACAGGATGATTTTATCTTTATGTTTAATATCTTTTATTTGTTTACTAATATTTCTGTGTATTTATTTTAATGTGAATAATAATTTTTTTATTTATATAAAAAAGTTTTTTAATAAAAGCAAAATATTTTCACTATTTTATGATTTTTATTTATGTATGACGACATTTCAACCTAAAAATTTAAGTTTTTATCGATTGAATAAACAACACAAAAATGGTTGTCGTTTAGATAACAACAACAGCTGACTTTAACAATAGCGAATATCGTTTAAAAATTTTACTGATAATTTTGCTATTTCCTTTTTTTAACGATTCGAATATCATTAAAATAAGTTACTGAATCGCGGTACTGAAAAGTTATTAATTTCTCCTGAATGGCAACATTTTTTTTAAATGTAAACATTTTTAAATGTAAACATATTTGGTGTTATTTTTTATTTGGAGTTTCAATTTGTGTTTAACGAATAAAATTTATATATTAAAGATGCAATTGATGTCTTCTAAATTTAAAATTATTATTTCCGACATTTTGATATGATTTTCCGAAATTCAATTAATATTTTCTAATTTATAATTGGAAATTTTAATTCCAGTTTTTAGAATTGATATTTTCTTAAATTTGAATGGAAAATTTAAAAAGTGCAATTTTATATTTATGTGAATAATAATGCCTTAGTAATTATAAACAATTTTTAAAAATTAGATGTAATCGCAATCAGATATTTTGTAGGTAAAGCAGAATAATATTTCAATATAACTATGTAGAACTGTTTTGAAAGCAAAAAACTCATTGATGAACTCGGTAACTCTATTTTGTAAAGACAACAAAAAGTTAACATGCCAAACTTATGTTCATATTTGTAGAAGGATAATGAAAAAACGTATGAAATAAAAGACCAGCCGGTGTATACTCTTTTGTTCTGTATGAATCTATTTGAAAATATTGACATTCATGTTAAAATAGAAATAACTATTGCAAAGCTAATTAGAACAAAAATTGTGGCGCCATCTACTGCGGCATAGTCACGCTGAGCAAAATGAAGTGACACTCTGTTAATGCAAAAGAAATGTATTTTCCCCACAACAAAATATTGCAGAATTTTATGTAAATAAAATAATATACCGATTTATTTCTAACATGCAGTTACTATGGATATACAATGTATATTATTAGTATTATTTAATATGTTTATATGAATTTATACATAAAATTTTTTTTTGATATATTAACATTGTTTTTTTTTTATTAACAACTAGGTATTTTCGCATTATTTGCTTTAGATGTTGGTGAATTTTTACTCCCTTTATATTAACTCGTAGTGTCTGCTTGTCGAAAAAATTTTGGATCGATTTTAACCCCTTTCCCGTGACCCAATCGATCTGAAACTTTGCAGGCAGGCTCGTGGCAATGACAGAAATGATCTAGTAAATTTTTTTAATTGATGCCAAAACAATGGAAACTTTTAAATTTTTCTACCAGAGTTGATAAAAAAAATGTACAAAGGTTAGTTTTTATTATATTATTACCACAACGACCACAAAAACAACAAGTCCAGGTATGACAACAATACAACATTTAGAATAATAACAACAAGAACAATATAGAAACATCATATTTTTAATTTTTTTTTTAATTTTTCAGAGAATTCCCTGGACCGTTCCACCGATTTAATGATTTTTGAAATATAAATTTTCCCATGAATTTGTTGAATCATTCTCACTAAAAATGATCGCCTTAGCTATCCTATTGAGGGCGTGATCGTGACAAGAACAACATAGAAAATTATATTTTTTCAAGACTTTTTTTAGTTCTTCATTCAAATCTCGGGCCCTAATCGACCGATTTGGACGAATTTAAATAGCAAACTTTTCAGGATGTTAGTGAATAATTTTTTATGCCTACGAGCACCCTAGCTGCCCGATTGATGCCGTCATCGTGATTTCCACAGACGGACATCGCTATATCAACTCCGGTTGTTATAAGGATCACAAATATATATATTTTATGGGGTCCAAATTTTTTTTTTCTAATTATTACAAACGGAATGACAAACTTATATATACCCTCCCCAAAAAACGTAAACATTTGGGAATTTTTTTCATCATGACCAAATTCCCCAATCCCATAAAAATTTTGGGGGAGAATGTACATTTTTTTAAGAATTTGTTCATTGGGCACTAAGTATTCAGTGCCTGTTAAGCATAGTTAACCATTTTTCAAGTCAAAGGCCTTTGGATCCCGGGAAAGACCGGGTAAAAACAGCTAGTTTATAATAATAATTATGTTGAATTGAAAACTTATTTTGTCTAAAATTGATTAGCATGCCTTTACGGTCAATAATTTATTAAATGAAAAACCAAAATTTGCACTCGAATTTCGAAGGCTGGAATCTGCTAGTTGATTTAATTTAACAACGATTTGTATAATTTAAAAATATGACATCTTTGTTTTTAAATTGTTTCACTCAAAAAAATTTAATTGAATATAAATTTAATATTGACCTATGCTAAGAATTCTTGTTAAGAGGATAAAAACTAACCAAGAGAAACAAAAATTTCTTAAGCTAAACACAAAAAGCAATTACCACCAACCAAAATGACCACCAAAACACTTAACAAACGCAGCAGGACCATTGTTAAGGAAAAGTACAGCTAGAAAGAAACAAGCGCATTTGTAATGGCAACTGTGTGTGTATGTGTGTGCATATGTCGTCCAACTAAATTGAAATCAAAGTCAGCATTCAAAAGTTAAGATGCACTGATGGTCATACTTAAGTTACAATTGTGTTCAATACGTTCAACATAACGGTTGTTCCATAGAACCGATAATCGAAGCAAAATAAAGTGAAATTTTTAAGAAAATTTAAAAAAAAATAATTGCAAAAAAAAATTTTTTTTTCCAATTTTAATTTAAAATAATTACAAGACGATGACTTTAAAGCCTTGTTTAATATTGTGGCTTTTGAGTATTCATTTATGTTATTGTATTGAATCTGAAATGAATTTGGCTAATGTAAGAAATTTGTTTGAGAAATATTTTAAAAAGTGCTCGATATAATTCTAACTAATAAAAATTTTTCAAAACTTTTCTTTGCTTAGCACAAATTGAGTGGCATCATTCAGTGGAAATATGAAAAACGTCCATTTTGTAATGCATTTACGGGTGAATATCGCAAGTTGTTGTTCGCTTCTATTCAGCTATTCTATTTCTTCTATTTCTAAATATAACGAGGTCTTCATGACAATCGGGCGAATCAATCAATTTTGCCAATATTGTGATTTTTTAAAGTGCATTCCATATGTTAAAATATCTCAGAAACGGATTCATTGGTTTATATGTCCTTCTGATATGAAGACCTCGTTATAAAAGCATATTAAATTAAATTTTATGAAAAAAAAAATGCCTAATAAACCTTGGGGCTAATTACAGCAGTCGTGTTAAATTTTCGTTCATATTTGAATAAATCACCGCTATTCGTTATTATGTATGATGGAATTATAACTATTAAAAAATTTTAAAAATATAATTTTTTTTTAATGCATGAAAATTCCTTCTTTTGAGGCCCTTAAAGTATACTAAGCTTTTATATAGTTTAAAGTACAATACTTACATTTTATCGTGTAAAATTTAGATTGTTATCGAATTAATTCCGATACATTTTAGTCTGTCTCGAATACCAAAAAAATAAATTTTCAACGTTCACTCGCTCACGACTGCGGTAATTAGACTTCTAAGAATTAATTAATTAAAAAATATTTTTTTTTTTTTGTTACGATTTTTAAGACTGGTTGTGATTTTTTAACAAATTTCATATCACCCCCCCACCCAGCTTCATTGAAATGAAAATATTTATTTTGATTTTTCAATATTCTCTCAGGTTGTGGCAAAAAACGTACTTCTTCCCATCCGCCCTATCCGATTATAAAACGCAATGAAATCGATGATAAAACTCTCTACAATAATGATTATGTTTCCGAAGGTCTCTCCGATTTAATCGATATCAATGCCGAACCGGCCGTGGAAAATGTACAAAAGCAGATTATGTCCCAGGCCAAGATATATGAGGCCATCAAAGAAGCTAGCAAAGAAATTTTCAGACAAAAAAATCAACAACGATTAAATAATCTACGGCATAATCAATTACTAAAGGAGGCACAGGAGAAATTGGAGGACAATGAAAATGTTTAATATGGGAAATCGAAAATCGTCGTAGAATGAATGGCAGAAAAATGTAATTAAAATCTAAAAACAAAATGTAAAATAAATTATTAATTAGATGCAATGATTGAAATGAGTTTTTATTTTATTATTTTATTAAGTTTATTTAATTTTATTTTATCTAAAAACTTGTTTAAAACAATAACCATACAAAAAAAAAACTACTTAAGTAAAATTAGAAAGTACTTTAAATGTAAGCTAATCGAATTTAAAATTTCGTTATATTTACTAAGTTCTTTTTCACACTTTTGAAAAAAAATTTATATTACCTAAGTTTTTCTTTTGTAACTTATGCTAAAAATATAGTTATTAATATTATTACTCACAAAATCTAATCTTTATTTAAAAAAAACAAATTTTCTTTTGAGATTTATGTATTTTTGTATCACTCTTGACTATACGATACACATGAGTTGGCGTCATTAATCGACTTAAAAGAGTATTACAAGCCGACAACATTTCAGATTCGAACATTATATGGCCCAAAAATTGTCCATATATTGTGAGTTCATTTAGGCAAGTTAAAAACTATGCTTAAAAATTACCAAACACAGTTTAATTTTTGTACTTACAACTGGAAAAACGTAGACTTCAAAACTGGACTAAAAACAGTTCATAGCTTTATTGGTCGGCACCTCAAAAAATAACCGCCTACAAGGCTGGTATTTTTAATCTGATATGACACTTTTTATATCCTCTACAGCACTGCGCAAGGGTTATATCAGTTTGTTATTCCAACGCATTGGAAAATGAATTTGCGACCCCATAAATTATATATATATATATACCTGATGCTTATAAGTCGATATAGCGATGTCCGTCCGTCTGTCTGTTGAAATCATGGTCATTCACAAAATATACCATTTGCCCGGGTAAACTAAGGAGAATATTATTTATCGTTATTTCGAGCAGGCAGGAATTTAAAATGGAGTAAATCGGGCATCATTGTACTAAGATATGGTATAAAATATGGAGACATTTCAAAAAAAAATTTTAAATTTAATGTGTTTGTTGTAATAATTTAGTAATAACTTTATCAACTTATTTACTTTTTCAAATATTTATTTACATTTGTTATTTAACAGTGTAATAAGTCTAGATATAAATGTAAACGTACAGCCCAGGTTGAGGCAGAATCTTGTGACTAAAGTTTCACCAACTTCCTGAGTAGCTGGAGCTCTGAAACTTTCAACATTTATTTAAAGTAAATGATAAATTTCTGAAACTTTCAACATTTACTAAGAGTGGATGACAACACATTACACAGTGCAACAGCCACTCTGAGGATGAGAAATTCCAAGTCAAGATGAAAGAACTAGGCCAGCATAGCTAAACGTACAAGGGATTTGGCGTTCTCAGGCAAAACTTTTTGATATGTAAACATCTATACGCGCAGGGGGGTAAATTTATATTTCACAATAAAATCACAAAAACAGCGTAACATGTGGGGCGTAAGACAAACTCGGTGTGACCTATGATTATATCGGTGAAAAAATTATGTGAACAAGTTCCACGGGAGGGGTGGCTTGAATCGAGCAGAAATTCGCACGTACGACCGATAATTTCTGGAACCTTTATGGAGACACTTTTAGGAACCTGTTTAAACAATTACAATTTCTCGTGAAACAGAAAGTGTAATTGTTTTTAAATAAATAAAATGAGATAGTGTAAATGGGGTTTTTACAATTCAATTTATTTTGGGATTATAAAATAAATAATACACAAGAGTGGAATATGTATATTTATACATACAACAGACAAGGGATGTATGTTGTTACGCTCGCTCACCTTTATGGGTTGAAAGTTGTAGAGAAAGTGATTGTGGCGATTATTTTGTCATATATCCAAGCCTTATGATATTGTAATGTGAGCTTACGATATATTTTAGATAATTTTAAGATAATTCACAATAGTTACTTTAATCGTTACAATCATGCATAGTCATGAGGTTAGAAGTGATCTAATTAGAAATTTTAATAAATACAAATTCAGTTAATTCATGTTGGTTAAGAATATATATATATATATATAAAAAAAAAGTTTTAGTGTCTAAATTAATGAATTTAGACATTATGATATGTTATAACCTGTTTGCAAATGAAAATAAAAAATAAAAAATGAAAAACGAAAAATAAAAAATGAAAACTAAAAATGAAAATTGAAAAATAAAAAATAAAAAATAAAAAATAAAAAATAAAAAATAAAAAATGAAAAATGAAAAACGAAAAATGCAAATTGGAAAATAAAAAGTGAAAAATTAAAAATAAGAAATGTAAAATAAAAAATGAAAAACGAAAACCGAAAACCGAAAAATAAAAAATGAAAATTGAAAAAAAATGAAAATGAAAAACAAAAAAAAAACGAAAAATTAAAAATAAAAAATTAAATATAAATAATTTAAAATGAAAAACGAAAAATGGTAAGTGAAAAATTAGAAAGGAAAAATTAAAAGTGAAGAATAAAAAATGAAAAAGTAAAAATAAAAAATGAAAAATGAAGAATTAGAAATGAAAAAGGAAAAATGATAAGTGAAGAATAAAAAATTAAAAACGAAAAATAAAAAATGAAAAATTAAATATGAGAAATAGAAAATAAAAAAAGAAAAATAAAAATAAAAAAAGAAAAAAGAAAAATGCAAAACGAAAAATGAGTAATAAAAAATAAAAAAATTAAAACTAAGAAATTAAAAATAAAAAATGAAAAATAAAAAATTAAAAATTAAAAATAAAAATTGAAAAACGAAAAATTAAAAATGAAAAATGAAAAACGAAAAATTAAAAATTAACCAGTTGAAATAATAAATAATTTGCTATAAGTGATACATAGATAACGCTTTCTGTTTGATTTTAAAAAAGTGCTATGAAAAATCTTTAATTACTAGATGTTTACACATCTTCCCTGTGATCGGACTCACATGATTTTTATTTTTATTTTTATCTATTCAGTTTTTCACCTATAACTCAAGAACCATTGATGAATTCTCATTTCATTATTCAGCAAAATAGTAGCTAAGGCTTAAATAAATAATTTATATCCATGTAAAAAATCAAGGTGGGCTAATTTTATTTATCGAATGAAATCTTCAACATATTGTAATTCTTCCCCCTTTTTGAAATGAATTTTCATCAATAAGTCGTCAATAACTCCAAATTTATGACGATAAACGACTGAAAAAATAAAGCCAAAAACAATTGGAAATATTTTTGAGCACATAGAAATGAAATGCGTAAATTTTAGTTTGAAAAAAAAAACAATTTCTCTTTGAAAAAACATATCTACTCGAGTTCTACTAATTTTGACTATAAAAAAGTATACGCCACATATTTTTTGCGTAGTTAACCATTTTTATATCCCATACCACTATGTGGTGAGTTTGTACTGATGTTTGTAATTACCAAAAATATTTGACCTAGACCCATTTCTTATTGTACCGGTCGACTCAGAATCATTTTCCAGGCCGATTTAACGAAGTCTGTCCGTCTGTCTGTGTGTCCATGTAAACTTTGTAATCAAACTACAGGTTGCGAATATAAATATATTTTTACGAAATTTGGTATGTAAGCTTGTATCGACCATAGGATAAACGGTATTGAAATAGGTGAAAATCGGTGCATGTTCGGACCTAGTCCCCATACAAATGATTCCTATGAAATTGACTTAAATTGCCAAAGATCCAAATTATCATATTGATCTCGGTAAATTTAATTTGTATGTGTTTATTAAATCTATTTATTAGTAGTCCAAAAATAAACCCTAAAGGACAATTCGTAATCATAGCCCCATATAAAGCTGCTTTTCGATCTTTGCTTAAATCTATCAAAAACAAAAATATTTATCTCATATTTGGTTTGTGTATGTTTTTGCAAAAAATAAGTGACTTGACCAAATATGGTCAGGATCGGTCCATTTTTGGAGATAGTTCCTATATATCCGAAGACAAGAGAAATTAATTACAATAACTTTCAAATTTGGTTTATGCATATTTTCTATGTCCAATTAGTTGATTTCCAGTAGTAATGAACTTGATAACTGGGACCATAATTACCTCTAGAAATATTTATTTAAGCGTATAATCATGTTTTGCACAAAGTTAGAATAATGGCATAATAGGAAGGTGTGCCGCATCAGACTGAAAGTTTGGTAAATTGGATTACAAGGGGAAAAATTACTATTTATTCGTTTTCACAAACATTATGATATTAATAATTGTGTTTGAACTAAAGTGATTAATTACTCGTAATTTTCAGTAAATTTTCTTTCTACAGAAATAATAAAACTAAAATCGGTTGAAAAGCATCAAAGTTACTATAAATTTCTCATGCCACTAAACCACCGCAGCCTCTTGATTCAGAAACTTGAGCTCACATTATGAAAGTTATTGAAATAATTTAGTAAAACAACATTTTTTTGTTCTTTAAATTCCAAAATTTACTGATGTCAAGTAGTTTTTATCTTATGTACATATTGATAATACGTTCTAAATTAAAATATTGACTTTTTCTGCAAAAAACTAGAACTTGTACCAATCATAAATATTTAATTTATCTGCTATTATTCAATACTACAAATTTTGCTCACAATTTCTATTCCTTTCCTGTATTCCTTTAGTTTTTGAAAATTACTATTTTCGTATTCCAAATTTTTTATTGGATTGCATACAGAACATTTTTTCAAAAACTCGACTTTTAGAACTCGTGCCCGTGAGGACAGAGATAAAAGTTATACCTGGATTTCACTATGCAATATTTCTGTCAATTACGTTTGAGAGGGCGGCCAAACCCCGGTTTTTTGTGGTTACTGAATTAATGGAAATCTACCTCTATTGAATTAGACGAAGAAGCTGAACAACTTATAGAAGATGGAAATCGGGAATAAATATTTACTAAAATTGTTTGATTTATAATAGTTTTTCCGTACACTAAGTTATACTCGTTTTTATATTGATAATAATTTATTCTTGATTTATGTAAATTAATCTATATTGTATTTTTTTTTTAAATTAACAATAAAAATTGGTATAGAAATATAAAATAGTAGACTTTTGCATTGAAACTTTTCTATCTTAGCGAAATTTGAACCAATATCAGATAACTATTAGGTAACTAACTTAAATTATATTTTAATTTGTGAATACTAGGACTAAAACATTTACGGTCGCCAAAGAGTGACATTTTCTGACAAGATTTAGGCCGAGGCCACGCAAGGAGCGGCAGAGCGGTGAGCGGCAGAGCGGTGAGCAAGTGGCTTATTATTGAGCGTCATTTCTGAGCGGTTAGTTGTCAAAATGCCATTATCAATGTTAATTTTTATTTTTTATATAAAAAGTTTTTATAATAAAAGCAAAATATTTTCACTATTTTATGATTTTTATACCCTATACCACTATGTGGTTTGGGTATAATGACTTTGTGCTGCTGTTTGTAACAACCAAAAATATTTGACCTACACCCATCTTTAATTATACCGATCGAATCAGAATCCGTCCGTCCGTCCGTCCGTCTGTGTGTCCATGTAAAGCTTGTAATCAAACTGCAGGTCACAAATATGAATATATTTTGATGAAATTTGGTATTTAACCTTTTATCGGCCATGGGATGAACGCTATTGAAATCGGTGAGAATCGGTCCATGTTCAGACCTAGCCCCCATACAAATGACCCCTATGAAATCAACATATATTGCCATAAAATACAAATTATCATACAAATTGGGTTTGTATGTATATATTACATCCATTAATCAGTAGTCCAAAAATGATCCCTATTGGACAACTCTTAGTCATAGGCCCCATATAGAGCTGCTTCCCGATCTTCACTTAAATCTATCAAAAAAGAAAAATATTGCACTGATTCTTCTCAAATTTTGTTTGTATATATTTTTGCAAAATACAAGAGACTTTACCAAATATGGTCAGGATCGGTCCATTTTTGGGCCTAGTCCCCATATAGATCCGATATGAACTTTTTCATATCTGTAGCCGAAAAAATTAATAAAAATCCCACTCAAATTTGGTTTATGCTTATTTTCTATATCCAGTTAGTTGGGCCAAAAAAAATTTTGGATCCCATAAAATATATATATTTGTGATCCTTATAACAACCGGAGTTGATATAGCGATGTCCGTCTGTCCGTCTGTGGAAATCACGATAGCGGCATCAATCGGGCAGCTCGCTGACATAAAAAATGATTCACTAACATCCTGAAAAGTTTGCTATTTAAAATCGTCCAAATCGGTTGATTAGGGACCGAGATTTGAATGAAGAACTAAAAAAAGTCTTGAAAAAATATAATTTTCTATGTTGTTCTTGTCACGATCACGCCCTGAATAGTGCAGCTACAGTGATTTTTTTTAGTGAGAATGATTCACCAAATTCATGGGAAGATCTCTATTTCAAAAATCATTAAAATCGGTGGAACAGGTCCAGGGAAATCTCTGAAAAAGTAAAAAAAAATTAAAAATATGATGTTTCTATAGTGTTCTTGTTGTTATTCTAAATATTATATTGTTGTCATAGCTGGACTTGTTGTTTTTGTGGTCGTTGTGGTAATAATATAATAAAAACTAACCCTTTGTACATTTTTTTTATCAACTCTGGTAGAAAAATTTAAAAGTTTCCATTGTTTTGGCATCACTAAAAAAATTTACTAGATCATTTCTGTCATTGCCACGAGCCTGCCCGCAAAGTCTCAGATCGATTGGGTCACGGGAAAGGGGTTCAAATCGATCCAACATTTTTTCGACAAGCAGACACTACGAGTTGATATAAAGGGAGTAAAAATTCACCAGCATCTAAAGCAAATAATGAAATACCTAGTTGTTAATAAAAAGAAAACAATGTAAATTTAGGAAAAAAAAATTTTATGTATTAATTTATTTAAAGAGAACAAGTAAGAAAATTATAGTCGGTCTAGACCGACTATATGATACCCTATACCATGCATTTAGCGACCATATCTCTCAGGCCCAACTAACTGGATATAGAAAATAAGCATAAAACAAATTTGAGTGGGATTTTTATTAATTTTTTCAGCTGCAGATATAAAAAAGTTCATATCGTATGCTATATCTATATGGGGACTAGGCCTAAATATGGACCAGTCCTGACCATGTTTGGTAAAGTCTCTTGTATTTTGCAAAATTATATACAAACAAAATTTGAGAAGAATCAGTGCAATATATTTGTTTTTTGATAGATTTAAGTGACGATCGGGAAGCAGCTCTATATGGGGCCTATGACTAAGAGTTGCCCAATAGGGATCATTTTTGGACTAATGATTAATGGATGTAATACATACATACAAACCCAATTTGACTAAGATTTGTATGATAATTTGGATCTTATGGCAATATATGTTGATTTCATAGGGGTCATTTGTATGGGGGCTAGGTCTGAACATGCACCGATTCTCACCAATTTCAATAGCGTTCATCCCATGGCCGATGAAAGCTTATATACCAAATTTCATCAAAATATATTCATATTTGCGACCTGCAGTTTGATTACAAGCTTTACATGGACACACAGACGGACGGACGGACGGACGGACATTGTTAAATCAACTCAGAAAGTGATTCTGATTCGATCGGTATAATTAAAGATGGGTCTAGGTCAAATATTTTTGGTTGTTACAAACAGCAGCACAAAGCCATTATACCCAAACCACATAGTGGTATAGGGTATAAAAATGAAAAAAGAAAAATGAAAAACGAAAAATGAGTAATAAAAAATAAAAAAATTAAAAATAAGAAATGAAAAATAAAAAATGAAAAATGAAAAATTAAAAATTAAAAATAAAAAATGAGAAATGAAAAACAAAAATTAAAAATGAAAAATAAAAAACGAAAAATTAAAAATTAACCAGTTGAAATAATAAATAATAATAAATAATTTGCTATAAGTGATACATAGATAACGCTTTCTGTTTGATTTTAAAAAAGTGCTATAAAAAATCTTTAATTACTAGATGTTTACACATCTTCCCTGTGATCGGACTCACATGATTTTTATTACCTTTTTTATCTATTCAGTTTTTCACCTATAACTCAAGAACCATTGATGAATTCTCATTTCATTATTCAGCAAAATAGTAGCTAAGGCTTAAATAAATAATTTGTATCCATGTAAAAAATCAAGGTGGGCTAATTTAATTTATCGAATGATTTATCAACATATTGTAATTCTTCCCCCTTTTTTAAATGAATTTTCATCAATAAGTCGTCAATAACTCCAAATTTATGACGATAAACGACTGAAAAAATAAAGCCAAAGACAATTGAAAATATTTTTGAGCACATAGAAATGAAATGCGTAAATTTTATTTTGAAAAAAAAAACAATTTCTCTGAAAAAACGTCTCTACTCGAGTTATACTAATTTTTACTATAAAAAAGTATACGCCACATATTTTTTGCGTAGTTAACCATTTTTATATCCCATACCACTATGTGGTGAGTTTGTACTGATGTTTGTAATTACTAAAAATATTTGACCTAGACCCATTTCTTGTTGTACCGGTCGACTCAGAATCATTTTCCAGGCCGATTTAACGAAGTCTGTCCGTCCGTCTGTGTGTCTATGTAAACTTTGTAATCAAACTACAGGTTGCGAATATAAATATATTTTTACGAAATTTGGTATGTAAGCTTGTATCGACCATGGGATAAACGGTATTGAAATAGGTGAAAATCGGTGCATGTTCGGACCTAGTCCCCATACAAATGATTCCTATGAAATTGACTTAAATTGCCAAAGATCCAAATTATCATATTGATCTCGGTAAATTTAATTTGTATGTGTTTATTAAATCTATTAGTAGTCCAAAAATAAACCCTAAAGGACAATTCGTAATCATAGCCTCCATATAAAGCTGCTTTTCGATCTTTGCTTAAATCTATCAAAAACAAAAATATTTATCTCAAATTTGGTTTGTGTATTTTTTTGCAAAAAATAAGTGACTTGACCAAATATGGTCAGGATCGGTCCATTTTTGGAGATAGTTCCCATATATCCGAAGACAAGAGAAATTAATTACAATACCACTCAAATTTGGTTTATGCATATTTTCTATGTCCAATTAGGTGATGTCCAGTAGTAATGAACTTGATAACTGGGACCATAATTACCTCTAGAAATATTTATTTAAGCGTATAATCATGTTTTGCACAAAGTTAGAATAATGGCATAATAGGAAGGTGTGCCGAATCAGACTGAAAGTTTGGTAAATTGGATTACAAAGGGAAAAATTACTATTTATTCGTTTTCACAAATATTATGATATTAATAATTGTGTTTGAACTAAAGTGATTAATTACTCGTAATTTGCAGTAAATTTTCTTTCTACAGAAATAACAAAACTAAAATCGGTTGAAAAGCATCCAATTTATTATAAATTTCTCATGCCACTAAACCACCGCAGCCTCTTCATTCAGAAATTTGAGCTCACATTATGAAAGTTATTGAATTAATTTAGTAGTTTTTTTGTTCTTTAAATTCCAAAATTTACTGATGTCAAGTAGTTTTTATCTTATGTACATATTGATAATACGTTATAAATTAAAATATTGACTTTTTGTGCAAAAAACTAGAACGTGTACCAATCACAAATATTTAATTTATTTGCTATTATTCAATACCACAAATTTTGCTCACAATTTCTATTCCTTTCCTGTATTCCTTTAGTTTTTGAAAATTACTATTTTCGTATTCCAAATTTTTTATTGGATTGCATACAAAACATTTGTTCAAAAACTCGACTTTTATAACTCGTGCCCGTGAGGACAGATATAAAAGTTGTACCTGGAGTTCCCTATGCAATATTCAGTGATACAAAATATTGCCCCAATTGACAGTTCGTAATTTTCTGTGAATTACGTTTGAGAGGGCGGCCAAACCCCGGAATTAATGGAAATCTACCTCTAATGAATTAGACGAAGAAGCTAAACAACTTATAGAAGATGGAAATCGAGAAGAAATATTTACTAAAATTGTTTGATTTATAATAGTTTTTCCGTACACTAAGTTATACTCGTTTTTATATTGATAATAATTTATTCTTGATTTATGTAAATTAATCTATATTGTATTTTTTTTTTTAATTAACAATAAAAATTGGTATAGAAATATAAAATAGTAGACTTTTGCATTGAAACTTTTCTATCTTAGCGAAATTTGAACCAATATCAGATAACTATTAGGTAACTAACTTAAATTATATTTTAATTTGTGTATACTAGGACTAAGACGTTTACGGTCGCCAAAGAGTGATATTTTCTGACAAGATTTAGGCCGAGGCCACGCAATGAGCGACAAAGCGGCAAAGCGGCAAGCGGCAGAGCGGCGAGTTTGAGCGGCAAATGGCTTATTACTGAGCGTCATTTCTGAGCGGTTAGTTGTCAAAATGCCATTGTCAATGTTATTATTTATTTTTTATATAAAAAGTTTTTATAATAAAAGCAAAATATTTTCACTATTTTATGATTTTTATTTATGAATGACTACATTTCAACCTTTTTACTTTTTCTCGATTGAAAAACAACACAAAAATGGTTGTCGTTAAGATAACAATAACAAGTGATTTTAACAATAGCGAATATCGTTTAAAAATTTTACTGAATACCAAAATCGATAATTTTGTTGTTTTCTTTTTCTAACGATTCGATTATCGTTAAAAAGAAGTTACTGAATCGCGCTACAGATTGACAAAACTAAGAAAAGCCATTTTTGCCATTTTTATTCTTTGCCGCTCAGAAAACAACTAGAAATTAAAACAAGTTCTATTCCTGAGCGGTGCCTCTTAGACGCTCAGAAATTCCGCTCACATGCCGTTCATTCTGTGGCCACTTCAGTAGTATTTCATATATTTTAATTTTTTCCGCTCATCGCTCTGCCGCTCGCCGCTTTACCGCTCATTGCGTGGCCTCGGCCTTAAGCTGGAAAATTATTAATAAGTATTATTTGTAAAACTAATTGAAAAAAGAATACATTATATAAAAAAAACTATGTGTGTCCAATCACAGGGGGCATGTATAAACATCTATTAATTAAAGATTTTTTTATGTCACTTTTTTAAATTTAAACAGAAAGCGTCATCTATGTATCACTTATAGCAATCAACTGCAGGGGCTCAGCTAATATAAAAATATTTATTATTATTTATTATTTTAAATTTTTAATTTTTCATTTTTCGGTTTTCATTTTTTTATTTTTCATTTTTCGTTTTTCATTTTTTATTTTTTATTTTTAATTTTTAGTTTTTCATATTTTAATTTTTTGTTTTTCATTTTTCTTTTTTTATTTTTATTTTTCCATATTCTAATTTTTCATTCTTCATTTTTAATTTTTAATTTATATACCCTCCACTCCAGTGTGCAAAGGGTATATATAAGTTTGTCATTCCGTTTGAAATAATTAGAAAAAAAAATTTGGACCCCATAAAATATATATATATTTGTCATCCTTATAACAACCGGAGTTGATATAGCGATGTCCGTCTGTCCGTCTGTCCGTCTGTGGAATTCACGATGGCGGCATCAATCGGGCAGCTAGGGCGCTCGCTGACATAAAAAATGATTCACTAACATCCTGAAAAGTTTGCTATTTAAATTCGTCCAAATCGGTCGATTAGGCCCCGAGATTTGAATGAAGAACTAAAAAAAGTCTTGAAAAAATATAATTTTCTATGTTGTTCTTGTCACGATCACGCCCTCAATAGGATAGCTAAGGTGATCATTTTTAGTGAGAATGATTCTCCAAATTCATGGGAAGATTTCTATTTCAAAAATCATTTGCAAAATCGGTGGAACAGGTCCAGGGAAATCTCTGAAAAATTAAAAAAAAATTAAAAATATGATGTTTCTATAGTGTTCTTGTTGTTATTCGTTGTGGTAATAATATAATAAAAACTAACCCTTTGTACATTTTTTTAGCAACTCTGGAAGAAAAATTTAAAAGTTTCCATTGTTTTGGCATCACTAAAAAAATTTACTAGATCATTTCTGTCATTGCCACGAGCCTGCCCGCAAAGTTTCAGATCGATTGGGTCACGGGAAAGGGGTTCAAATCGATCCAAAATTTTTTCGACAAGCAGACACTACGAGTTAATATATGTAAAGGGAGTAAAAATTCACCAGCATCTAAAGCAAATAATGCTAAAATACCTAGTTGTTATTAAAAAAAAAACAATGTAAATTTAGCAAAAAAAAAATTGTATCTATTAATTTATTTAAACAGAAAAACACAAAAATAGCGTTTGATGTTGAATTTTTTGTGTGTAATATTTACATATACATACATACATACACATATTAAATAATACAAATAATATACATACATATATTCTATATATGTATATCCATAATAACTGCATGTTAGAAATAAATCGGTATATTATTTTATTTACATAAAATTCTGCAATATTTTGTTGTGGGGAAAATACATTTCATTTGCATTAACAGAGTGTCACTTCATTTTGCTCAGCGTGACTATGCTACAGTAGATGGCGCCACAATTTTTGTTTGTTCTAATTAGCTTTGCAATAGTTATTTCTATTTTAACATGAATGTTAATATTTTCAACTTGATATCATACAGAACAATGTTAAGAGTATACACGGGCTGGTCTTTTATTTCATACGTTTTTTTATTATTCTTTTACAAATATGAACATAAGTTTGGCATATTAACTTTTTGTTGTCTTTACAAAATAGAGTTACCGAGTTCTTCAATGAGTTTTTTGCTTTCAAAACAGTTCTACATAGTTATATAGAATTATTATTCTGCTTTACTTACAAAATATATGATTGCGATTACATCTAATTTTTAAAAATTTTTTATAATTACTAAAGCATTATTATTCACATAAATACAAAATTGCACTTTTTAAATTTTCCATTCAAATTTAAGAAAATATCAATTCTAAAAACTGGAATTAAAAATTTCCAATTATAAATTACAATTAATTGAATTTCAGAAAATCATATCAAAACGTCGGAAATTATAATTTTCAAATTTAGAAGACATCAATTGCATCTTTAATACATAAATTTTATTCGTTAAACACAAATTGAAATTCCAAAAAAAAACACCAAATACCTATGTTTACATTTAAAAAATTTTTACATATAAAAAAAATATTGACATTCAGGAGAAATTAATAGCTTTTCAGTATCGTGATTCAGTAACTTCTTTTAACGATAGTCGAATCGTTAAAAAAAGAAAATTGCAAAATTATCAGTAAAATTTTTACACGATATTCGCTATTGTTAAAGTCAGCTGTTGTTGTTATCTAAACGACAACCATTTTTGTGTTGTTTATTCAATCGATAAAAACTTAAATTTTTAGGTTGAAATGTCGTCATACATAAATAAAAATCATAAAATAGTGAAAATATTTTGCTTTAATTAAAAAACTTTTTTATATAAATAAAAAAATTAAATAGCATATTCAATTCATTATATCATTTTCAAATAAATAAAGTTATGTATTTTTGACTTCCTTCTCGTGAAATGGTCCACAAACGAAACCTAATTCGTTATCATGAATTATTGATTTTCTTTAAAAAATTAAAAAAAAATTAAAAGAGGTTAAATAAAATTTTTTTATTCATAACTAAAATCTATAAACATAAAGCCAAAAGTTTATAAACATTAAACATGTTACTAAACTCTAGCAACATGACTGTAGACATTTTCAGCATGTTGCTGTTTAAAGCCCTAAACACATAACGTCGAGTTGCGAGTGCGAGTAAAAACTAAGCTTTTTGCATGCGAGATTTTGTTCTTTTGTGCTTTTACAAAATCATCAAAATGCTTTCAAGCAACTGATTGTCCTACTGTCAAACATAATACAATTGTCAATTGTATACAAAGCTGTTCATATAACAAACAATGAATACAACAAAATGAATAAAATCGAAATTATTAACGGGTTAAATAAAGTAATTATTGATTCTCCTGTCATATGTTCATAAATACAGCTGATTCTCCTGTCATCTGATTTTGCTCGTACAGAATAAAGAATCATTTCTATTTCCCTTGCGAGTGTTTTTACAACCTAAGTTGGCAACGCCACACAAAAAAGCTTTACTATCGATCCCGCTTCCACATATAGAAAAAATCATACCGCCTCATTCTCGTTTTTCTCGCACTCGCAACTCGCCGTTATGTTTTTAGGGCTTAACTCGAAATACTCGTAATTTACTTAAAGTTCATTTTAATTCAGCTTTATTGAGGTTTAAGGTCAGTTCTAGCTCAGTAGTAATTTGGTTTGAGTTCAGTTTCTGTGCCGTTTGTTTCACAACAAGTTGCTACCACATTCGAATTAAATAAAATTTATTTGGGTATCATTTCGTTTTAACCATCACTGTATAAATTTCCCACACCTTTGCTACAAAATATCTAAATCTAATCAATCAAATGTGGCTGCTGCTAACGCGAAAATTTAACTGCATTCAACAAAATTTAAATTCGAATACATATTTCGCCATTTCTACACTACATGGCAACAATAGAGATCAACGTAACTAGCCGGCAAACGTTGCGTCTATTTATAAAAATGAAAAGAGAACACGTAAAAAAAGTGTGAAAAAAGTTTTTTTTTGTCCGAAAAACGGTTCAACGGAAATTTTCCCAACTACAAACGGCTATTTCGAAAGAATTTTCAAAACGAACGGTAGCATTCGCCAGTGTTTCGCGTCAGCAAAAGTTTGGAGTACAAAAAAAAAAAAGAATTGCATAAAAGTAAATGAAATAAAAATTGTTGAAAGTGAAAAATCCCAAATAAAATCAAATTCAATATAAATAGTAAATAATTTTGTTTTGTAATTGAAAATTGTTGATATCAGAAACAAAAACTAAAAAAGAAAATAAATCATTTAATTGTTTTTTTTTTATCAAATTATTTAATTTTTTTTTATTCAAAAAGTGAGTAAATTTAATTTTTAAAATTAAAATAAATTATTTAACAAAATATATTTTTTTAATTATTTAACAATTAAGTTCAGCGACATAATTTTTGATTTTGAAATATTTCTAAGAATAGAGCTATGAATTTTCGCAGCCTGTCTGGTCTTTTCTTTTTCTGTGAATATCACATTGCAGTTTTCTTTTGAGTTTCCACGTATTCTTTTCTATTTTTTTTGTTTTTTCACCTAAAAATAAAATCATCTATTTTTACCGGTTGTGTTTGTTAGAAGTGTTTCAGAAGTTTTTCGAAAAGTATGTGCACATAATTGTAAGAGAAAATCCAGATTTTTATTTTTTAAAAGGTGTGCTAAAATTTTTAATTAAAGCACATTGTTTTTAAATCATTTTTTATAAAAAGTGTTTACAAATATTTTGTTTATCTAAAGATTAACAAATAAAATTGGTCATTTTTATTAATATGTATGTACGTAAGTACGTACATAAGGATGAGCATGTGTCCAAATGTGTAAGTGTGTATATGTATCAACAACATTTTTCCGATGTTATTGTTGGCATATTTCCTAAATTCGTTTCAAAACATCGAAATTGTGTAGGTTTTCAAAAGAATTTCGACGAAATTTATAAAAGATTTTAGAACGAAAGTGACAATATTGTTTATTTTTATCCAAAATGAATGTACAGAGAAAGCTTTAGCAGCTGGAAGCTGTTGTCGACAGATGAACATATTTTTTGAATTCTACTATGAAAACATATTTTAAGTAAACAATATTTTCCCATGGAACAAATAATTCCTTTTGATATACAGTGGCGACATTTTAAATAGCACGTTTTATAAAAAAAAATATGAACACACTTAATTTTTGATGTGTAAACATCTACACGCGCAGGGGGGTAAACTTCTATTTCACAATACAATCACTAAAACAGCGTAGCATGTGAGCCGTACGACAAAATCGGCGTGACTTATGATTGTATTGGTGAAAAATTATGTTCTGTAATAACATGTTTGAAAATGAAGAATGAAAAATCTATCTTCTATCTATATATGGGGGATTTCATGTCAAGTGCACCAACTTTTGAAACCGATGTCTTCCGATCAGGATGAAATTTGCACCAAGGTTAGTCCTATTGGATACTAGTTTAGACACAATTTTTCAACAAGATCGGTCCAGATCTCTCTGAGTTAGAGGGGATCAAAATTTGACATTTTGGCCAAACAGGTGTTTTTTCTCATCCATGTAACTTATTACCTATTGTTCTTAGAAAATTTTTTCCCAAAGAGTTTAGATAGCTATTTCTTCAATATTTCGGAAAAAAATACTTAAAAAAAAACAAGTAAGAAAATTATAGTCGGTCTAGACCGACTATACGATACCCTATACCATGCGTTTAGAAACCCTATCTCTTAGGCCCAACTAACTGGACATTGAAAATAAGCAAAAACCAAATTTGAGTGGGATTTTTATTAATTTTTTTGGCTGCAGATATGAAAAAGTTCATATCGGATGCTATATCTATAAAGGGACTAGGTCCAAAAATGGACCGATCCTGATCATGTTTGGTAAAGTCTCTTGTATTTTGCAAAAATATTTACAAACAAAATTTGAGAAGAATCAGTGCAATATTTTTGTTTTTTAATAGATTTAAGTGATGATCGGGAAGCAGCTCTATATGGGGTCAAAGGGATCATTTTTGGACTACTCATTAGTGGATGTAATGAACGCATACAAACCCAATTTGAGTAAGATCTATATGACAATTTGGATCTTATGGAAATTTATGTCGATTTCATATGGGTAATTTGTATGGGGGCTAGGTCTGAACATGGACCGATTCTCACCAATTTCAATGGCGTTCATCCCATGGCCGATAAAAGCTTATATACCAAATTTCATCAAAATATATTCATATTTGCGACCTGCAGTTTGATTACAATCTTTACATGGACACACAGACGGACGGACGGACGGACGGACGGACATTGTTAAATCAACTCAGAAAGTGATTCTGATTCGATCGGTATAATTAAAGATGGGTCTAGGTCAAATATTTTTGGTTGTTACAAACAGCAGCACAAAGTCATTATACCCAAACCACATAGTGGTATAGGGTATAAAAAATTTGCAGACTTTTTTTTGCTAAATTAAAGCATTTTTTGCCTTTTTTTCAAAAAGGGCATTTTTTTTTTTTTTTTTTTTCATATGAAAGCTTAGGATTTTTCCTTTAAGAGCTTTTTGGTCGCTTAGTGGGATGGGAGTGGGATGTCTATCAAAATAAATGTTTTGTAACTCAAGACAACGGTTTTTCAATTTTTTACAAATGCACTATTTTGAATTTTTTCCTATTTGTGTCTAAAACCTTATAAATAAAACTTATACTGAGAAACTAGACAAACTAAACTTTCCGAGGGTATATAACATACCTAACTAAAATTTTATACCCTCGATACTGTAATAACTATCCAGAATATGTTAACCTCAGGAAAAAAATCGCTTTTTTTCTATAGAAATGTAGAAAAATTATTATTTTTTATTTATTTTTAATAATAATTAAATTAATGTATAATAATAATAATATTAAAAATAAAAAGATAAATAATTTATTAAAATTTAATCTTAATTGCATTAGATCCATTTATATCATAACTATTTATACCCTATACCACTATGTGGTTTGGGTATAATGACTTTGTGCTGCTGTTTGTAACAACCAAAAATATTTGACCTAGACCCATCTTTAATTATACCGATCGAATCAGAATCACTTTTCGAGTTGATTTAACAATGTCCGTCCGTCCGTCCGTCCGTCTGTGTGTCCATGTAAACTTTGTAATCAAACTGCAGGTCGCAAATATGAATATATAATATATGAAATTTTGTATATAAGCTTTCCTCGGCCTTAGGATGAACGGTGTTGAAATTGGTGAGAATCGGTCCATGTTCAGACCTAGCCCCCATACAAATTATCCCTATGAAATCGACATAAATTTCCATAAGATCCAAATTGTCATATAGATCTTACTCAAATTGGGTTTGTATGCGTTCATTACATCCACTAATGAGTAGTCCAAAAATGATCCCTTTGACCCCATATGGAGCTACTTCCCGATCTTCACTTAAATCTATTTAAAAACAAAAATATTGCACTGATTCTTCTCAAATTTTGTTTCTACATATTTTTGCAAAATACAAGAGACTTTACCAAACATGATCAGGATCGGTCCATTTTTGGACCTAGTCCCTTTATAGATATAGCATCCGATATGAACTTTTTCATATCTGCAGCCAAAAAAATTAATAAAAATCCCACTCAAATTTGGTTTTTGCTTATTTTCAATGTGCAGTTAGTTGGGCCTAAGAGATAGGGTTTCTAAACGCATGGTATAGGGTATCGTATAGTCGGTCTAGACCGACTATAATTTTCTTACTTGTTTTATACTTAATTTATTGTAGCTGATGAAGTATTTAAGTCTTGTAAATTTTTAAATACCCAGTCTTTCATCCAGCTTTTTTTGTCGCCGTTATTTACTGCGTTTTTTCCTTTCTTAGCGTTACTAGGTTCAGCTGTTGATTTCGCTGCTGGTTTATTTGTTGTCTGTGGAAAGAAATCGCATTGAATAGAGGCAGAAAACTTTTTCAACTTGAGTCTTCCATCGACAAGCGGTATAAAAGCATGGTATTCAGCGGTGCCATCGATTGTTACCGCAGCATCGAATCTGCTCTTCAGTGTTTTCAATGCTTCCTGATGATCCTCTTTGCTACTAAAAACTATTTTAGTTTCTTTACAATAACTTTTTGCCTAATGGAATAAAGCAGTCGCATCTAAGATGCGATCTTGATGAGAGCACTGGAGGCTATACTTCGCTGCATTTCTTTTAAGGTTTGCTCCAATACCATCACATGCTCCTTTACCATGAGCAGTAGGATGAAAATGCCACTCAGCTGGCATTCCAAAATCTTTTTCAAGCTACTTTTGTTTTTAAAATATTGACGAGCTCCGGCCGAAACGTAGTATACCTTCTTTACTGTAAATTTAGATTTTAGAAATTTTAGTATTCTCTTCTGGTGCTCATAAACTGCAACGGTATCATGTTTTAAATCGTCGGATATGATTGCCATACTTTTGCGTTCTAGTTTTTCATCTTTCATGTACTAAATAACTACTGTGAATATAGTTGCTTGGTCGTTATTGAAGTGAAATGCTTGTATGGCATCCTGAAGAACATATTTATAGTTTTCTGCGAAATCATATGAAATAACGAATTCACCAGACTTCAAATGTATCTTCAAATCCTTGAAGAATGACCATTGCTGTTTGACTAAAAAGTCATGGTTTCTCAAGTTTAGCAATCCTGTACACATTTCTTCCACAAAATCATCCACATTTAAAATGATTGTTTTCAATGTGCATCTGTCAGTCTGAATCCAAGAATCAAATTTGACCTCCTCTATATATTCTCGATCTAAAGAGTTGATTAAAATTTCTTTGAATCATCTTCTTCCGAATCATCTGTTAAATACTTTAAGTTGATTTCCTTCAACATCAGTTTAACATTTTCATGGTAAATGCAAACGCGTACTGTGTGCGTTCCGCTGATTTCTGCCAAAACGCAATGTTTTGGCCTCATTTGGGTTAATTTCGTGAAGCCAATTCTAACATCCTCGTGTTCAGATTGAAATGTTACAAATAACTCTTTCAGGTTACAGATAACCATTCTCTTCTGTTATGTTATGAAGGTATGTTACATACCTTCGAGTTACAAAACATTTATTTTGATAGATATCCCACTCCCATCCCACTAAGCGACCAAAAAGCTCTTAAAGGAAAAATCCTAAGCTTTCTTATGAAAAAAAAAAATGCCCTTTTTGAAAAAAAAGGCAAAAAATGCTTTAATTTAGCAAAAAAAAAAAGTCTAAAATTTTTTTTTTTTAAGTATTTTTTTCGGAAATATTGAAGAAATAGCTATCTAAACTATTTGGGAGAAAATTTTCTATGAACAATAGGTAATAAGTTACATGTATGAGAAAAAAACACCTGTTTGGCCAAAATGTCAAATTTTGATCCCCCTCTAACTCAGAGAGATCCGGACCGATCTTATTGAAAAATTGTGTCTAAACTACTATCTAATAGGACTAACCTTGGTGCAAATTTCATCCCGATCGGAAGACACCGGTTTCAAAAGTTGGTGCACTTGACATGAAACCTCCCATATATAAAATGGAATGTGTGTTTGTTTATTTGTTTGTTTGTACCTTATAGGAGACCAAACCTCTGGACCGGTCTTCCTGAAATTTTCACAGCATTTAACTGGGACTCTGGCATGATTAATAGGGTAATTATGAAATTGCTCCCATATAGTTTTTAACAGATTTACTTCAAATTGTATATACATTATACTCCAGGCGAGGTAGAAATAAACATTTCTTATGCCACGCCCCCTTTCAGGCCCCTCTTTCACGCCAAATTTTGTTTGACAGTTTTAAACTTTTTGTTCTCTGTACAAATTTGTTCCTTCCAACGGATTTTTTTTATTTGGTAGCATATTGCTCTTAATACTGTTAACGTCGCCTTATTACTATGAACCATGCCCACTTCACCGCCCCCTTTTTTTAATTCAGATACTTACTTATACCACTAACAATGTTTGCTATGCAAAATACTGTTTTTGTTATATGTATTTACCTAAAGTTTTATACACTTTTTATCTACAGGTAAGGCAGCCATACATTTTTTTATTACCAAATCCCCCTTTTTCGCCCCATTTTACCTTAAATTAGATTAATTAGCTTTCAATCTATATATATAAAAATGAATGTGTGTTTGTTTGTGCTTTATAGGAGGCCAAACCTCTGAACCGATCTTCCTGAAATTTTTACAGCGTTTTACTGTGGCTCTGGAAGGAATAATAGGCTATATAAATTTTTGATTGGACAAAAGGGCGGTGCCACGCCAATATAACCCAAAATTTGAAATCGTCATATCTCGGGAATTTTTTGACCTACGGCAGTCTTTTTTGTACATATGGTATTGGCATGAATAGAAATATATACCAGAAGAAAAGTGGGCGGGACCACGCCCCTGTTTAGAAAAATAAAAAATCGTAAAATCTTCTAAACTACTGGAAGGATCGTCATGAAATTTTCACAGAAGGATATTTTTGCGAAATAATAAGTCCTTAACTATATAAAATTGTTAGTGGGCAAAGGGTCGTGGTCCCGCCCATATAACCCATAATTTAAAATCGTCATATCTCATATCCATTTTTTAACCTACGGCGATGATATTTGGTATATATCGTATTGAAATTAATAGAAATAGTACTACAAGAAAACTGGGCGGGACCACGCCCTTTTTAGAAAAATTAAAATCCATAATAACTTGTATTAAGCCTATATAAAGTTGTTAGTGCAATAATTAATTTTAAATTAAATAAATAATATTTGGTTAATGTATAAATATTTTTTTTATTTCATTTTATTTTATTTTATAACGATGAGGGGTAGCGAAGCACACCGGGTTCAGCTAGTAAAAAATAAAAAATGAAAGATAAAAAATTAAAAATTAAAAACTAAAAATAAAAAATTAAAACTAAAAAATTAAAAATTAAAAATGAAAAATAAAAATTGAAAAATAAAAATTGAAAAATAAAAAAATGAAAAACGAAAAATTAAAAATGAAAAATGATATATGCAAAAATAAAATATGAAAAAAAAATGAAAAACGAAAAATAAAAATGAAATATGAAAAATGAAAAATAAAAAATAAAAAATGAAAAATGATAAACGAGAAACGAAAAATGAAAAAATTAAAAATAAAAAATGAAAAAATTAAAAATATAAAACGAAAAATTAAAAATGAACCGGTTGCAATAATAAATAATATTAAATATTTTTATATTAGCAGATCCCCTACAGTTAAGTGATACATAGATGACGCTTTCTGTTTGATTTTAAAAAAGTACCATAAAAAATCTTAAATTACGCATCTGCCCTGTGATCGGAATCACATAAATTTTTCTCTTTTCACCATTTTTAAGACCCTTTTATATTTCTGTTAACCACGACGCTTTATTTATCAAATGGAGCTAAAATGTTTCAAATTTTCTGAGATTTTTATTTAATTATGTATTTTTTTCGCCACGACTAACTCATTTGATCGACAAGTTAAATAGCACACATTAGTTAAACTGAAATATCCTCATATACATATCCAAAAAAAAAGTAGTGAAATTCATTTAATTAGTTAATTTGCTTAGCACTTTGTTGGATAACCTCTATTTTTAATAACGGCAGTGCATCGACGCTGCATTGACGATATTCATTTCCGATATCTTTCCAGGGGTACGGAATTGCATGCCTTTTTTATTTCCTCCCATAATATATTTAAATTTGTAGCTTTAGTACGGTAAATACGTATGTTTACGTCACTCCACAGATTCTCGATCGAGTTTAGATCTGGGGATTGGGCGGATTAATTGTTGTCACTGATTATTTTCGCAGCTTGTTTCGGATCGTTATCTTCCATTTCAGAGGTAATTCTTTCTCAACATAAGGCATCATAATGTCTGCCTAAAAGTTTTTGTATATTATTTGATCCATAGTGGCCTTTATATGCGTAATTGGACCCACTCCAAACCAGAAGAAGCTTCTCCAGACTAATACACATCCTCCCTCATGCTTTGCTGTTTCTAATGCCTGTTTACAAATTCTGTGTTGGGATTACGTCTCACATAGATCTGATCCGAAGCGATTGAACTTTGATTCATCTGTAAAAAGAATATTGTTCCACCAATTTTCCGGTTTTTTAAATGAGCCTTTGCAAATTTTAAACGTTCCGTTCTGTTTTTATACCCTATACCACTATGTGGTTTGGGTATAATGACTTTGTGATGCTGTTTGTAACTACCAAAAATATTTGACCTACACCCATCTTTTGTTTTACCGATCGAATCAAAATCACTATCTGATTCGATTTAACGATGTCCGTCCGTCCGTCTGTGTGTCCATGTAAAGCTTGTAATCAAACTGCATGTCGCAAATATGAATATATTTTGATGAAATTTGGCATATAAACTTTTATCGGCCATAGGATGAACATTATTGAAATTGGTGAGAATCGGTCCATGTTCAGACCTAGCCCCCATACAAATGACCCCCATGAAATCAACATAAATTGCCATAAGATCCAAATTATCATATAAATCTTAGTCAAATTGGGTTTGTATGTGTTTATTACATCCATTAATCAGTAGTCCAAAAATGATCTCTAGGGGACAACTCTCAGTCATAGGCTCCATATAGAGCTGCTTCCCGATCTTCACTTAAATTTGTCAAAAAACAATAATATTGCACTGATTCTTCTCAAATTTTGTTTGTATATATTTTTGCAAAATACAAGAGACTTTACCAACCATGTTAATGATCGGTCCATTTTTGGGCCTAGTCCCCATATAGATATAGCATCCGATATGAACTTTTTCATATCTGCAGACAAAAAAATTAATAAAAATTATTTTATTATTTTCTATATCCAGTTAGTTGGGCCTGAGAGATAGGGTCTCTAAACGCATGGTATAGGGTATCGTATAGTCGGTCTAGACCGACTATAATTTTCTTACTTGTTTTTTTAGACACGTGCGGCTTTTTTCTGGCAATGCGCCCAAACAAATTATTTTCACGCAGTCTGTTTTTAATTGTGCTTCTGAATAAATTAATGTGAAATTTTTCCTGAATTTCTTCCCTAATTCTGGGTGCAGTCAAAAACGGATCCGCCTTGCATATTCGAACTACAGACTGTTCGGTTCTCTCGGTCGTCTTTCTACGCCTTTTTTTAATAACGTTGTCTGTGGTTTTAGTTTTTCTTAGTGTTTGATAGCATTATACACTTTCTATCTTAAACATTTAATTTTGTGGGCTATTTTGGTATTCGTCAGCATGTCATTGAGATATTCAAGGAGAATTCTTTGAAATTCAGGATTTGAGTGCTTTGCTCATCCCATCCTTGAAAAAAATATGTAAATTTGTTATATTGACTCAATTTTCTTACATTTTTAAATAAAAAAATTTAGCAAAAAAAATATATTTTTTTATTTTTACATAGAATTTTCACATATGCTATTTAAATTGTTCAAAGCGGACATTAGTACAAGTGACTTTTATACACCCTATACCACTATGTGGTGAGGGTATAATGACTTTGTGCTGATGTTTGTAACTACCAAAAATATTTGACATATACCCATCTTTTATTATACCGATCGACTCAGATTCACTTCCTGAGTCGATTTAGTGATGTCCGTCCGTCCGTCCGTCTGTCTCTATGTCCGTCTATCCATGTAAACCTTAGCCCCCATATGAGGCTGATTCCCGATCTTCACTTAAATCTATCAAAACATACATTTTTCTCAAATTTGGTTTGCATTTGCAAAAAATAAGTTTCCTTAACATATGTATATGGTCATGATCTGTACATTTTTCAATCTAGTCCCCGTATAAATATAGCATCCGATATAAACCTTTTGCTATCCGAAGGCAAAAAAAATTAATAACAATGCCGCTCAAATTTGGTTTATGCTTATTTCCTATATCCAATTAGTTGGACCCCTTTTCGGTCTACTTGTCTGCATTGATTTTTCTGTAAAAAATAACTGTGTAATTCACACAGTGAGAAGAGTACTACTCTGGTCAAATCAAATCAAATCTTTAAAATTATTGACCCGGTCCTTAAGGAAAATATGAGGCATTTGTAGAGAATTTAGGCTTACAGAATCTTGCAGTTAGAAAGACCCTATTTCAATACAGGGTGCAGGTACAAGATACCAAAGTAGACCAATTTGTGTATTAAATTTTAAAATATGCTAGATTCTACTTTGGGGGAGTCTGCTTCCTCGTTTTCGAGTATAAAATATTGGGTAGCTGAGATTAAACGAGACCGTACGAGCTTCCAAGACATACATCGTAGTGGTCGAACAATTCAGGTGGCCACGTCAGAAACGGTTAATAAAATCCACAAAATGGTATCGGATGATCGTCGGCTGAGAATGTGTTACGATGTTTCACCGTAATAAAGCCAAGTTTTGCGTCGCTTCGTGACCATGGATGAGACATTGGTCCACCACTTCAAAACAGTGCACTAAAATAGGAGAATCGTGTTGTCCAAAGAAGGTGAAGACAGTTCCATCTGCAGACAAGGTTATAGCGCGTCTGCTTTTTGGGTTGAGCGTGGGCCATTTTTATTGATTATCTTCAAAAACGAGTATTATGCTAACTTACTGCAGCGGTTGAGTGATAAAAAAGAAAGTGTTGTTTCATCAAGATCATGCACCATTTCACACATCCACTATTGCGTTGGCCAAATTAAAGTCAAAATTGCTTCATAACGCACCTTCTTTGCCAGATTTAGCTTTCTCGGATTATTTTCTATTTCCAAACTTGAAAAAATTGCTCGGTAGTAAAATATCCGGTTCGAAGGACCATGAATATTTTACTTTGTGGTTTTAAGTAATTATTAAATATTTAATTGTTAATCGGGAATACGATTAAATATTCTACTCCATGTGGGACATAATCGGGTATTATGAATCTACTTACATGTTTATTGTGGAATAAATATAGATCGGTATATAGATGGTGAAAATGACTTTATTGTATAATAAAGTGTACAGAAGTCTCTTGTGTTTTACGTGAGTACCTGTCTCGTTGACATAACCTCACGGTGCTCTGAACACTGGATCGGAATATGCGCTGACCACCGCCCCATTGTGTAGTAAAATTGCACTCCGGTACCAATTCAAGATTAGTGCATTTGGGCAACAAAACCCTATCTAACACACCTCTAAGGGTCACAGCGCCCGGTTGATTGCAACTCTACATCGAGTTGTGCTCTCCCCGCGATTTTGGGTATAAACCACAACCACCACGAGACTCCCCTAGGGGCCGTGCCCGCAAGTCAGGTGGAATCTACGATTCCAGGGGCTCCTGACTTCCCGTGGTACCAGATATATATTAATATATATATATATATAGCCTCCGGTCAGACTTCGTAGCAAAGCTTCTACCAGTATGGCTCCAAACAGCTATGGACTGGTGGCCATTCGAAGGTCTCAGTCCCACACCCAGACATTCACCCTGTGGGTGTGTGTGTAGGTACACTACTTCTAGAAAGTCTTGAGTACACACGCATGCGTACATCCTGTGGATGTTAACATGCGTGTGCGATCAAACCCTTCTTAAACGTCTTATTTTGAAAACTTCACATGCATACACATTCATACGACTCATTCTCTCATCATTCACAAGCACACCACTGACATCACAACCATCGTCCGTTAATACGACACCTAGACAATCTAGGCCCGTATGTCCGAGTAGAACGTGCATGTGCACAAAACATGATACCAGTCCTCGGTAAAAGGTCCACAGTCACACTCCGACGTATTGACCAAGGCTCTCTTATGCAGAAGTGCATTAAAAGACCCATGGCCCGTAAGCTAAGAGCCCATACTCAGGCTAAATCCAACGTCAGTAGCAAAATGAAGGCATAGGTAACTCGTCCTTTGTCGCTACCGTCCCACCTATTTTGCCATCTGGAGACAAAACACTCAATAACAGTGTTGACGATGGTGCTGATATGCCAGAAACGGTGTTGTATAAAGCTGGTGAATTGATTAAAAGGTGGCGGAGGATCTGTCAAGCTGGACTGATGACGTCTGTTGCCTTCAAACGCAAAAAGAATAAGGCCCGTTTAAAACGGAAAAGGCAGGTTAAATCCCATTGGCCAGGTTTACACCAAAGTCAGATAAAACTACCTATGTAAAGATAATTCCAACGCAGGGTTGTATATAAATTACTACATATTACTATTCTTTACAATAGCGAAATTTCAATAAAAAATACAAATTCATTAATTTAAAAGATTATTCCAACGCACTATTAACAATAGTGAAATTTCAATATAAATTCAAATTCAATAATGTAAAAAAATCAATAAAGAGGTGAAGTCTGCGGCTGATGGTTAAGGAGCTAGACAGTTCCTACTATAAACAGGATATCGAAGCTATTGAATAACGATGGGAAGAATGTATTGCGCTAAAAGGAGATTATGTTAAGATATAAAGAAAATTTTTCCCAATTTGTTTGTATTTACTTTGTCAGGTTGCATTGTTCTGGAACAGCCCTCGTATATCGAGAGCTTCCGGAAATAAGTATCGATAAATTTTTGTGATTCTGAGATATTTTGTCTGTACATTACATTTGATAATAAACAGATAACTAAAGGCTTATTATTGTGGCGATCATCAATCCTTTCTTCTTATTTTGTTGAAAAACCTCACATACCCTTTTATTTTTTTTGAGTTACTGGTAGTAACGATAATTAATATATTAAAAGGCAGCTAATGATCACTCATTAAATTTTTTTGCCGAAAAATTTTCTTTTTTCACTTAACCATTTGAGACAAAATTTTATTCAACATTTCTGTATTGATTTTCGAGAAATCATTGCAATTTTGCCAGAAATCTAATAAATTCCAGATTCCGAAACATCTTTTACTTTTCGAAGTTGATGGTTCCAGCATAATCGATAATATCAGACTAAAATATATCATTTCATAAATTAATTGGACTTATCTCTTTGTAACTAGCAACAATCCCGGACAAAATTTACATGATTGCTTTATCTTTTCCAGAAAAGCAATGGTCTTATCTTATGCTTTCGAGGTTTATGGTCTTCGAATAAATAATTTTATTAAAATAAAAAATCAACGTTGTGTCCGAAATGTCTCAAACGCTTTCCCCACAACGCTTTCGTTACGCACATTTTCAAATATCCCTTTTTGGAATCAAGATCCCGTTTTCGTACTTCGGACCCTGTTTGTAGTTAAAAAAATAAATTTGTTATAGTAGACATAACCAAATATTCTTCAAAAATTTTATTTTATTTCATGGTTGTTCTTTTTGATACAATTGAAGTAATTTGTTAGTGAGAGGATTTGGCCTACATACTTTCACATTTCTATAGGCAGTATAAAATCTTAATTACATTATAATCTACAATATCAGAATGTCATGTTTTTCAGAAACACAGAACAATGTTATTTAAGTCTATAAACAATTCAAGAAATATTTAGGAAACAATTGTATTGTTTACAATAAATTCAACAAATATTTGGAAACTATTCAATTTAGGTTAACAAAACTTTTTGTTTACAACAAAAACAAAAAATAATTTATAATACAAATTATGACACATGCATAATTTATTGCACATTGCACACGATTCAAAAACAACAAAAAAAAATAATTAACTTAATATCATTATTTGAATATTTAATGCGACACTCTTGTTAAGAAAAAAAAAAAAAGAAAGAACAATTTTAAATTTCCTCTTATTTTCCGTGTATTTAATAATGACTTTAATGATGATGATGATGATGACTTTTCGGTTTTATTTTTAGACAACAACACATAAATATGTCAGATGCTAATAGTGAAACATCGGCGGTAACGCAGCAACAACAACCACAACAACAACAGTCTCCACAAAATGGTAAAGAACGTTCCAAATCAACAGAAGAGAAGGAAATACCTCGTGAACCGGCGTTGGTGTGCAAAGACATTAATGTAAGTGTAACATGGGCACAAAAAGTCATGTGGGTTTGCATAACAAAAAAATTTCACAATAAAAATTTTTTTAATTCTTTTTTTGCGCCATTTTGTTTTTTCATTTACAATGTAAAATATTTTAGTTAAAATTAATATTATATTATAAACAAACCTAATTATAATTTCTTTGCCTTCCCTCACCAAAAAAATAGATAAAGACTGAATTGGAATGCCTTGTCAAATTGTTAGATGGTAAAATATTCAAAGAAGAAGAAGTGTCCATCGAAGAACTGCATCAGTATTTAATTGAAGATGAAGGATCCTGGGCATTGGGCGATAACTTTTTGGTCTTTGTCCAGCGTGTACTAAGAGAACAAACATTCTCGCCCGACACACGGACACATTTAATACGTACATTGGCTTATGCTGCCCTCAAAGATGATGTAATCATTATATTGCATCAAGATCGTCGTGATCATACTTTAATGAATTTTGGCTTTGATATTGAGAAGCAAACACCAGAAGAACAACAAGCCTGGGCGTTGTTTGTAAGTTCTGGAATTGAATTTATACTTGAAGAAGACAACATAAAAGCACTTTGTAAAAGAAAGATTAAAAGGAATTCAGAATAATTGTTATTTACTATATAAAAAAGTATCTTTTAAAAGAGTAACTTTTAAAAAAAGTACATATCAAAAAATAATCTTTTAATAAGTACCATTTTAAAAAAAAAAATATCTTTTTAAAAAAAGTACCTTTTTAAAAATAGTACCTTTTTTAAAAAAGTACCCTTTTACAAAAAATACCTTCTAAGAAAAGTACTTCTTAATAAAAAGTACCTTTTTAAAAATTGTACTTTTTTAAAAAAGAACGTTTTGCAAAAAATACCTTCTAAAAAAGTACTTCTTAATAAAAGTGTCATTTAAAAAAGCACCTTTTAAAAATTACCTTTCAAAAAAAGCACCTTTTAAAAAGTACCTTTTTAAAAAAGAACATTTTAAGAAGTACCTTTTAAAAAAATACAATTTTAAACAAAAGTATGTTCTTAAAAAGTACCTATTAAACTATTAAGAAAATTATAGTCGGTCTAGACCGATACCCATGCGTTTAGAGACCCTATCTCTTAGGTTCAACATATTAGATATAGAAAACAAGCATAACCCAAATTTGAGTGGCATTGCTATTAATTTTTTTACTTTCGGATATGAAAAAGTTCACATCGGATGCTATATTTATATGGGAACTAGGTCAAAACATGGACCGATCCTCACCATATTTGGTAAGGTACTTTTTTGAGAAAAATCTGTGCAATATTTTGTTTTTTTTTTGATAGATTGAAGTAAAGATCGGGAATCAGCTTCATAGGGGGGCTATGACTAAGAATAGTCCTATAGGTTTATTTTTGGACTACTGATAAATCCAATTTGACCGAGAGCTATATGATAATTTGGATATTATGGTAATTTAGGTCAATCTCATAAGGGTCACTTGTATGGGGACTTGGTCTGAACATGAACCAATTTTCACCGATTTCGATAGCGTTCATCCTATGGCCAATAGGCCAATAAAAGCTTACATACAAAATTTCATCAAAACATATTCATAAATATTTGCTATCTGTAGTTTGATTAAAAAGTTTACATGGACACACAGACGCACTGACAGACGGACATCGCTAAATGGACTCCGAAAGTAATTCTGAGTCGATCGGTCAAATATTTTTGGTAGTTGTAAGCATCAGCACAAAGTCATTTTACGTTTAATAGACCAACATTTAAAAATGTCTATCTTTTTAAAAGTACCTATTGAAAACAAGTACTTTTTGAAAAAAGTACCTTCTAAAAAAGGAACCCTTTAAAAAAATACATTTTAAGAAAAAGTACTTTTTAACAAATAATCTTTTAAAAAAGTGCATTTCAAAAAATAATATAAAAAGTACCTTTTAAAAATGCACCTTTTAAAAAAATACCGTTTAAAAAGGAACCCTTTAAAAAAAATACCTTTTAAGAAAAAGTACCTTTCAAGAAAAAGTTCCTTTTATGAAAAAGTACCTTTTAATTAAAAACAGTTACTTTTAAAACAGTATCTTTCAAAAAATAATGTTTTAAAAAGTACCTTTTCAAATGAGAGATAAAAAAAAAATATAGAATAAAAAAGTAATTTTTTAAATAGCAGATTTGAAATAATATAGATTAAGAAGTAACTTCCAAGAAAAAGTACCATTTAAAAAAGTACCTTATAATAAAAGTACTTTTTTAAAAAAGCACATTTTAAAAATTTACCTGTTGTAAAAGTACACTTTAAAAAAATTAACTTTTATCAACCTTTTAACAAAAAAAAAACTATTAAAAAAGAGCTTTTTGAAAAAGTACCTTTCAAAAAAAGTGTTTTTTAAATTGATAGATTGATTGATTTAAAAAAGTTTACCAAAAAATGTACCTTTTAAAAAAAGTACCCTTTGCAAAAGTACATTTTAAAAAACTACCTCTTAAAATGGTAAATTTTAAAAAGTTGATTAAAAAAGTAAAGAAATTGCCGCTTAAATAATGTACCCTTGAAAAAAATAACTTAAAAAAAAGAACCATTTAAAAAGAGTAACTTTTAAGAAAGTACTTTTAAAAAAGTGAATTTTAAATAAAAAAGTACCTTTTCAAATAGTAGACTTAAAAAAAAATTATAGATTAAAAAAGAAAGTACTTTTTAAAAAATGATCTATTACAAAAAGTGATTTTTATAAAGGTACCTTTAAAAAAAGTACTTTTAACAAAACAACGATTAAAAAAAGTCTATTAAAAAATATACATTTTAAAAAGAGTACTTTTAAAAGTTTCAAATTTTAAAAGAATAAGATTAAAAAGTACCTTTTATTAAATTTAAAAAAAAATAAATAAAAAAGTACCTTTTAAAAAAGTACCTATCGAAAAAGTGCTCTTTAAAAGCAGTACCATCTAAAACAGCACCCTTTAAAAAGTACCTATTTAAAAAGTGTTTTTTAAAAAAAGTTACTTTTAAAAAAGTTCTTTTGAAAAAAATATCTTTTAAAAAAATTGCCTTTAAAAAAAGTATCTTTTAAAAAAAGTACCTTTTAAAGAAAATCGTAAATTTTAAAAAGTAGATTAAAAAGTATGTTTTAAAAAGTGCTTTTTAGAAAAGTACTTTTAAAAAAATTACCTTTTTGAAAAAGTACCATTTGAAATGGTGAATTCAAAAAAAGTAGATTAAAAATAATTTTAAAACAAGTACCTTTTGAAAAAATTCTATTTAAAAAAGTTCCTTTTAAAAAATTATCTCTTAAAAAGTGCGTTTATAAAATTAAGATAATTTTCAAAGTAGGTATGAATTGAAAACAAAATTATTTTCTAAAATCCGATCTACTCGTTTCTGCAACATATATATCGGAGCACTATTGCATACAATAGGCGAGAAGATAAACGTTAATAGCAAAATAATTGAATAAAAATATTTTAATAATTTCTGTTGATATTTCTAATGAAATTTTTAAGTCTTAATTTTTATTAATTTTTTGAATTTCAATTGATCTTTCTTCATAAACTTTGGAAATATTTTTAAATTTTTTGTAGATGTGCAATCTCTTCGAAAATCTCAGTCCTTCCGAATGGTTGTTATACATTTCCGAATGGGAATACAATGGCCAGACCTTGTCGAATATTCGTGTTACTACCAAAGTCGCCGTACACTGTATCCTTTCGAGCTGTCCTGTTTTGAAAAATATTGGTTCTATGATCCTGTACAATATTGCCATCAAAGAAGTTAAGACTGTGGTAAGTTTTACAAAGGGAATTTTGCCAGGGGAAAATGTTTAAATTTCGTTGTATGTTGCAGGTATTTGATGATGTTGCCGTTGAATTGGCTATGGCTATTTTACAATTTTTCCAAAGCAGCCCCAATGAAGAACAAATTTTCCGTGCCTGCAAAGCTTTGGCTAGATTTTTAGAGGTAAGTGAAGGTGATTGAAGGAGTTTTCGAAATATCTTTTTGCGTTTGCTTGTGTAATATTTGATTACTCCGAAATAAAAAGAAGTTGTTAAACTTCGTTCAAAAAACCAAACACATCATTGTGGATTCTAAGAACCTCTAATCTGAAGAGGATTTTCCTTTAATGTTTAGTTCAGGATAGAGTGTGTCTAAAAATGAACTCTAAAATCGTCTATCAATTTGATTCGTTTGAAAATTCAAACAGACTGGCGTTTCCGCTAAATGTACTCAGAGAGTTTTTGAAAATTACATTATTTAATTGCACCTCATGGTATACCAACAATTTAATATATACCAACTTTACATTCTAATCGTAAAAATTTGACTCCCACGCATTATTATTATATTTTTTATTTGTTTTAACTTTTAATATCTTTTTCTGCTTATTCTTTATTCTAGATTTCACCGGATGTTGCTGCCATTATACAAATGATTGGACCACATCCAAAACAATTTTCCGGTAAAAGTGAACGTGTTGATGATCTTATTAAAATTATTAGTCGTAAAGTGCCCGCTTAATAAGCAGGAAGAATAAAAAAAACTAAAAAACAAACCCTCTGCACAGTCGTATGGAGGGTATAAAAAATATGAAATTTTTATAAAATAAAAACAAAGCAAAAATATTCTTAAGTTTTATGATTTATCCAATAACCAAATACAATTTTTTATAAAAACAAATATAAATTTAAAAAAAAAAAGTGTTTAATTTTTTTTTTTAATAACCTAAAAGATCAGGTGATGTTCGAAACTGCATATACAACCAAATCTGAGTGGAATTTACATTATTTTTTCCGGAGATCTGAAAAAGTTCATATCGGCCATATCCTGACCATATTTGGTAGTCACTTATTTTTTGCAAAGCATATACAAATCAAATGTGAGAAAAATCGGTGCAATATTTTTGTTTTTGATAGGTTTAAGTGAAGATGGGAAGCAGCTTCATATGTGGGCTATGACTAAGAATTGTCCTATAGGGGGTTTATTTTAGGATGTAATAAACACACACAAACCCAATTTGACCGAGATCTATAATTTGGATCTTAGAGCATTTTTGATCAATCTCATAGGGGTAATTTTTATGGATACTAGGTTCGAACATGCACCAATTTTTACTAATTTCCATAGCGTTCGTCCTATGATCGATAGAAGCTTATAAAATGTATTGATATTTGATTGAACTGTGTACATAGGCACACAGAAGGACGGACGGACATCGATAAATGAACTCAGAAAGTAATTCTGAGTCGATCGGTATAATAAAAGATTGATCTAGGTGAAATATTTTTGGTAGTTACAATCGTTAGCACAAACTCATTATACCCTGACCAAGCAGTGGTATAGGGCTTAAAAATGTTTCGAATATTTATTTTAGATTTTATTGCTAAGTTTTCAGCAAAAATATGTTTGCTCAAACTTAATTTTTATAACCAACTGCACGCATTATGATTCAGATAAAGTTTTTTCGTTTTTGTTGGATTTATTTTTTAAAAGATAGCAGAGCCCAGCCCTCGAAATTCGAGTACAAATTCTACGAAATTTTATTTTATTATTTAATAAATAATTTGATAAGAGTCTAAAGGACTGCTAATCAATAAAATTCATTAAATTTCAATATAAATATTTGTTGAACACACAGAAGATAAAGAAATGGGTTTGTTAATATATAATTTTAAAGGAGTCTAAAGATATCCTAATCAATTTCAGCCAATTCACAATTGAACACAGGGCTTTTGATTTTTATAATAAACACATATACAATATGTGTTTTATGGATGTCTTAGAAGCAACTTTAATTGAGCATTACTCCAAAAAAATGTTCTAGACGGTGTAAATCTCAAAATCTGGTGGACAGCTTAAAAGAAATATCTTTAAAATGAGGTATGTTTGGTAAAAATCGGTTATTAACTACAATTTTAGTGTCGGTCACAAGAAATCGCCTTGCCTATTCATATTATAGATAAGCAAATAATTTATTTTTGAGAAAAGTTAGTTTTCTAGATAAAAAAAAATATTGCCAAATATGGCATTTCTTGCAACAAAGATAATTTAAATTTCTTACTAATTTTTATATTTATGTTTTCTTTGAGCATTTCAATGAATCCATATAAGCTCAAGTAAAAAAAATACAAAAATAGCAAATATTTAAATAATTACAAAAAGAATAAAGAAAACTAGCAGATTGCAGCGCTCGAAATTCGAGTGCAATTTCTAGGCAGCTTTATTTTTCAACTTATCCAATTCACAAACCAACACTTTTATGGTTTATTATTATTGAGAATGAAGTTAGAAAAAACTCATTAACAAGCACATAAACAAATTTAATAAAACACTCATAGCATATGCAATTTACTCAAATTAAAGAAAACAAGTAAGAGTGTTAAATTCGGCTATGCCGAATCTTTGATACCCTCCACCTGGGTTTTACGTTTACATTAATATCTGGACTTCTTGCACTATTTGTAACAAATGTATAAAAAATATTTGAATATGTAAACACTTTGATAAACCTATTACTGAATTATTACAACAAATGCTCTGAATTTTCAGCATTTTATAGAGGTGTCTACATATTTTAGGTCATAAATTGGCAGAATGACTCCCGATTTATCCCATTTTAAATACTAACCTGTTCCAGATAATTACAAACAATATTAAGTTTAACCAGGTAAATGGTTTATTTTGTAATTTTCTTTTTAATTTAAATTTTTTAATATAAAGGTGCATTTTATTTTTTACAATCCTTTTCAATTTTCCAGACCTATTAGTATAGGGCACATTTGTGAGTCCGCATATATCAACTTTCAACTCTTACTTCTTTTTATTGTATTAAATCTATCTTTGTGTCTTTAAATTAATTAAGATAATTAAGATGAAAATATTTAACAAACTGTTTTTTTTTAGTTAATATCTGAACATTTTACTGATACAAGGCAAAACTAAAACTGCCAAAAATTTCAGTCAAAACTATTTTGAATGTATTTGTTAAATATCGCATAATTTTTTTCAATTTTAAACTTTAAAGTCTTTTTAAGTCTGGTAATAACTCCATAATATGAAGGAAGTAAATATGTGGATTCTTTAATAACAATGACAAGTATAAAACACTGTTTTGTGCATAACATTAAAATATTATAAATTTGAGCATAATTAATTTAGAAACATAATTAATTTTAGAAAAATGTCCGATTCGTTTTTCGATGATGCTGAAAACACATCAAAGAAATACAGAACATAAAGATTTTGCTTCAGTTAGTTGAGAGACGAGAAGCTAATGGATGGCTGGAGCAGGTCAAAGGTGACGACTATAAATGCAAATGCAAGGCTTTTGAAAATATATTAAAATGCGATAAATCAGATCTAAGTATACATGCTTATAACCACTGTTATAAAAAATCTTTTAAACCCAACAGTATTGCCATAATTTGAAATTGTAAAGATGCTAAATTGCAAAAAAAGATGCTTAAACGTACTGGATGCTAAATTTTTTTTTTCAAATTTCATTACCTTTATTCTGAAAAATTATATACTTATTAATAAATTCTTTGGTTTTTAAATCGAAAAATTAATATAAAACATATGTTTCGATTTATATTTTTTAATTAAAATTATTTTGGATTTCATCTGAAATTTTTATTAACATCAAATTGAGTTTATTTTAAACTTAAATTAAATATTTTTAATTTTAGAGGGATTTTTTTTTTATTTAAAATATAACAGAAATTACATTATCAAAAGATACGATTATATTAGAATAATTGGTTTATGGAATCTAACATTTCTGTGATGTCTTCATCTCCAAGTTCTTCTTGGCTCTGATATATTTCTGACGATCGACTCTTATCAACGACATCGCTCGGTATATTGTAAGTGTGACAGCACCAATTTTTCAATTTCAATCCTTCTTTTATACGTATTACAGAACATAACAACTCGGATTTTATTCTGTTCGAAGTTTGATTTTAATTAAAGCTATTAAGCTAAACAAACGTTCAACTTCGGCTTTTGAGAAAGACAAAACTAATATAGACAACACAAATATTGATTCCTAAAATGGATTTTCGCCAATAGAATTTTTCAATCCATAAAGAGGTTGTATTCAGTGTTGTATCCCAGTTTTGTTCTATGATATAACTCCATTGGATTTGAATTTTTTCTGTTTCAGATGATATAAATTTAAACTCTTCTAATATATTGGTTATCTGTTCTTTTACCCGTTTTAATGTGTTTTGTATTGAAAATTTTGGCATTTTTTAATACAATATTTTTTGGCAATCGACTTTCAAATTCATTAAAAACTGTTGTTGGTGTTTACATTCTTCTATTTCAAAATGTTTTGTTATATTTGTTGAAAGAAACGAGCAGAGTGGTAAAAGGAGTAGTACACAAAATTACTGTACTACACTTTGAGAAATAAAAACATATCAATACCATTAAAAGATGCTAAAAGCAACATTTTATTAATAAAAGATTCTAGGTTAGCATCTAGCATCTTTTGATAAATTTTGGATGCTAAACGAGAAAAAAAGTTGCTAAATCTAGCAACTAAAAAGCTAAAACGGCAACACTGAAAACCAAGAACAAATATTCTGTTTGAGTTGTAACATCTCAATTGCAAGCCATTTTAATTAAGCTGCGTTCACACTATGTGTTTTGCTTGTGTTTTTCTTATTGTTTTAGCACATGCAATTTGTACACATAGTGTGAACCCTTTCAAAAACTGTTTATGTACAACACATTTGGCAAAACATATGTAAATTTTTCAATTAGAGCAGGTTCTATTTTGGCATGACAACCATATTAAAATACAATACTGCTTGTGGCGAAAGAAAAACAGAGTAAATTATAAAGATAAATATTGAAAGAAAAATAAATTGTTTAATATTAATTAACAATTAAAAAATATAAAAAATATATTACTTTATTTTTAACAATAACTTTTTGTAAATTCACAAATTAAATCAGCTGTTGTTTACATTTAGAGGTTATGTCATACGGAAATACATATGTACGTTTGATCGCAAAATGATGAATTGTATGTAAAACGCCAATTTTGACACACACGCCGAATTACGTATGGATCGTAAAACTGAATTTACATATGGAAAATACACATAGTGTAAACACACCTTTAATTGTGTAAATTTTAAATGCACATCTAACCATATCAAAAAGATGAATTAAACAGAATTGCAAAAATATTTTTTTTATAATATCTGTATGTTTTTTATATTATTCTTATGTAATTCTCATGATATTTTTATCTTATTTTTTATTTTTACATAATTGAAATTGTACAAATTAAAAATAAATTTTAAAAAAAGTAGTGTAGGGAAAAAAGGGAATTTTTTTCATAAGCGTAGAGATTTCTGAAAAAATCTCCTGGCATCACTAGTACCTATTAAAAAACAATGTAAAAATTCACAAGACAACGCGACATAGACTCGCTTTGTTCAAAAGCTTCCATAAAATGAATGAAATTGTTGCTTACTTTACTCTTTGGTGAGTATTTTCATTTTTGTTCGGCTGTATACATATAAGAAGCCAATTTGAGTTCGGTTTACTCGTGCTGCTATGCATATGTTTGTGTGTTAACAAAAATATACGATATCCCAGTCATCATTTCGAAGATTGTTTTAACAAAAAATACCTTACTGTGTCTTCTTCGAGCACTTTTGATAATTAAAAACTGCTTAATCACATGCGCTATTAGAAAAAGACTAGATAATGATTTTTGCTTTCTCTTAGAAAGTGATTTATAGAAAAATTACATTAAATAAGACTCAAAAATGAGTCGAAATTGATTAGAAAAGCGGATAAAAAGGACTCTCAAGAAGATTCGCGGGTAAGGTAATATTTAATCCCAACAAAAGAATATTTTGTGATCAGCAAAAGGGCGCATTTATAACTGTTTTAATAGCACATATGAGTCAAAAAGACTCTACATGATCATTTATTGCATAAAATGCTTACTGGGATTTTATTCACTATCTGTAGAAACAGGTTTTTTAAGTCGGGGGTCACACAAGGCAATTTTTATTGCGCAACTTTTTGGCAATTCTCTTTTGAAATTGCTTTTATGTCCACACACGACAATTTCTTCGGCAATTTTACTGTTTTGTTGTGTTTTTATTTTCTTATAATTTGACATTTGTGCTCTAGTCGTAAAGAACAATAATAAAATTAAATACATACATACATAAATTAATTTAATTGGTTTTGTTGAAAAATGAATTCAAAAGAAAAAAAATTAAGTCCCGATTCCATTTAAAGGCTATTTTAATAAAGTAAACAATAATTACGAATTCTTCACACCAAGAAGCGAAACACCGAATGAAAAGAAATGTCAAATATTCAACAAAAAAAAGCGAATGAGAGAATTGCTTGAAATATCCGAGAACCGGCAATTATTTTTCCCTTTTTATTCCCCTCACCGCAAACATCTACAAACTCAAGAATTGCGCAACAAAAGTTGCCTTGTGTGAACTCGGACTAAATAAAACAAATCTGCATACAATTTCAATTCTATTTCGTTCACAATGATACGATCAGTTTGTTTACTAGCTACTAGTAAAATAAGAAAATAGTATTATAATACAGCGTAATGATGAATTGTACTTCTCAATTAGTTTATTTTTAATGTGCCATAAGAAGTTCGGTTTGTGCTAAGAAAAGCATGAATATATGTTTCCCAGGGCGAAGCTTCATCATTGCACTATGATTGAGTTGAGCTCCGCGACTATTCATAATGTGAATAGCTCGTGTCAAAAATTTTTGGTAGTTGGGAATGGCGTTTGTGTTAAGAAAAGCATAAACGCATGTTTCCCAGGGCAAGGCTCGATCATTGCACATTGATTGAGCTGAGCTCCGCGGTTATTCTTAATGTGGATAACTGTTGAAACAAAATTTTCGGAATGGCGTTTGCCTCCGTCCCGACATTAAATAACAAAGTTTAAAAATTTATTTTAATTAACATCTTTTTTTAACATCTGACAAAAATTAGTATTTTTCTAAACAACAATTTTTTTTACAGGGTAAATAAATATTTTATGGCTTACCTACCTACCTACTACTTTTGAAAGCAAGTATGCAGGGTTTATACATGTACTAAAAATACAACTCTTAAAACCATACTATTTTTTCAACTCTAAAAATTTCAGAATTTTGTAAAAATAAAATAAAATACCGATTTATTTTAATATGCGCTTATTATGGATATACATATACAAAATATATGAATATTATTTATAGTATTTTGATATTGGCAACAGTAGTATGTATCAATTTGTAACATTTTGTGATGTTATAAAAATCGCAGAATATTGATATTGATTTTATATAGTTTCTTTTATTAATTAATTAACTTAAATATTACACCAAAAAATATTGATATTGATGAATTTTTATATTATTAACACAACGACCACAAAAACAACATGCACAGCTATGACAAAATACAAAATTTAGGAAAACAATATAGGAAAACGTCATATTTTTTTTTACCTTTTCAGTGATTTCTCGGCACCTATGAAACCCATTGTCATGATTTAAAAACAGGAACCTTTTCAAGATGTTAGTGAATCATTCTCACTAAAAACAAGCGCCCTATCTGCCCTATTGAGGGCGTTATCACAAGAACACATATTCAAATCATATTTTCTCATGACTTTTTAATTCTTCGCTCAATTCTCGGGACCAGATTAACCGATTTGGACGATTTTAAATAGCAAACTTCTCAGGATGTTAGTGAATCATTTTTTATACCAAGGAGCACCCTAGCTATCCGATTGAAGCCGTCATCGTGATTTCCACAGACGGACAGACGGACAGACGGACAGACGGACAGCCGGACAGACGGACAGACGGACAGACGGACATCGTTATATCAACTTCGCTTGTTATAAGGATCACAAATATATATATTTTATGGGGTCCAGAATTTTTTTTCTAATTATTACAAACGGAATGACAAACTTATATATACCCTCTGCACACTGGAGTGGAGGGTATAAATATTTAAAAATCTGAAAATCTGCAAAACGGCTGAAAAGAAATAACTTTCAAATAATATACGTTCGGTCAAAATCGGAATAAAACGGTAGAACAAAACGTTGGTCACAAGAAATCGCCTAGCCTATTAAAATTATAGATAAGTATAATAAAAATTAAAACAGAACGATATGTTTATGCATGCAATGAAGCAAAGCAATTTCTGTATTTGTTCAAACAAAGATGGACGCCATATTTAGTGCAGCATATAAAACTTCGAAATTTGCATTCATTTTGACATTGCTGCCCTACATTTTTCCTTTCTGGAAGATGATTGGCAGAGTGCAGTCGGAAGTCGGGATTGCACACAGAAATCTGAACAACTCTTACTATTTACTAGAGCATTTGGGCTGAAAGCACGTCGACCCTTCCTTTTAGTTAAAGTTTTGCCAACCCTGTTCAGATATTCTGCCATTACCAGCTAAAAATTTAATAAGGGCGCTTTTTCAGCGCCACAATATCCATGCATTAACAAAAATTTCGTAGATCTTATTTCTATTCGGTATAAACCAAGCATAGAATCTCGAAGATACACACCTCCCATATATTTGTTATATATAGTATATCTAAAACTTTTGGGCAATCTATTTCCAAATACTTTTTTTCACGTCTGCTTCCCACGAACGTCGATAGCATGTTAACCGTTTCGTTGTGGAACCAGGATACGAAAGACACTTTTTTAATATCTCTTTCTGCAACTTTTTCGACAACATTCACACGTCCAAAGTTGGGTGAGAATGTTTCCGTGAATGGCACCGGAATATTTTATGAATATTTCTTTGAATGAATTAGAAGCCAAATATGGCTGTTCTTAAAAAATGATTCTGAGTCGATCGGTTTAATAAAAATCAGAGTTCAGAAAAAAACACACACTGAATAAAAAACTCGTACATATATGTAAACAAACATAACTTAGACCAACACACACATATTTTTATTTTCATATCAATTATGTTTGTTTTTAAATTTTCTTCGGTGCCCAACACAACCATGACTGTGTTCGTTTTAATATTTCGTTATTTACACGAACATTTTTGTATCACGTACTTTTTGTTTCAATCACACATAAAGCACACATTTTTGAGTGTTGCTTTATTTGAAGTTCATGTTCTGGTACGTGTACTGAAAAAAAAAACAAAACATGTACAATAAACAGGTTCGAGTTCAGTTATATTTTAAGTCGTGTTGTGGCTCGTGTAGTAAGAAAAAACAGAACATGTACAATAAACAGGTTCGAGTTCAGTTATATTTTAAGTCGTGTTTAAAATATAACTGATATGAAAATAAAGATATGTGTTGGCTGCTTTTGAACAGAACATTGTGTGTTTCATGTGTGTATTTTCTGAACCTTGATAAAAATATGGTCCATGTTTTTTTTATACCCTCCACTCCAGTGTGCAGAGGGTATATATAAGTTTGTCATTCCGTTTGTAATAATTAGAAAAAAAATTTCGGATCCAATAAAATATATATATTTGTGATCCTTATAACAGCCGGAGTTGATATAGCGATGTCCGTCTGTCCATCTGTGGAAATCACGATGACGGCATCAATCGGGCAGCTAGGGTGCTCGTTGACATAAAAAATTATTCATTAACATCCTGAAAAGTTTTCTGTTTAAAATCGTCCAAATCGATCGATTAGGGCCCGAGATTTGAATGAAGAACTAAAAAAAGTCTTGAAAAAATATAATTTTCTATGTTGTTCTTGTCACGATCACGTCCTGAATAGTGCAGCTACAGTGATCATTTTTAGTGAGAATGATTCACCAAATTCATGGGAAAATTTCTATTTCAAAAATCATTAAAACGGTGGAACAGGTCCAGGGAAATCTCTGAAAAAGAAAAAAAAATGAAAAATATGATGTTTCTATATTGTTCCTGTTGTTATTCTAAATGTTGTGTTGTTGTCATAGCTGGACTTGTTGTCTTTGTGGTCGTTGTAGTAATAATATAATAAAAACTAACCCTTTGTACATTTTTTTATTAACTCTGGTAGAAAAATTTAAAAGTTTCCATTGTTTTGGCATCACTAAAAAAATTTGTTAGATCATTTTTGTTATTACCACGAGCCTGCCTGCAAAATTTCAGACCGAATGGCTCTCGGGAAATTGGTTAAAATCGATCCAAAATTTTTTCGACAAGCAGACACTACGAGTTAATATAAAGGGAGTAAAAATTCACCAACATCTTAAGCAAATAATGTAAAATACCTAGTTGTTAATAAAAAAAAAAATAATGTAAATATAGCAAAAAAAAATTTTATGTACAAATTTATTTATAAATTTATATAAACATATTAAATAATACAAATAATATACATATATTATATATGTATATCCATAACAACTGCATGTTAGAAATAAGTCGGTATATTATTTTATTTTCATAAAATTCTGCAATATTTTGTTGTGGGGAAAATACATTTCTTTTGCATTAACAGAGTGTCACTTCATTTTGCTCAGCGTGACTATGCCACAGTAGATGGCGCCACAATTTTTGTTTGTTCTAATTAGCTTTGCAATAGTTATTTCTATTTTAACATGAATGTTAATATTTTCAACTTGATATCATACAGAACAATGTTAAGAGTATACACGGGCTGGTCTTTTATTTCATACGTATTTTCATTATTCTTTTACAAATATGAACATAAGTTTGGCATATTAACTTTTTGTTGTCTTTACAAAATAGAGTTACCGAGTTGATCAATGAGTTTTTTGCTTTCAAAACAGTTCTACATAGTTATATAGAATTATTATTCTGTTTTACCTACAAAATATCTGAATGCGATTACATCTAATTTTTAAAAATTGTTTATAATTACTAAAGCATTATTATTCACATAAATAAAAAATTGCACTTTTTAAATTTTCCATTCAAATTTAAGAAAATATCAATTCTAAAAACTGGAATTAAAAATTTCCAATTATAAATTACAATTAATTTAATTTCAGAAAATCATATTGAAACGTCGAAAATTATAATTTTAAATTTAGAAGACATCAATTGCATCTTTAATATATAAATTTTATTCGTTAAACACAAATTGAAATTCCAAAAAAAACACCAAATACCTATGTTTACATTTAAAAAATTTTTACATTAAAAAAAAATATTAACATTCAGGAGAAATTAATAGCTTTTCAGTATCGCGATTCAGTAACTTCTTTTAACGATAGTCGAATCGTTAAAAAAAGAAAATTGCAAAACTATCAGTAAAATTTTTAAACGATATTCGCTATTGTTAAAGTCAGCTGTTGTTGTTATCTAAACGACAACCATTTTTGTGTTGTTTATTCAATCGATAAAAACTTAAATTTTTAGGTTGAAATGTCGTCATACATAAATAAAAATCATGAAATAATGAAAATATTTTGTTTTAATTAAAAAACTTTTTTATATAAATAAAAAAATTAAATAGCATATTCAATTCATTATATCATTTTCAAATAAATAAACAGAAATATTAGTAAAAAAAAAATAAAGATATTAAACATAAACATAAAATCATCCTGTCAAATACGAAGTAATTTGTTTTTTTCTATTCTTCTTTGTGTTTTTCGCTTATTTAGACAGAGATGCCACTCGTTTACAATTTAAATAAATAGAGAAATAGATTTGTCGACTGTCGTTAAGATGTATGTACTTAGTGAATCACTTAATCCTTAGTGCAAACAACAATAGCTGTCGATATATTTTGCGATTGTCGGATCGTTGAAATTTACAGAATCACACTACAGAAAACATTAATTTAAATTCAATGAATTTTAGAAACCTCAAATGATATTTAAGAATTGCGAACATAAAAATTGTTACACAAATAAACGCAACTTGATGAGAATGTTATTTTTTATATATAAATTTTCACAATTTTTTTTGGATGAAAATTTGAAGTTTTTCAGAAAATAAAGAGAACAAATTATTTTATTTAAAATGTTTGGGACATTTGGTTTTTTGCGTTTGTCATCCCTAATTTGAATATTTATTATTATAAATTTATTATCTATGTTTTCCAAATATGGCAATATTTTAGTAAAAAAATTGAGAGTTTTTTTTTGGTTATTATTTTGTTACTCCATCCGACCTATATGGCCGCAATGAAGAAATATTTGGCCAGTTAAAAGAAACTATACAGCCATCTCCAATTAGCACGATTTAGTGCATATAGCCACCATACACAACCATTAGCTTTGCAGTGGAGGTTAGGGCGAGCTATTTAATTAGCAAAAACTAAATTAAACGAGAAGTTATGTCATATAAACGGAAACGCATGCATATAGGTATATAACCTAAATGCATGCCGATCAGCAACCATGATGACCAAAAAGCAAACACCGAAATATATCCGAAATAATAGAAAAGACGAAAACCAACCCAAAGAATTTGCTGAAATAATTTGGTATTAAGTTTAACAAATTGTTTACTTTTTCATTTACATTTATTATCAAACCGAGGTGGAGGGTATCAAAGATTCGGCACAGCCGAATTTAACACTCTTACTTGTTATACCCTATACCACTATGTGGTTTGGGTATAATGACTTTGTGCTGCTGTTTGTAACAACCAAAAATATTTGACCTAGACCCATCTTTAATTATACCGATCGAATCAGAATCGCTTTCTGAGTTGATTTAACAATGTCCATCCGTCCGTCTGTGTGTCCATGTAAAGCTTGTAATCAAACTGCAGGTCGCAATAAGCTTTTATCTGCCATGGGATGAACGCTATTGAAATTGGTGAGAATCGGTCCATGTTCAGACCTAGCCCCCATACAAATTACCCATATGAAATCGACATAAATTGCCATAAGATCCAAATTGTCATATAGATCTTACTCAAATTGGGTTTGTATGCGTTCATTACATCCACTAATGAGTAGTCCAAAAATGATCCCTTTGACCCCATATAGAGCTGCTTCCCGATCTTCACTTAAATCTATTAAAAAGCAAAAATATTGCACTGATTCTTCTCAAATTTTGTTTGTACATATTTTTGCAAAATACAAGAGACTTTACCAAACATGATCAGGATCGGTCCATTTTTGGACCTAGTCCCTTTATAGATATAGCATCCGATATGAACTTTTTCATATCTGCAGCCAAAAAAATTAATAAAAATCCCACTCAAATTTGGTTTTTGCTTATTTTCAATGTCCAGTTAGTTGGGCCTAAGAGATAGGGTTTCTAAACGCATGGTATAGGGTATCGTATAGTCGGTCTAGACCGACTATAATTTTCTTACTTGTTTTTTTTTTTTGTAGTTACAAACTCATTATACCCTCACCACAAATTGGTATAGCGTATAATAAAGTCAATCAATTGTAATCTTAAAATTATATCCAAGTGGAGAAATCTATGATTTTTTAAGGAAATGAAGCCGATGAGTTGTGGGAAAGTAATAATCATGCTAGTCTAAGGTGAAAAAGTTCGAACCATGAATGGAAGTCAATTATGAATATTTTACATAAAAAAAAAGTCAGGTAATTGTGGTCATATTAATATTTTAAGTAGACGAATAGACAATTTCTTAACGAAGTCGTTCATTGATAATGGGCTTCTACAATCAAATAGTTTAAAAGGAAGTGAAGTAATCGTGAGTTCCGAAATCATAGATAATAGATTCCTTAAGTTAGTGTAGCTTTCTTTACAATAAGTTCAAAGTATTTTACATACGGAGAATTAAAGTCATCATGTAAGGCTAATTCTATAGTGACAGACACGACATTCATAGATCTTTCTAATCCAATAAATATACAGTAAACGTTTTTCCTTGTTCATAAAAATATGCAGACGGACCTGAACAATATATTTGCCATGAAAGTATTATTGTCATCATTTTAGAGGAACTTTTTAAAACACAGAAAATCTCTGAAGTTATTTGTATGACAAACAGTTGTTTATAGTTAATATAACAAAAATTCTAAAATAGATTTTCTTTGACAAGGGTATCAATAAAAATTATTGAAATTATAATTTTAAAATTTGACTAAGGTTGACCTTTGCATAGAGTTACCCGTAATAGGAAAACTCCATTTTGCAACAGCCTTACAATCGGCAACAAAACCGTTACAGATGACAAAGAAAAGTGTGAGCTATTTAAAGAATTTTATTCGAACATTTACAAAGAAGTATTACCTGAAAATCCTCCAAATGATATTGAATGCTGTCTACCATTATATATTTCCAATGTACCACCTTCAATTTATTCTTTTGATGGCTCTTTCAGTGCTCTAGATAATGAAGACTCTTTACATTTTGTAAATTTGGATACAGTAAAACACATTGTAAAGAACATTAAGAACAAACACTCATCTGGCCTGGATGGCATCTCCAATTTCCTAATAAGAAAATTCCCCGATAAATCTTTGGAATTCTTAACAATTATATTCAATAACTGTCTAAATAACGGATATTTTCCGAAGAAATGGAAATTAGGAAAAATCCTACCATTGAAAAAAAAAGGAAAAAAGTCAGAGTCTTGATGATTTCAGACCTATTTCTCTGCTTTCTAACTTAGGAAAAATATTTGAACACATCATTAAACAAAAACTTGAAGATCAGCTGATAATTGACCCCATATCTTGTTTCCAATTCGGGTTTAGACAGTCTCACTCAACGCAGCATGCACTTTTGAAATTTCATGCAGATGTAACAAACAGCCTGAGGAACCAAAAGTGTACAGTAGCGGTATCCTTAGACATCCAGAAAGCATTCGACACTGCATGTCATAAGGGCATTTTATATAAACTTGTAGGCCTGGGCGTTGACCCCTATCTCGCAAAATTGTTATCCAGTTTCTTTTTCGAACGTAAATTCTGCATCCAGATAAACGAAGCTTGCTCAGGTATGGGTTCTGTTAGCAGTGGCGTCCCCCAAGGAAGTGTAATGGCTCCTTTTCTCTTCAATCTATATCTTCATGATTTCCCACACGAGGTTCAGGATTCTAAAGCTTTGCTCTATGCTGATGACTGCTTAATATTTTCTCATGACGAATCACCCAGTGCGGCTCTTAATAAATCGGCATCCCATCTCTCAGTAATATATGAATATTATAAAACCTGGGGTATATGTATAAATTCAAATAAATCAGAAGCTATCTGCATAATAAACGCTTCTGGTAAATGCTCAAGATTTGTTGTTCCCGAAAGCAAACGTCTTCATCTTTTTCTCAATGGAACGGAGATTCCATTCAGATCCAACATCAAATACCTTGGAGTTACATTTGAGAAGCTGTTGAAATTTAATAAACATGGCAGAGCCATATTAGCCAAAAGTAAACGTATTGCTGGAATGTTTTCACGACTGCTGAATAGCAACCATCTTCCCCAAAATACCAAACTCCTCATTTATAAAGTTGCCATAAGGTCAGTACTTTCATACGCTTTTCCAATTTGGTTCACCATTTCCCCATCAGTTGCCAAAGATATAGAAATTTTCGAAAGGCGAAACTTCGAAACCTACACAAAACGTTATTCCAATAAATTTATCTACAAGAAAGCAGCTGTAACCCCTTTTTGTCAGTATGCGTTTTCTCTACAGAAAAAGTTTATTGAAAAATTGGCTAATCATGACAACGTTTTGATGAACGAGATTTACGACCTTGAGGCTGATTTTAATTGGTCAGATACAAATTACTTGTCCCCAGTGGGCATAATTTCATATGGCACAAGCTCATCGAATCCAGACTCATGTCAACTACCAGAGTTTTACCAGAAAACTTCCCCAAGAACCCACAGAGGTTGAGTTCCACCGGGTATGCAGTCGGTATAATTAAAACTTTCATCTGCACCCATCTTTCTTTTCTTTTTTTTTTTATCTAATTTTTACCAATATTTGGTGATTTAGTTTAACCCATTAATTGTTAAAATTCTGTGATAGCTTCTCTTTTTGATATACAACATTCTGTTCAACAGCTGTGTATAAGTATTGTTAAGTATTGTATAAGTTATTGTTAAGTGTTAATTAGTTTTAGGAATTTTTTTTTTGTTATTGTTATCAGATCTACTCTGAAAGACACTGTCAATGTCGGGAGCAAACATTGTAATCTATATATTTGAAAGATACAACAGTATATTCGAAATTATCTTATTTTTAATTAGCAAGTAGCATTTTCATTTAATGTGTATTAGAGTAAAACATTTATAACTCTAAGAATTCCTATGTGATTTTGACAATTGTATCCATCGTTATCGAAAAAAAAGGCTCAAATAAAAGTTTACTTACTTACTTACTATAATCGTATTAAAATACTTCTCCATAATTGACACTTAAAAAAATACAACAACAACTTTCTGTAGAGCCCATTGAAAAGAATCATTTAATAAAAGCTTTCAGCAAAATTCATCGAATATGCTAACTTTATTGCAATTATAACACGAAGACTTATAAAGCCAAAGCTGTAAAATTTTCGATTTTCCATCGAAGTTAAGAATTTCTTATATACTAGAATCGGCACAACACAAAGGAAAGAAATTAAATGTCGACTTGTTGGCACGTAATTGCAGCCAATGTTTTTGATTCGAAACAAACATTTCCGAAGGCAATTGAGTCTCCTGAGGAGCTGCATCTGGGTCATCTGCAACAACAGAAAATGGAGATTTAATATGTAGAAAAAATAGTATTATAAAACAAAATCAATTGCCGACATACCCGTCTTCTTATCATATTTCGGAGTTTGTGTTATCGAAATAACATCTTCCGGTTTACGCAGCAATATTTTACCAACGCCTTTACACATGCGCAACACCTCATGATTACTCAACTTATCCAAATGTTGCTGATCCAACAGCGGACAACCTAATATCCATTCTCGTACGTCATCGAAATCATTTAACAGACGTACCGCACCATTTACACTAAAGCGGATGTGACGTTGATAGATAAAATCCAACCAAGCTTCACATATTAACTTTAATATCAATTTCAAAATAACCACATCTTTGGTGGCTTTAATGCAGGGCAAATAGATTTGATTCAATATATGGCTGACATAGTCACTGGGCTTCTCATTATCGAATGTATTCTTTTGCCAGTAGCTGGCTGAGGGGAAGCACAGGGTGAAATTGGCAAAACTGATGAGACGACAGACATCGGCAAGAATTTGAACACACTCATCGGTAGTTTTCTGGAAAGAAAATGGAAAACGATGAACTGGTTAATTTTGTAAAGAACACAACCAAAAAAAAAAACTAGAAAAAATTATACATAGTAACAACATCGAATTATTATACCCTATACCACTATGTGGTTTGGGTATAATGACTTTGTGCTGCTGTTTGTAACAACCAAAAATATTTGACCTAGACCCATCTTTAATTATACCGATCGAATCAGAATCACTTTCTGAGTTGATTTAACAATGTCCGTCCGTCCGTCCGTCCGTCCGTCCGTCCGTCTGTGTGTCCATGTAAAGCTTGTAATCAAACTGCAGGCCGCAAATATGAATATATTTTGACGAAATTTGGTATATAAGCTTTTATCGGCCATGGGATGAACGCTATTGAAATTGGTGAGAATCGGTCCATGTTCAGACCTAGCCCCCATACAAATTACCCATATGAAATCGACATAAATTGCAATAAGATCCAAATTGTCATATAGATCTTACTCAAATTGGGTTTGTATGCGTTCATTACATCCACTAATGAGTAGTCCAAAAATGATCCCTTTGACCCCATATAGAGCTGCTTCCCGATCTTCACTTAAATCTATTAAAAAACAAAAATATTGCACTGATTCTTCTCAAATTTTGTTTGTACATAATTTTGCAAAATACAAGAGACTTTACCAAACATGATCAGGATCGGTCCATTTTTGGACCTAGTCCCTTTATAGATATAGCATCCGATATGAACTTTTTCATATCTGCAGCCAAAAAAATTAATAAAAATCCCACTCAAATTTGGTTTTTGCTTATTTTCAATGTCCAGTTAGTTGGGCCTAAGAGATAGGGTTTCTAAGCGCATGGTATAGGGTATCGTATAGTCGGTCTAGACCGACTATAATTTTCTTACTTGTTAAGATTTAGTTTTGTTTCTGTAGGCGAAAGTCCGATTGGACCAGAATTCAGCAAATGATATCTTTTTATTTCAGAAATTTGCTTAAATTAAAAAGTACCAATTAAAAAAGTATCTTACATAAAAAGGAGCTTTTCAAAAATGTTCCTCTAAAAAAATTCCTTTAAAAAAAGTAGCTTTCAAGAAGGTACTTTAAAAAAAACAAGTAAGTCGGTCGGTCTAGACCGACTATATGCTACCCTATACCATGCGTTTAGAGACCCTATCTCTCAGACCCAACTAACTGGATATAGAAAATAAGCATAAACCAAATTTGAGTGGGATTTTTCTCAATTTTTTTGGCTGCAGATATGAAAAATTTCATATCGGATGCTATATCTATATGGGGACTAGGCCAAAAAATGGACCGATCCTGACCATGTTTGGTAAGGTCTCTTGTATTTTCCAAAAATTTATACAAACAAAATTTGAGAAGAATCAGTGCAATATTTTTCTTTTTTGATAGATTTAAGTGAAGATCGGGAAACAGCTCTATATGGGGCCTATGACTAAGAGTTGTCCAATAGGGATCATTTTTGGACTACTGATTAATGGATGTAATATATACATACAAACCCAATTTGACTAAGATTTGTATGATAATTTGGATCTTATGGCAATATATGTTGATTTCATAGGGGTCATTTGTATGGGGGCTAGGTCTGAACATGGACCGATTCTCACCAATTTCAATAGCGTTCATCCCATGGCCGCCAGAAGATCAAATACCAAATATCATCAAAATATATTCATATTTGCGACCTGCAGTTTGATTACAAGCTTTACATGGACACACAGACGGACGGACGGACGGACGGACATCGTTAAATCGAATCAGATAGTGATTCTGATTCGATCGGTATAATTAAAGATGGGTGTAGGTCAAATATTTTTGGTTGTTACAAACAGCAGCACAAAGTCATTATAACCAAACCACATAGTGGTATAGGGTATAAAAACTAGAAAAAATTATACATAGTAACAACATCGAATTATTAAGATTTAGTTTTGTTTCTGTAGGCGAAAGTCCGATTGGACCAGAATTCAGCAAATGATATCTTTTTATTTCAGAAATTTGCTTAAATTAAAAAGTATCAATTAAAAAAGTATCTTACATAAAAAGGAGCTTTTCAAAAATGTTCCTCTAAAAAAATTGCTTTTAAAAAAGTAGCTTTCAAGAAGGTACTTTAAAAAAAAACAAGTAAGAAAATTATAGTCGGTCTGGACCTACTATATGATACCCTATACCATGCGTTTAGAGACCCTATCTCATAGGCCCAACTAACTGGACATAGAAAATAAGCATAAACCAAATTTGAGTGGGATTTTTATTAATTTTTTTGGCTGCAGATATGAAAAAGTTCATATCGGATGCTATATCTATACGGGGACTTGGCCCAAAAATGGACCGATCCAGACTATGTTTGGTAAAGTCTCTTGTATTTTGCAAAAATATATACAAACAAAATTTGAGAAGAATCAGTGCAATATTGTTGTTTTCTGATAGATTTAAGTGAAGATCGGAAAGCAGCTCTATATGGGGCCTATGACTAAGAGTTATCCCATAGGGATCATCTTTAGACTACTCATTAATGGATGTAATAAACGCATACAAACCCTATTTGAGTAAGATCTATATGACAATTTGGATTATATGGCAATTTAAGTCGATTTCATAGGGGTCATTTGTATGGGGGCTAGGTCTGAACATGGACCGATTCTCACTAATTTCAATAGCGTTCATCCTATGGCCGGTAAAAGCTTATATACCAAATTTCATCAAAATATATTGTATGTGCGACCTGCAGTTTGATTACAAGGTTTACATGGACAAACAGACGGACGGACGGACATCGTTAAATCGAATCAGTTAGTGATTCTGATTCGATCGGTATAATAAAAGATGGGTCTAGGTCAAATATTTTAGGTAGTTACAAACAGCAGCACAAAGTCATTATACCCAAACCACATAGTGGTATAGGGCAGTGCTTCTCAAACTTTTTCATATTGCGGCTCCCTAAATTCCGAAACAAAAGTTCCATTCATTGATATTCTGGGTGCAAAGTAGTTAAATGACACAGTAGTTTTTCTGGCCTCATACTATCGTTTGATAGTTGGGTGAAACAAATTACACACATAGGTCTTACTTGATTATTAAATGTTGACGAAATAAATCCATATTTCAAATAATCAGTATTATATTTACGATTTTTCAATTGAGGTGTATTATCTGCGGCGACTTTTCTCTTATTACCAGTTGTTAATCTCGATGTTGAAGTAGAAATTCCTGGTAAAGATGATACTTCTACTGGTTCTTGTATAGTTCAGATGTAAGTTCTATTAATTCATGTACACTTTTATAATTTTCTCGCTCTTTAGGTAATTTTATTTTTAAACCCGTACTAAAATCGTTAAAATTTTAAGAAAATAATAGTTAAATTTCATTTAAATTTAAATCTAATTAAAAGAAATAATAATAATTACCTTGAATATAGAAAGAAATATAATTATTTTATAATATTTAGTTATAATTTTTTTCACTTTAATATATTCACTTTTTAACTTTTTTAATATTACATAAAAAAAAAACTACAAAAATCGTCAATGTTGAAAGTACATCACTAAATGAAGATAAAATTTAAAAATGTGCTTCTTTTTGCAAACTAACTAAGCCTACTGCGGAAATAAATTTTTCAATTTAATAAAATTCTAGGAAGCTAAAAAATATGCTTCTGCGTAGCTAAGCCTACTACGAAAACTAATTTTATAAAATTTAACAAGCCTACTGTGAAATTTAATTTGAACTAATTTTACGATTTTAAATTTAGGAATACACCATTTTCAAAGAAATTTATGAAATAAAAAAAAAATATTTTAAAGACTAAATACATAAATGTAGAAATACTTAAATGTTTTGCGGCTCCTTTAAAAAAGTTCTACGGCCCCCTAGGGGGCCGCGGCTCACAGTTTGAGAAGCACTGGTATAGGGTATAAAAATATGCTTCAAAGAAGTACATTTGAAAAAAAAAAAACTTTAAAAAAAGTTGCCTTTTTTAAAAAAAAGTACGTTTTAAAAAAAAACATTTAAAAAAAGTACCTTTCAAAAAAGTACCTTTTGAAAGAAGTACATTTTAAAAAAGTACCATTTAAGAAAATGTGCATAATAAAAAATATCTTTTAAGAAAAATACCTTCCAAAAATTAAATTTTAAATAAGTACATTTTGAAAAAGTAAATTTTAGAAAGTCTTAAAAAAGTTCTTTAAAAAACGTAGCTTTTAAAAGAAGTACCTGTTACAGAAAATACCTTTAACAAATAGTACCATAAAAAAAATACCATTTAAAGATAGTAGTACCCTTTAGAAATACCTTTTAAAAAAGTACTTGAAATAAAAAGCAGCTTCTAAAAAAAGTGTCTGTTACAAAGGTACCTTTTAGAAAAAGTACCTTTTATAAAAAGTACCATTTAGAAAAAGTACCTTTTAGAAAAAGTATCTTTTAGAAAAAGCACTTTAAAAAAGTAACTTTAAAAAAGACCCTTTTAAAAAGTGCCTTTCACAAAAGTACATTTACCTGTTAAATAAAGTATATTTAAAAAAAGTACCTTTTAAAAAATACATTTAAAAAGTACTTTATAATAAAGTACCTATTACAAAGAAAAGTTTTTAGGAAAAAACTTTTTAAAAAAGCACCTTTAAAAACTGTAACTTTACCAAAAGTGACTTTTAATAGGACTACCTTTTAAAAAAAGTACTTTTTACAAAAAATATATTTTAATAAAGTACCTTTAAAAATGTACCGTTTAAAAAAAGTATGTCTCAAAAAAGTACATCTTAAAAAACGTATTTTTCAAAAAAAGAACCTTCTTAAAAAAGTACATTTTAAAAAATATCTTTTAAAAAATGTTCCTTTTAAAAAAAGCACAATTCAAAAAATTTATCATTTAAAAAAAATCTTTTAAAAAACTGTCTTTTAAAAAAATCTCTTTAAAAAATACCTTTTACAAGAGTACCTTTTAAAAAATTACCTTTTAAAAAAGTACCTTTAAAAAAAAGAAAACTTTTGAAAAAGTATCTTTTAATACAGTTCCTTTAAAAGAGTACATTTTAAGAAAAGTACCTTTTAAAAAAATACATTTCGAATAAAGTACCTCTTTAAAAAATACCATTTTCAAAGAGAACCTTTTAAAAATATCTTTTAAAAAAGTACCTATTAATAACGGTCTCAAAGGAAAGTACCTTTCAAAAAACTTATTTAAAATAAAGTACCTTCTAGCAAAAGTACCTTTTAAAAAAGTACTTTATAAAAAAGCACCTAAGTAGCTTTTAAAAGAGTACCTTTTAAAAAAGTTACTTCTAAAAAATACCATACGAAAAGTTATTTTTAAAAAAAGTACCTTTTAAAAATTTTAACTTTAAAAAAAACACATTTCAAAAAAGTATTTTTCAAAAAAAATACGTTTTAAAAAATAACCTTTAAAAAAACATTTAAAAAATACCTTTTAGACAAGTGCTTTTTAACAAAATTACCTTTGAAAAGCAGGTACCTATTAAAAAAAGTACATTTTAAAAAAGTACGTTTCAAAATAGTACCTTTTGAAAAAAGTACCATTTTAAAGAAGTACATTTAAAACAAATTCACTTAAAAAGTCTTAAAAAAGCCCATCAAAAAAAGTACCTTTTAAGAGAAGTATCTGTTCCAGAAAATAGCTTTAGAAAATAGTACCATTTAAAAAAAATACCTTTAAAAAGTGTCTTTTGAAAAAAGTGCCTTTTACAAAAAAACCTTTTAAAAAAAGTACTTTAAATAAGAAGCAGCTTCCAAAAAAAGGTGTCTGTTACAAAAGATACCTTTTTGAAAAAGTATCTTTTACAAAAAGTTCATTCAAAAAAAGTAACTATTAAATAAGGCGCTTTTAAAAAAGTGGCTTTGTAAAATAGAGTATATTTTAAAAAAGGACCTTTAAAAATGCCTTTTAAAAAAGAACCATTTAAAAAAGTACCTTCCAAAAAATTACTTTATAAAAAAGTACATTTTACAAAGAGTAGCCATTAAGAAAAATATTTTTTAACAAAGCAACTTTTAAAAGTGTACCTTTTAAAAAAGTAACTTCTAAAAAATACTATATATTAAAGCTATTTTTAAAGAAAGTACCTTTTAAAAATATATGCCTTTTAAAAAAATATATTTCAAAAAAGTACCTTTCAAAAAATTCGTTTTAAAAAATAACCTTTTGAAAAACCTTTAAAAAAGTACCTTTTAGAAAAGTGCTTTTTAACAAAATTATCTTTAAAAAAAAGTACATTTTAAAGAAAAAGCTGCTCTTTAAAAAAGCAGCTCTTAAAAAACTACATTTTTAAAAAAAGTACGTAAAAAAAGTGTCTTAAAAAATAAATTTTAAAAAAGTATCTTTTTAAAAAGTACATATGATAAAAGTTTATTTTAATAAAAGTTACATTTGTAATTAATAGGTAGGTATAAAACCTATTTACCGGAAACATGTTTAGGCAAATTTGGTCAATAGTCAACAGCTTATCATATAACGGCTAGGAAGGCTTACCTTAAGCTTATCAATATTAACATTAATCTCACAGATTAATTTGGTGCGCAGAGCAACGCAGACCAACATTAATATATCACTTAAATCGGCAGTTAATTTTGGCAATTTAAAATTCAAAAATACTTTTAAACACAAGTTGACATCATGCTCTAAAATCTGGAAAAAGCGATCCATCTTCCATTCATTGCATAATTTTTTACATTCTTCTTTAACCCACAAACGCATACTGTGAACAGAATGATCTGCAATAAAGGAAAGAAAATGTTAAAACTATCGTGTTGATTCTTCTGTAGAACCATTAATGAACTCACCAATACGATGTAATATGGGTATCTGCTCAGCCACCGGCAATAAACTAGAATTACTAACATCCGGAGAGTGAAAATAATTATTACTTAAATTAATCAAATTTGTAAACATCGATATCCAAACTGTGCCCGTGGGAGTACCCAAATGCTTAATAAAGAAATCAAAAAAAAAAAAAAATGCATCAGTTTAAAATAAAATGACTGAAATAATTCGTACATTTTTCATTGATTGCTTATGCTGTTCCATAAACTGGTCCACAGTTTCCGTTTGTACTGTGCCCGAAATCAAAGTTAAACGAAATAAACGATCCCATAAATTGTTACTGACAAAATTTGTCAAAATCTCTCCAATGCCTTGTAGTGTAGAGTAGACGGGTTCTGGTATCTCTGGAAATTAAGTAGATGAATGCATTTTGTTCATAATTACGTAGTTGTCAGTTTTATCTTTAGTTTACCCTTAACATTTTGCATGAACAACCAATTGCGTATAGAATCCACATGTGTTAGAGAGTAACATGATATCGGTGTATCAATCCACCATAATATGATGTGGTCCAATATTATGCCTACATACGACCACATTAAACGCATGCCACGCAAAACGAATTCGTGTAAATCCTCTTGACTCGAGTGACCTAAATGAGAGAAAGGAAAAAAAATTGAATTAATTGAACGACAAGGAAATGTGACGCAAAAAAATGTGTAGCGGGAAATATTTTAGCCAGTATATAATTTTTTTTTTTATACATACATCATATATTCTGCGCTAATAATAGGAAAATATGTTATGGGCAGGGGGAAAGAGCGACTTAAATTTATCTATATTGTAAGTGATCGGAAAGACCTCAACGGGAAGTCTATTTCATATACGCCTTGTGCGGCTAATAAACGTATTTACGCGGTAATGCGTTGGGACACTAGGCTGCAAGTGGATGATATCTACTAGTTGAGCGAGTGGTGCGTAGGAAAACATGGACTCTAGGAATTAGTTCACTTATCTCAGCAGAACATATCCCACTGTAATATCTATAATACAGTATAACACAACCAATAGAGTTGGTTACCCAACTGTCATTGATAAGCATCAACAACCTCCTTTTCAGAAGTTACAAATAGACAGTGAAACCACTTCACATTTTTGGTCGGAATTAGGTGGTATAAATAGTAAGGAGATCAGATGGGGTGAAGTAATTCTAACACCGATTTAGCAAACCTAGGCAATTTAAAGCTTCTATCGACAATTAAAAACAAATACTAGCAGATTCCAGCGCTCGAAATTCGAGTGCAATTTCAAGGAAGTTTTATTTTTCAACTTAGCCAATTCACAAACCAACACTTTTATGGTTTATTATTATTGCGAATGAAGATAACAAACTCATTAACAAACACGTTAACAAATTTAATAAAACGCACATACACTTATGCTCACATAATTAAGTCATGGGTATGCAATGAAATGTTTTTGTAGTTTTTCTCTTAAGCTTATTTCTTCCGGTTCTAATCTTACTATTTTGTACAACCCTGCTTTGCGAGCTGTGCTCACATAATTAAGTCACCACGCGTATCGTGAGCAAATTAGTGCTTTGAAGATTTTTTTTGCGGTTTAAATAATAAATAAATTAAAAACAAATAACATCAGCTGAAATGCTATGGGTAAACAAAAGAGTTCAAATTCGGCTGAAAATAATATGGGATTGTTTCCAAAGATACAATAATATTGCAAAAGTAGTGGAGATTTTGAACTTTTCTCGGGGTAAAATTACAAATGCCATTACGCATTACAAAAAATATGAAAAACCGAGAAAAACGACTTTAAATGATGACAGAAGCATTGCAAACCTGAGTAAAACTGATCCTTTTTTAACTTCGTCGCAAATCAGAGCTCAAATGTAAACGGATTATGGCGTAAAGTTTCGTTGCAGAACTTAAGACGCCGTTTGCAAGAAAACAATTTGAATGGAGCGGCTCCGATTTGCGACTGACCATCTTCCTAAAGGCCTAAATTTTTGGAATTTAATTGTTTGGAGCGACGAATCCAAGTTTAATGTTTTTGGAAATGATGGTAGAACATATGTGCGATGCCCTCCACTTAAGGAATTGGATCCAAAATACACCAAAAAAAACTGTGAAACACGGTGGATCATCAGTCATGGTGTGGGGTTGCTTTACCGCATTCGGTGTGGGTCCTATAGTCAAGATTGACGGTATAATGAATATGTATAAGATATGTATAAGAATATACTAAAGGAAAATTTGGCCACCGAATATGCTGACAATTTACCGCTTGCGTGGATTTTTCCAACACGACAAAGACCCGAAGCATTGTTCGAAGGTAGTTAAGTCGTGGTTGGCAACACAGTCCATGAAGCTTCTGGAATGGCCGCCGCAGAGTCCCTACTGAAACCCTATCGAGAACTTGTGGGGCTTAATAAAATGAGTCATTGCAGCACGAAAACCGGCAAATAAGGACATGTTATGGAAAGTTATCCAAGAGGAGTGGCACAAAATCACTCCAGGCCAGTGCGCTTCTCTGGTAGCCAGCATGCCATAGCGATGCAGCACAGTATTAAAGCAAAAAGGTTGTCCTACTCAATATTGAGGTAAGCTAATGAAAAAATGGGACTCTCGACAAAATTTATAACTTATTTCTACAATTTCAACCATTTTTTTCAGATGACTTAATTATGTGAGCAGCTGTTTTTGGCTAATTTCCAAGTTTTTTAATTTTTTTGGAATGAAAAAATTTTGTAATTTTTAACTTCACTGTAAATTGATTGCTAAGAATAATAAAAGAATAATAAAAAAAAAATATATTAGAATTTAAAAAAAGGGTTTACGTATTTTTGACAATAATGTCGAGTAGCATACTAGTGACTTAATTATGTGGGCACAAGTGTATGTATATGCATATGTATAATTTTATGTGTGTGTTAGTAGCAACTTAAAATGCAATTTACTCAAAACAAAAGCAAAAATTTTAAAATCTGTAAGTCTGCAAAACGGCTAAAAAGAAATACCTTTCAAATAATAGACGTTTGGTCAAAATCGGGATGAAACGGTAGAATAAAACATCGGTCACAAGAAATCGCCTAGCCTATTAATATTAAAGATACTACCCATGTCTACAGATGTCATTGATTGCTCCAAGACCCGACTATGGGTCAATAAACAACATTAAAATCGACCTTATTCACTCCACCCCACTCAGAGATTGTCAAAAGGTCCTGATTTATTGTGCCGTTCATATATTGCCTCATGCCCCCAACCTCCCTAATGCTTGGCCTCTGATCGAATGAATATGAATGGCAAATATTGCTGTCGTCTGCAAAAGAGTTGATAGGGTTGGAAGTTTGATATAGAAGGTCATTAATAAAAATAAGAAAAAGTGAAGGAGAAAGAATAAATCTTTGCGGTACCCCTGCGTTTAACTGAAACTCTTTGGATGAGACCCCATCTAAAACAAGTCGTATGGTGTGATCTCGTATAGTGCGATCTCAATATAAATCGAGAGAAATCATTTTTTACACCAAAAACAATTAGTTTGTACAAGATTAAATGCCTTGGAAATATCCAGAGCAACAACCTTACTTTATGTATGGAATCGAAAGAGGCACCATCAGGTCACCCGTAGAACGGCTTCTACAGAAGCCTGTCTGTGTTAAGCAATAACATGGTAATTCAACATGGTAATTACCTTCGAAAGGGAGCAAAGTTGTATCATAAAGTTACTGGTTCGCTAGTGACGCTTGATACTTCGCCCATGCCTATAACCTACCTCCACGTGGTGGGCAACGCTAGGCAAAGCCAGTTAATTCTGGTGATTATTCCTAGCGGCTAAAGGTTAAGGTCAGGTCCAACAAGTACTATTCTATTTGGGGAATAACTTGGTAGCGGCTGGTGTGGCCAGACTGGAAACGAAGCCTTACCTGAGGCTATAAATAGATACCACGGTTGAGCTATTGAGCCCAAGGTTATTTCACGGCGTTGCCAAAGTCAAAGGCAGCACAAGCAAAAACATAAAACTGGAGGTGTCAAAACCTACCAGACGAAATGGTTGTAACATCCCATAATTGTGTTGGCGTCCCAAGGTGAAAATGTTGGTAAAAATGTTACATGAGCGAAAAGGAGGCCGGGTGTGGGTGCGTCAGTGATCCTGACAAGATACCATGACATAGGAATTTGAGCAAGAGTGTGATTCGAAGACGAGTCAAAGGCGTTTGAGGCAGGTGCGCGTGTCAATACAGCATCCAAGACGAGTAGAAGACCAGTTGAAAACCGAATTATCGAAAGTTGACGTAAGCATCATCTAGCATGATGGCGCCGATTAGTAAGTTCGGAGCGTAGTAGACGGATGAAGGCATGAGTCGAAAAATTCGAAGCTGGGTGAGCTAGTACCAGTCCTAGCAAAGATGACCATTACGGTAGAATTAGTAGGCAGGATGGAAGACGAGTTCAAGAACGCTTGAGTTATTTGACAATACAGCGTTTCGTGGATGAGACGGTTAGCGGTAGAAAATTTGGTACGGAACGTTGTACATATCAGGGCCACCTGATAATAACAGCTAATAAGAACGAACTAGTAGACAAATGTGCAGTTATTGAAGGTATGTGTTTTTGCAAGTGCTTCTGATCACCGACAACAAAGTGTTGTACCCTTAAATAGCTTTTTTGGGAACGGCCCCTCGGGGAGTTTCGTGGTGGCTGTGGTAGCCCAAAATCGCGGGAAGAACACAGTTCGATGTGGAGTTGCATTCAACCGGGTTCTACGACCCATAGAGTAGAAGGCTTTTAGATCGGGCCAACCCAATAGCAAAGGGAGGAGAGTATGCCAATTCATCTCTCCTAGCCTGCTACTATCTAAGGATGGGGCAGCCGGTGGACGCCTTGTATCTCACCTAGTGCTTAAAAGTCGACAAGACAGGCACGCACGTAAAACCATATGACTTATTACCTTCGAAAGCACAGAGCAAATTGCAATTGGGCGGTTATTTTCAAGGTTGTTAGCTGCTCTCTTTTTTAGGATAGGTTGAACATACGAAGCTTAAAAAAGGATGGTCAATGGACGCGACAGCATCGACGAACAGTGTTTCATTACCAGTGCTGATATGCCATCCGGACCCGGTGTCTTATTTACATTCAACCCTGCAAAGACCCTCTCCACAGCATGAGTTCGAGAGAATATCTTGGGTATAGTATGGGACACTCTTTCGTGCAGTAGTTTATGGCTTTCCGTCAAGAGAGAATTACTTGCGATTTGTTTAGCCTTATCAACTGGGTCATCTTTAAAAAAAATAGAATTGAAGAACTAACATTACCCTTTACTCTTGTAACAAATGACCAGAAGATTTTACTGCCCCAAGGAACAGAGAGAACTTTACTTCTAAGACGCTGTTAGTAGAGAAACTTTTCACGTCTAAACACTTTGGCACATTCGGCTCTCGCCTGTTTGCGCATTTGTTATCGAAATTTTTCGATCGAAATTATTTTTTTATTTTCCAAAATAAAATACTAAGAATAATTTTAGTCTGGCACAGTTCACGAATTATGGCCCCTAGATAAGAATAAATGCGAAATGGGGTCTGACTTTTGTACGTCTTCTTTAATTAATAAACGAAAATATGGAATTTCGCTCGATTTTACTCGATGTCGAATGCGGCGATTAGCCCCCCAGTAGTTGTATTTTTAAACAAACTCCCATTACTGAGCGCTTTCTCCTGGATCTAACTGCATTTTTCACGTCTGGTTAAACCAAAACTTATTTTTTGGTTTAGCCGAAATTAGTTTTGTAGGAATTAATGTTTTCATTCCAAGCAAAACTACATTTTCTGCCATTTTGCAGTTTCATATCTGATGTTTTTTTTATATGGAGACTAGGTCAACAAATAGACCGAACATGACCATATTTAGTAAAAGAACTTAATTTTCTCAAATACATTTATTAACCAAATTTCGAAAAAAAACCTATACAAAATCTTTGATTTTTGATAGATTTAAGTAAAGATCGAGAATCAGCTTTATATGCGGAGTATGACTCAAATTGGTTCTACTGGGTTTATGAAAATACAACTGACAAATGGATTGAATTGTGTGTTTTAATACTACATACAAAATACAATATCAGTTGTGAATGAACAAAAGGGTTTATATTTTTTTTTTTTTTTTTGAATTATCAAAACTCTGTCGGTTTATTTTATTGAGTTGGCAATAAAACTATATCACACTAATATATTGTTCCTATTAATCTGAATATTTTAAAGGGTGATTTTTTAGCTATTATCTTTTTGGCAACACTGGTTTAAACAGCTGACGCACGTTTCGTGTTTTGTTTCATTGTCAAACATCTTCAGTTTGGTCTATAATTTAACCATGAATCGTCTTACAAACGAACAACGCTTGCAAGTTATTGAATTTTATTATCAAAATGCGTGCTCTGTTAAGAAAGTTCATCGCGCGCTTCTTCCATTTTATGGTCAGTTTAATCGACCCACTGAAGCGGCTATTCGGGCTATTGTGACTAAATTTCGAACCAAATTTACATTGTTGGACATTTAACCACCAATACGCTTACGTAGAGTGCGAACTGAAGAAAATATCGCAGCTGTATCGGCCAGTGTTTATGATGACCATCAATTATCGATTCGTCGCCGTTCGCAGCAATTGGGCCTCTGTTACTCAACAACGTGGAAAATTTTGCGGAAGGATTTAGGTGTGAAGCCTTTCAAAATACAGCTGGTGCAAGAATTGAAGCCGATCGACCTACCGCAACGCAGAATTTTTGGTGAATGGGCTCTTCGAAAGTTGGCCGAAGATCCACTATTTTACCGAAAAATTGTGTTCAGCGACGAAGCTCATTTTGGGATCAATGGGTACGTAAATAAGCAGAATTGTCGATATCAGCCAGAAGCAGAAGTAACTGTGAATGGTGAGCGCTACCGAGAGATGATATCCAACTTTTTTTTGACCAAAATGCAAGAGCTTGACTTGCATGACATGCGGATTCAACAAGACAGTGCCACATGCCACACAGCACGCGCAATAATGGACTTATTGAGTTTATTTCACGTTCGGGACCGGTCAATTGGCCGCCTAGATCGTGTGATTTAACGCCTTTAGACTATTTTTTGTGGGGCTATGTTAAAGTTCATGTCTATACAGACAATCCCGCTTCAATTCACGCATTGGAAGACAACATTGAAACATTTATTCGTGAGATACCGGGCGAAATGTTGGAAAGAGTATGCCAAAATTGGACTAAGCGGATGGACCATGTGAGGCGCAGTCACGGTCAACATTTGCATGAAATAATCTTCAAACATTAAATTATATGGACCGTACTATCGATTCAAGTAAAGATTTCATGCATTTTTCTGAATTTTATATGTTTTTTTTTTTTTTTTTGGAAAACTTTCCTATAGTTTTCAAAAAATCACCCTTTATTATTCCCCCGAAAACCTTATTGATTTAACACTCATTTTTATACCCTATACCACTATGTGGTTTGGGTATAATGACTTTGTGCTGCTGTTTGTAACTACCAAAAATATTTGACCTAAACCCATCTTTTATTATACCGATCGAATCAGAATCACTATCTGATTCGATTTAACGATGTCCGTTCGTCCGTCCGTCTGTGTGTCCATGTAAACCTTGTAATCAAACTGCAGGTCGCAAATATGAATATATTTTGATAATATATAAGCTTTTATCGATAATAGGATGAACGCTATTAAAATTGGTGAGAATCAGTCCATGTTCAGACCTAGCCCCCATACAAATGACACCTATGAAATCGACATAAATTGCCATAAGATCCAAATTGTTATATATATCTTACTCAAATTGGGTTTGTAAGCGCTTATTACATCCATTGATGAGTAGTCCAAAAATGATCCCTATGGGAAAACTCTTAGTCATAGGCCCCATATAGAGCTGCTTCCCGATCTTCACTTAAATCTATCAAAAAACAAAAATATTGCACCGATTGTTCTCAAATTTTGTTTGTATATATTTTTGCAAAATACAAGACACTTTACCAAACATGGTCAGGATCGGTCCATTTTTGGGCCTAGTCCCCATATAGATATAGCATCCGATATGAACTTTTTCATATTTGCAGCCAAAAAAATTAATAAAAATCCCACTCAAATTTGGTTTATGCTTATTTCCTATGTCCAGTTAGTTGGGCCTAAGAGATAGGGTCTCTTAACGCATGGTATAGGGTATCGTATAATCGGTCTAGACCGACTATAATTTTATTACTTGTCATTTATCAATCTGTTTTTTAAAGTGTCAAATCAAATTTTTTTTTTCTTACTCACCAAATATCGTAGGACAAATATCAAATGCCTTCTCAATGAATTGTGCCACAAAACTTCGTTCGTTCTGTAGAAAAATATCAATACGCTTACGACGTGTTGTCGCTATGCCGCCACGAGAATTGACAACACTTCCAGTCATTTCGGCATTCGGCAAATTCAAAGCTGTATAGTCACAAGTATTTTCATTTAAATAATGTTGAAATTCTCCATCACTAGTTAGATTAAGTGTTAAAATGCGTAGAATCTCTAAGCTCGAACAATTTGAGTCATTTTTATTTTCACTCCAAGCTTCCTGTTCGCCCATATTGAAGAGACCGTACATAAGATCCAAAGAGTTTTGTTCAATACGTTGTTGGGCCGCCAACTTTAATTTAAAAATAAATATTTTATAACTGCAATTAATTTATAACTTAAACTTGACTTACCTGTAGAACATAGGCAAAATCGATGGATTTATAAGGTAATAATAGAGATGGATACATGTTACTACATATATTGGAATTAAGGGACTCATCTGTTTGCTTCAAAGATTCTTTTCCGCTATTGAGCTCAACAAAAGGTTTGCGACATTTATTATAGAGTTGCGTTATTTGTAAGGCCCAATTTAACCAAACTTCCGATTGCATTGATTTTTTCAATAAGAAACTTAACTGAAAATAAATTTTTTATATATATGTACATAGTATATTTATGTTTTTTTTTAGAAAGTACTCTATTTTAAAATACCCTTTTTAAATAACTTTACTTAAAAAATTACGAAAAAAAAAAATTAATTTTTTTTAAAAATGGAAACTTTCTTCAAAAAGGAATATTCTTTTTTTGAAGCGTCCTTTTTCGTAAAAAGTACTCTTTCTTTTAAAATACGCTTTTAAAAAAGTACCGTTTTCTAAAATTAACTTTTTTGTTCAAGTACCTTGTCTTAAAAAACTAACTTTTTAAAAAAAGGACTTTTCTTAAAAAGTAATTTTTTTTAAAGTACCATTTTTTTAAAAAAGTAACTTTCTTTTTGAAAGTACTCTTTTCTAAGTACCCTTTTCAAATAAAGTATCTTCTCTTGAAAAATTAACTTTTCTTAAAAAGTACTTTTTAAAAAAACTAACTTCTTTTAAAAAAAAAAGTACCTTTTTCAAAAGAGCATTTTTTTTAAAAACATGTCACTTTTTAAACAAGAACTTTTTTAAATTACCTATTTTTTAAGCAAATATTCGTAAAAGGGTACCTTTTTATAATAAAGTAATTTTTTAAAAATAGCACCTTTCTTAAACAAAGGTACCTTTTCTTAAAAAAGTACCTTTTCTTAAAATAATCTTTTCTTGAAAATAAAATTTTCTTAAAATAGTACCTTTTTTAAATAAGTAAATTTTTTAAAAAAAGTATCATTTTTTTAAAAGTATTATTTTAAGGTACATTTTTTGAAAAAGTAATTTTTTTAATAAGAGTAAATATTTATAGAAAAATAACTTTTAATTTAGTACCTTCAGTACCTTCATAACTTATATTTTTTTTAAATTAACCTTTTCTTAAAAAAGTATTTTTTTAAGTACCCTTATTTAAAAAAGTACTTTTTTTGAAAAGTACCCGTTTTCTCAAAGTACTTTTTTTTAATGTACTTTTTTGAACAAGTACCTTTCTTTAAAAGGTACAATTTTTTAAAAAGTAGCCGTTTTTTAAAACGTACTTTTTTCTAAGTAATTTTTTTGAAAAAGTATATTTTTTTAATAACAGTATCTTTTTGATAAATATATTGTTTAAATTTACCTTTCTGAAAAAAGTATATTGTTAAAGTACCTTTATTTAAAAAAGTTTATTTTCTTAATACCTTCTCTTAAATAAGTACCTTCTCTTAAATAAGTACCTTTTTTAAAAAAGTACCCTTTTTTAAAAAGTACTTTTTTTAAAGTACCTTTTCATAAAAAAAATGTTTTTAAAAAATTACTTTTTTTTTTAAAAAAGTACATTTTTATCGATATTTTTAACTAAATAAACAAAATGTATGAAGAAAATTAATTTAGAATAAAGCACTTTTGATATTGAAAAAATATATATATATATATGTATATATAAACTTTATAGGAAAACTCCTACCGTTTTCTTAAGAATAAAAGTCAATTGATAAAATCTTCTATCATTCAGCTCCATTATAATGTTGCATTTTTTCATTAGCAATGCATTGTAAGGAGTACGTTTGATTTTCTTTGATAGCAGTTGAAAGTCTTTGTTGTTCGATTCGTCCTTCAGACTCCAATACAATTCCACGATGCGTTCGCATTCATCCAACAAAGTGTCCTTGAAAGAAAATTATTTACGTTTGTGTTTTAAGTATATAAAAATTTTAATTTTGCCCTCATACATGTTCACTGAAAATATCGACCTTAACATCTATAACCAATCTCTTTGTGATGTGCCTTAGTTCATTGCCTAATTTTGAAAGTTCTGTAAATGTTTGCATGGGTTGTGATTTGTTGCGGCAATACCATTTTGGTGTCGAACTCATTTTCCAATATTTTTAAAACTTTTTCTATTAAATTTAACCAAAATTTTATAAGTACAACTCTTAAACTATATTGTATACGATATTTGTGCTTAAAACTTTTGGTCCGTTATTTATTAAATCGATGTCCTTTTTAAAGCAGACTAATATTTTACCTAGCAACGCAGTGCAACGTGGCTTTAACGAATTTTCTTCAAACAAGAATATTAAATTCGGTACTTCCAAAATTTGGTTACCATACTTTTGTATAATCAAAATAAGTTTTCAGCCATTTTTTTTTTTTTATATATGAAACAAATAAAATTTTTTAGGTAATAAAAAACATTTTTGAGTTAAAAAAAATATCATTGGAGGTGAACATTTTTGAGTTTAAAAACAATTTATATGTGGAAAAATGTTGTAATCTAAAATACTTTTAGTAAAATCTCAAAAACTGTAGATATTAAATATATGTATAAATTATTTTAATTGTAATGATGATAGTTTTTTAAACAAATAAACAAAAAAATCTAAAAAAAATTTTTTAGGAGAAAAGGTGATATCATATCTTTAGATGGCTTTTCTACAAAGGATATTTTAATGAAAACAAGGAGAGAGTTAAATTCGGTTAGCATAAACGGTTAGCCGAAACTTTGATACCCTCCACCTGGAATCTTATAGTTTTACTTATTAGTTGTAAGCAGTGTTGCCTGAACCTGCTGATCAAAAAAATGGCTAAATTTCTTTTAAAAAAAATTGGCGAATAAAAAGCTAAAGGAATTGCAAAAAAGTTTTAAAAAGAAACGCTACAATGTTTTTAAAAAAATTAGGAAATATTTATATATGTCGAGTTTTCATTCATTATAAAACATTTTGATCAATATTTGTTAAAATAAAACAAATTTATTTATTTAAAATAATTTATTTTCTTTTCAAATTTATTGGTAATTAAGAACGAGGCAGTCTCGACTTGCTGCTACTGCTCTCTTTGACTTTTGAATCATTTCTGTTCCTGCTTTTTTTAAATTCAGTAGTGCCAGTCGATTCTACCCAAGCTTTGACATAAATGTCGCCGCTTGCCGTTTATTATTATGAACTTAATCAGAACTCCGACACGGCCATCCTGTCGTTTCGCACGTCCTCGGGCGACAGTATCTAGTACATCCACTCGGCCAATTCTGACCAGATTCAAATTTTAATTAGCAGAACAAAATTTTATAAGTTTCCCACCTCATATAAAGGGGTTTTCAATAAGAGCGCTACAAAAGTTTTTTTAAATAAAACAAAAACGGTTTTGGATATCAATGAAACTCTTTATACCTGTGAAAGTACGTTCGATGCCATTATGTATGGAAATCGATCTCTTTTGCACGGGCACGCTTGTAGAAGTCGAGACGATTTTCGACGGCTTTCAAGCATAAATCGGCTGCAATTACACGTTCGATATTCGTACGAAGTTCATCAATCGTCGCTGGCTTGTTGGCATAGACCATAGACTTGACGTAGCCCCACAGGAAATAGTCCAACGGCGTCAAATCGCACGACCGAGGCGGCTAATCGACTGGACCATTTCGTGAGATAACACGTTCTCCAAACTTGGTTTCCAATAAATTGATTGTGACATTCGCTGTGTGGCTTGTGGCGCCGTCCTGTTGGAACCACATGTCCTCCAAGTCCATATCATCCAATTGGGGCAAAAATATTCGGTTATTATTGAACGGTAGCGATTCTCATTCACAGTAACGTGCTGGTCTAGATCATCACGGAAGAAGTACGGCCCATAAACCCCACCAAACCGTAATTTTTTCGGGATGCAATGATGACTCATGGAGTACATGTGGATTGCTGTCTGACCAATAACGTATATTTTGTTTATTGACGAAGCCATTCAGCCAGAAATTAGCCTCATCGCTGAAGATGATTTTTCGATGAAAATCCGAATCATTTTCAAGTTGTTGCTCAGCCCAATTCACGAACATACGACGCTTCTGGTGGTCAAGTGGCTTCAGTTCTTGCGTCAATTTGATCTTGTAAGGATGTAGGCCAAGATCTTTTCGCAAAAGTCGCCACAACGGCGTCACAGAGATGCTTGAGAACGACGTGTGAGAGACACATTTGGCCTTTCTTCAACTGAAGCCTCAGCGGCAGCAATATTCTCGACACTACGGGCACTTCTTTGTCTCACTGGCACGGGAACATTTTGTACTGTGCCTGTGGATTCAAATTTTTCCACTAGACGCTCAATTGTTGATCTGCTAGAACGATTATGACGACCATAAATTGGACGCAGCGCTCTTAACGTTGAGGCCACTGACTCCGAATTTCGGTAGTAAATTTTAATAATTTCGACTCGTTGTTGGCTCGTATATCTTTCCATCATGAAATGGCAAACCTTACTGAAGAGAAATGTCAAAAGAGCGGCAAGAAATATGGCGTCGTTTGCTGTCCCTGTCTTTCTACTTTTGTAGCGTCCCTGTTGAAAAACCCTTTACAATTAAACTACAACTTAATTTTTATTACACTTTCAAATTTCATCAAACTAATCAAGAACAGTCCATACATATCTTATAACACGGTGTATTATTCAAATGTCCATGTCATGTCCCATACAATAATGCAAAAAATCCACTTGAAATATAATATACATACATACTTACATTGATTACTTCTGTAATTTCTTTCAATTTCATATTTCATCAAAAACAAGTAAGAAAATTATAGTCGGTCTAGACCGACTATACGATACCCTATACCATGCGTTTAGAAACCCTATCTCTTAGATAATAAGCAAAAACCAAATTTGAGTGGGATTTTTATTAATTTTTTGGCTGCAGATATGAAAAAGTTCATATCGGATGCTACATCTATATGGGGACTAAAGTCTATGGTATATGGTAAAGTCTCTTGTATTTTGCAAAAATATATACAAACAAAATTTGAGAAGAATCAGTGCAATATTTTTGTCTTTTAATAGATTTAAGTGAATATCGGGAAGCAGATCTATATTGGGCCAAAGGGATCATTTTTGGACTACTCATTAATGGATGTAATGAACGCATACAAACCCAATTTGAGTATGACAATTTGGATCTTATGGCAATTTATGTCGATTTCATAGGGGTAATTTGTATGGGGGCTAGGTCTGAACATGGACCGATTCGCAGCGTTTCAATAGCGTTCATCCCATGGCCGATAAAAGCTTATATACCAAATTTCATCAAAATTTATTCATATTTGCGACCTGCAGTTTGATTACAAGCTTTACATGGACACACAAACGGACGGACGGACATTGTTAAATCAACTCAAAAAGTGATTCTGATTCGATCGGTATAATTAAAGATGGGTCTGGGTCAAATATTTTTGGTTGTTACAAACAGCAGCACAAAGTCACTATACCCAAACCACATAGTGGTATAGGGTATAAAAAAATCAAAAAGATCACTCTATCCAGTGACCAGTAACCTCTATCCAGTTACTAAACTCAATCAGCACTTCTATCCAGTGATGTTAAATAATAATAATAATAAATTCCCGTCGTTCCTATAAGGAGCATAGGGCCATAACATATCTGTTCCATTCAATTCTGTCCAACGCTAGTGCCTTAATCTCGTTCCAGCTCTTGTACATTCTGGCAGCTTCCAATTCAATTTGGCGACGCCATGTGTGTGATGGTCTTCCTCTTCTTCGGCTACCTTGAGGGGTTCCAATCAATAGCATTTCTTGTGGTATCATTCAGTGGCCTTCGCAAGGTATGACCAATCCAACGCCATTTTCTTCTAAGAATTTCATTACTAATGGGGGTTTGATTTGTTTCTCTCCATAGCCTTTCGTTCGAAATTGTTTGAGGCCAAAATATTCTTAGAACTCTTCGTAGACATCGATTTATAAACACTTGCAATGAGTTTATATCACGAACTGCTGCGTTCCAAGACTCGCATCCATAAAGAAGCACGGATTTAATGCAAGAATTGAAAATGTTAATTTTTGTTCTTTTTGACATGTGAGGAGATCGCCAAATGGGATTTAAGAGGCCAAATGATCGCTTACCAAGATTAATGCGACTCTGTATATCATTACTGGAACCACCCGTTGTTGTTAATAAACTACCCAGGTAGGTGAATTTGAAAACATCTTCTAACACTATATCATTTATGGAAAACGTTCTGTTGTTTGAAGAGTTGATGCGCATTACCTTGCTATGTTTATTTTCATACCGGCTTTTTCTGCTTCTTTCTGTACTGCTGTGATCTTTGCCGCCATGTCGTTGTAGTTATGTGGAAGCAGAATCCAGTGATGTTACCTCGCCTCTATCCGGTACAACTTATACAAAAAGATCACCTCTATCCAGTGACCAGTAACCTCTATCCAGTTACTAAACTCAATCACCACTTCTATCCAGTGATGTTACCTCGCCTCTATCCGGCACAACTTATACCACCTCTATCCGGTGATTTCAATTATACACCATTGCTTCTAACCAGCAAAGCAATCACTTCTGATCACAACAATGGATATTACATTTTTACATTACATTAATCATACAATAATTTAACTCATCTTCATTATCATCATCAATTTCGACATGGACATGACCTTCAAGCATTCGCCTCATACGATCGTGTGCATATTTTCCGTCACTTTAAATGGACCCTTATACTTTGGGTCTAGCTTTTTTTGATTGCGTTCTTCATTTTCTAATAAAACCAAGTCACCTACCACAAATTTGTCCAGTCCGGCTTTAGTACTATCAAACCTCATTTTATCATAGCTAGCATTATTCTCCATATTGCAAATGGCCTCATTTCGAGCCTCAGCAAAGTCTATCGTTGGTTCATTTGCGTCGGACCTCACTATTTCAACAGATCTCGCTACTTTACCTATAAGCAATTCTAAGGGACTATATATGGCTGCTCGTCTTTGTGTACAGTTTAATGCTAACTGAACATCAGGAAGAGCATTCTACCAAGCCCGATTGCTGGTTTCAATGAAGTTCAGCTTGAATTTTACCGGAGTGAGATTTGGAAATTTTACATGTCACACAATTATCTACGAATTTCCTCACAAATTTTGACATATTTTCGAACCAATAATGCTCGTAGACTTTTTCCAAGGTTTTGTCATAGCCCAAATGTATCAATGCTTCGTAGGTGTTATTAATAACGACCATCTTAGGGACCTGGGGACTATTGGCAAACATCGTGATCTACCATTACATTGTATCTTTCGATAAAGAACTCCTGAACGAATTTCATAAGTCTGAGAAATCTGTGGTTTTCTAGAATAACCGCGTATGTCATAAAATCAAAATGTTCAGGGAAGCCAAAAAATGTTATATTTGAAATTATGGGCTCGATATAAAGCTTTTAGATCTTTTTTAACAGTCCTGTAGATATGGGCATTAAATACTTTATACAAAATTTTGAGTCAAAAATCTTCAGAGGACTAGATCCTAGAGAAGAACGAAAAAACAATATATAAATAACACTTAAAGTGTGTGCAGATAAAACAACTTATGTCGACAAACGTCGTTTTCTTTGAAAAAGAAAACTACTAATTAAAAACTACTACACCCATGTAGACATAAGTTGTTGTTGCTTGAAAAACGGAATTTTTTGTTCGTTAACGGGACTTAGGATGAGAATATAACAACGTATCAAGAATAATAGCGATAAAAAATAACAGAAATAAACACATAAGTTTTTATAAGTGGTTATAAACTGAAAAATAATCCAAAATTATTTAGCTTTTTTTTTCATTAATAACAACGTATGTCGTTATGTGTCGTTTTCTGAGAAAATAATATGTCAGTTATCAAACGTAGGTTGACATACGTGGATAGTGCTGCAAATTAATTTAATAAACATATAATTTACGTCGTTATTTAAAGAAAAAACTCGGAAATGGTCAATATTTTTTTTTTTTTTTTAATTTAACACATGTAACGAGCGTTAAAAATTAATATATTTGGCATCGTTAACTCAAAACTGACAAAAATGGACATACGCGGTTATTCCAGAAAACCACAGAAATATCATCATTAAGTCTTTTCTCAGATATACGTTTTAAAATTTCGCTATTGTTCCGCCAAAGGCCAATTATCAGACAATGTTGTTAGGTTAACGTATTTGGGTTCAATCTTCTCGTATACTTTAAAAGGAGGCAGTGGATTTCTTGAAAAAAATCTGCATGGCACATGTGATTTGGTTTTCTACAAACAACTTCAAACTCGAAAGTTTGTAAGAAAGCTCTACACCTATGCACTCGGGGAGTAAGATCAAGCTTTTTGCATGATGCTTGTAAAGATGCAGTAACAACAACAATATCAATTCCATGCAAATAGTGCCTAAAATGCTTAATTGCATTAACAACAGCAAGAGTTTAAAACTCGTACGAGTGGTACTTGGACTCAGCAGGTAAAAGTACGCTTGCTATAATAGGCAACCACAAAACACCTTGTACCTTTTTTCTGCATTCAAACAACACCGTAGCCAATAGTACTAGCATCTGTGTGAAGACATGAAGGATCGAATATTTCATACAGGCTCAATAGTCAAAACGGATATTATCTGCTGTCTTATAGCCTCATGCACAGGTTTCCAATCAATTCTACTTTTGCCAGACGTTAAAGTATACAATGAGGCCATAATTTGGGAAAATCTTGCGACAAATTTCCTAAAGTATAATGCAAGTCCTATAAATTGGCGAAATTGTGTAACAGTTTCGGTTGGAGGCAAGGTTGTCAAAGCTTCGATCTTTTTGGGGTTAAGTTTCATTATATTACCACTGACTTCAAAACCAAGGCATTGTATTTTCTGTTTGAGAAAAGAACACTTTTTCAGATTCAGTGAGAATCATTTATCAGTAAGCAGTTGAAGTACAATACGAAGTCTTTCTAACGCCTCTTCAGCATTAGCAGCCGCAATAAGAATATCATCCATGTAGACAATAACAAACGAGTTTACCAAATTTCCTACAGCGTTCATCACTGCACGTTGAAAAACTGATGGTTCCATTTCTCAAATGGCATAATCAGAAATTCATATTGACCGTCAGGGGTTAGGAAAGCTGTATACTCAATGGAGTCAGCATGAATAGGTATTTGGTGAATCCCTGAAGCCATGCTAAGACTCGTGAAAAAGTAAGAACCCTGCAACCTGTCAATTTAATCTGAGATGAACGATAATGGAAATCTGTCCGTGATAGTATTATCATTCAATTCGCGAAAGTTTTCACACATTTGATCGGAACCATCTTTTTTCTTCACAAGGAGAATGGGACGAGCAAAAGGTGATGAACTAGGACGAATAATACTACAACTTAAAAGCTCATTAATTCTATCTCGAACAATGATACGCTCTTCAGTGCTTAATCGATAAGGACGTCTATAAACTGTTTTGTTAGGATCCTTCAGCCGTATCTGCATTGGTGCCGTATGAGTGCATGAGTGTCAGGGATCCCGGTAACAAAATGTTGTTTAAAGGAATTCAAAATATCAGTTAACTTTGGCCTTAGGTCCTGGGAAATGTCAGAATTTATTAAATCGAAATTTACATCCTTACACGCAACTGCCTCACATGTGTAAACAAAATTCACCCTACTGAAACATAAGCTGTCCGACGTCATATGCACTGCAATACCTTGACGGCAAAACACGAAACAAAATTTCTAAATCAATGCCGTTGACTTCAATAATCGTTAAAATTTTAATTGTACTACTTAAGGCTCGTTTCCGCATACACCGTAATCGTCGACGAAAACGAAATTGCACACATTTGCAATGAAAAAAAGTTCGTTCCAGACGAATGAAAACAACATAGACTAGGTTGTTTTCGTTGCTGTAGGAACGAAATGTGATATTTACAGAGTTGTTAATCAAAAATTGTGCGACAGAGGTGTTAATAAAAAAAGTAAATAAACAAAGTGCGACATCTTATTCATTTGTTTTTTGTGAAATTTCAATAAAGTTTAGTGATTATTACTATAAAATGAGTAAAAAATTACAATTTTCTTTGTGCGACGAGGAAAGGATCATTGACTTTGTTAAAAATAATGAAATTTTGTACAATGTACGACATGCACAGTTCCGTGACAGTGTACGAAAGAATCAAGTGTGGTTGAAATTGGCAGATGAGTTAAATGCAGAAAGTATGTATATTTATTTCATTTTATTTTGTTAAAATAAAGCATGGTGAAAGATATGTTAAATTGATCGGTCCTGCCATGCAACCGCTCCAACTCCATTGAAATAATCTTTCAATTTGTCCCGAATTATTGATGCTTCATTGTTTGGTCGGCCACCAGCTGTTGCATTTGCAATTGGAATCAAATTATTAACTGGGATAGTCAAGTCGTCTGTATTTCTGAATATGGTCTCTGCCGGTGAATTTATTTTTTCGGAACGCATCATATTGTGTAATATATTAAATTGCTCGTTATTAATTCTTTGGCCCATTTCGATTTTTAAGTAAATGCCAGCATCCCCTTCTCGGTCATATGAGCCAACGTCTACCGCTGTGAACTTGTAATTTGCATTGACCATCGCCAAAAGTACAATTGAATCTTTGTAGTTGGAAAAGGCTGAGCCAGTATTGGGTGGAGATTTTATTCGTACATGTTTGCCATCAATTGCCCCAACACAATTCGGATAGTTCCATTTGGTTGAAAAATCAGCAATATTTTAAGTGAATGATTCAGTCGTTGGTGTTGGCATCGCTGTCTCCAAAAAATGTTTCACAATAGATGCAAGGCATTTTGGACTAATTTTACAAATTGTTGATTTGTGTGCCCTAAATTGAAAGGCAAATGTTTCACCAGTAGCTAGATATCTGAAATACATAACAAAATATTTTATTGAAGTTTTATTTATATTTATGTAGTTAATGCTGTGAAAAAATGGGTACATGTGCGCGACTATTTCCTTCGGATGCAAACAAAAAAAAAACACTGGAAACCCAACGACCTCTTCAACAACCAACGACGCATCACCATTCACCCAGGCATCATTATGCACTGAAGCATCTCCTGAGTTATGCTTACAAATTAACTTGGAGCATATCTCGGATATAAACGAAGCCACAGATGGTCCTACCAGCAGCAATACATCTTGGGCAGATAGTCGGCCTAGCAGCTTCTATATCGAAACTCCACAGTCTATCGAAATAAACTCCATCTTGCGACCCCATAAATGATCTACTCCGTGAACTGATTACAACGCGCAAGCTAAAACCAGTGTATTTTTCGCAACCCACAACAAAGTCGAAGGACCATTTGGACCAATTTTTTGAATCTATTGCCACTACAATGCGTACATTCCCGACCATGTCGATCGCAAAATTGAAATTGAAAATTTCACAGATTGTCACTGAAGAAGAAGTTTCTTTGGCTGATCAAGAACAATTGGCTGAAGTGCTATGCAACTCAAATGCCTCGCCGACCGAACATTTACATATCGATCCATTACAATAATGCCTATATATGTTTTAACATTTTTATTTAATAAAAAGCCATTTCTTACCTTAAGGTAATGCAAAATTTTTGCGTTGGTGTCATTGGTTCTCTGTTCCAGGTGGTAGGTATTCCTTCCAAATCACATTTGATAGTATCCAGCACAGATTCAAAAAGATGACGGCTCAAACGAAAATATTCTTTAAATTTGGTATCATCATCCATCAAATAACGATCAATTAAGATATTGTGTGCACCTTCTCTTGCCCGCTGTTTGTACATTACGTGGATATTTTTTCTGCTTTTCTTTACTTTCAATATTAACAGCAATAACAAATCTTCATACTCCTCCTGAGCCATATTATAGGCTGCAATTCGACGATTTGCCTCGTTAATTTCATCGACACTGTAATTTTCCATATTTTTTGTATTTAATCAATACTTATTTTCGATGCACAATATTACACTTCACAATGACAACTAAAAAAAAATTCCGTTCAGTTTCTGTATTATGCCGCAACGCTCTCAACTGAAACAAGAACGATTAGCAACGAAACGGTGCCGTACAACAACGTTTTCAGTCTCAGTTTTCGTTTTCGTCGACAATTACGGTGTATGCGGAAACGAGCCTTTAAGCTCGTTCTTCCGATTCCTGTCATTGTCACTACATTAAATATACTTTTACCATGAAATTTACAACCCACTTTCTTAAATAAGCGAAATTTATGAACCAGAATCATTAAAAAACATAAATACCTCACCAGAGTGATTCAATGAACCAACAGTTATAATATGTATAGACATCCAAACTATCATATAGATCTCGGTCAAATTGGTTTTGTGTGTGTTTATTACATCCATTTATCAGTAGTCCACCCTATAGGACAATTCTTAGTCATAGGACCCATATGAAGCTGGTTCCCGATCTTCACTTAAATCTATGATAAAACATAATATTGCACATATTTTTCTCAAATTTAATTTGTATATGTTTTTGCAAATATGGCCAGGATCGGTCCATTTTTCGACATGAACATTTTCATATCCAAAGGCAACAAGTAAGAAAATTATAGTCGGTCTAGACCGACTATACGATACCCTATACCATGCGTTTAGAGACCCTATCTCTCAGGCCCAACTAACTGGATATAGAAAATAAGCATAAACCAAATTTGGGTGGGATTTTTATTAATTTTTTCGGCTGCAGATATGAAAAAGTTCATATCGGATGCTATATATATATGAGGACTAGGCCCAAAAATGGACCGATCCTGACCATGTTTGGTAAAGTCCCTTGTGTTTTGCAAAAATATATACAAACAAAATTTGAGAAGAATCAGTGCAATATTTTCGTTTTTTGATATATTTAAGTGAAGATCGGGAAGCAGCTCTATATGGGGCCTATGACTAAGAGTTGTCCAATAGGGATCATTTTTGGACTACTAATTAATGGATGTAATATATACATACAAACCCAATTTGACTAAGATTTGTATGATAATTTGGATCTTATGGCAATATATGTTGATTTCATAGGGGTCATTTGTATGGGGGCTAAGTCTGAACATGGACCGATTCTCACCAATTTCAATAGCGTTCATCCCATGGCCGATAAAAGATCAAATACCAAATTTCGTCAAAATATATTCACATTTGCGACCTGCAGTTTGATTACAAGCTTTACATGGACACACAGACGGACGGACGGACGGACGGACGGACGGACATCGTTAAATCGAATCAGATAGTGATTCTGATTCGATCGGTATAATTGAAGATGGGTGTAGGTCAAATATTTTTGGTTGTTACAAACAGCAGCACAAAGTCATTATACCCAAACCACATAGTGGTATAGGGTATAAAAAAACATAATAACAATGCCACTCAAATTTGTTTTATGCTTATTTTCGATATCCAAATAGTTGGACCTAAGACCAATTCTCTAAACGCATGGTGAAGGGTATCGAATAGTCGATTTGGACCGAATATAATTTTCTTACTTGTCGGTATTCGAAAGCTAATACTTTAAACTAACAAAAAGCACCAAAACCCATACATATAAAAAAGGCGTAATAAAAAAACACTTATAGCATGTTTTTATAAAACGTTTGGCTCATTCGTTTCGTCAAAACAACGAACAAAGGCCCATTTCAGTCTTTGTAAAGCGAATGTAATTTTAAAGAACGAAAACGTAATGATTTGCTGGAATATTTGGTTTTTATAACAAGAAATGCTATGTCAAAAACGTCAAAATCAGGCGATTGAAAATTATCGTTCGTTAAACAAATTTTTATACGTTCTTCAAATTTAAAATAAAAAAAAAATAAAATATAATTTATTTAACATGGATTCAGCACAAAAAAAAATGTAAATATTAATTATACATATGTAATTTGAATTAAATAATATACACGTATACATTTCTTCATATACATATTAGCACAAAGAAAACCACCAGTCATCAATTTCAAGTTTTGGTTAACTCACTGGAGGAAAATATTGATTTGGCTAGTAGCAAATACATTTGGAAGTAGCAAAGCTGCATCGGACCAGACTTGGAAAAATATTGCACAAAAAGTGAACACCTATGGTCCACCAGAAAGAACTGCGGAAAAGTGGAAAAAGGTTTTTATTATAGTATAAAGTTATCGAATTTATTATAATATAATATATATTATAATATAATATATATATATATATATATATATATATGTATTTATTATATGTAGCTATTACTTATTTTTAGGTTTGGGCAGACTTGAAAAGCCGCACCAAGATAAAAATTAGTGAAAACAAGAAAAATATGCATGCGACTGGTGGGGGGCCGAATCGAATGCAAAGTTTAAGTGAGTTAGAACTGTGTGTAGACAGAATTTTACACTTATCAGCAGCAGCTGCACCTAGTGGTAATGTTTTTGGAGTGAACAAATCCTTAAAGTCCAAAGAATGCAACTTTGAAGAAATCTTAAATGACAGTTTGCAAGAAACACTATCAAGACGAAGCGACGGGGTCGTAGTTATTGCTAAAAAATGTCAAGACGTTTCAACCACACTACATCATCAGCACCGACAACCCTCACCAATATTGTCAGCAGCTGCTTCTGAACGAGGACCAACAAACGAAGAACCAGTTACAATAACGACACTACAAAACCCACAGCCACACAAAACAACGACACCCACTGTCTCTCAACGACAAGTTGTTCCACCATCTCGACGGTCAACTGTATCTCAACAGCGACAATCATCCCTTCTGGGAAAGAGAAAAAAACTGATAGATGACCGCGATGAGCAGCTTAGGCTTTTACGACAACAAGTCCAAACACAAGAAGACATATTTGGAGCAATGAAAACTCAAGCTGAAGCCGCAAAAGCTATTGCTGAAACAGGAACAATGCAGGCTGAGGCATTAATAACAATTGCAGATGCAACACAAGCAATGGCTGTTGCGTTGCGGGACGTTGTTAATTATATTAAAGGGGGTTCAGATATATAGAACTCATTTTCGTTTCCAACTTCATTAATACTTGTGGATTTTATCAAATATAACGCTTTTTTTAGTTTTGTTTTAATGTGTTCGAATTTTTTTGTTTTTAGATTTTAAATTGTTTTTTAAATTATTTTATAATAAATTGATGAATTTTCAGAAACAAATATTTTTAATATTATTTTGATTTAAAAAAAATCTATTTTTAATTTTAGTTAAACGATACACCTTTTTTAAGTACAATAATATTATATTGTACTTAAATATTTTTAAGTATATTTATTTGTTTAGTTAATTATGATATGTGTCTTGCAATATCATTTCTAATAGTATTTGCTGCCGTTGATTCTTCAAACGTTGTTTCTATGCGATCTTCATCATCACTTTCGTTCCCAAAATCAGACAGAAGCCAATTATTTTTATAAAAAATACATATGTTGTGTAGAGCAGAACACGCATTTACGATTTTTGTTGTTTTCTCAGGACTATAGTGTAATCCTCTTGATCCAATTATACATCTGAACCTATTTTTTAAAACACCAATTACTCGCTCAATTATATTCTTCCCTTGCAATGTCGCTCATTGTACCGACTCTCATGTGGATCTGTGGGACTTCTATAAGGGGTCATCATATATGGCTGTAACTTGTATCCAGAATCACCTATTTTGAAATAGTAACGCTTTTAATAATAACGCTTTTAATCTTTTTGAACGTATTTTATATACATACCAAGTAGACAGGTGTTTCTTTTACCTCTCAAATAGTTTGATTGAAAATAATGATTCGCTGAACTCTGTTCCCAAACGAAAGCATCATGATTAGAGCCAGGGTGCCTGGCATCCACATATGTGATGACCATATTATGATCACAAACCTAAAAATGTTACATTACGGAACAATTAGAAAAAATTGTGGAAAGAATAGCTAAAACTTTAACAGAACCAAAATCTTACCACCATTACATTGATGCTGTAGAAACCTTTTCTATTATAATATAAATGTTTAAGATGATTTCCTGGTGATTTTATGCGAACATGTGTTCCATCGACGCAGCCTACAACACCCAGCATACCAACAACATTATAAAAATGTTCTTTTGCAGCACTTTCCTCTTCCGTGGATTTTTCTAAATTAATCCATTTGCTACACAAGTTCTCCTCAAAAATATTTAGGCATTCATTTATGGCTTTTGAAACTTCTGATTTCGACATAGAGGAAACATATTCATTGCCAATAGATGCCTGGTAGCTGCCTGTTGCTAGAAATGTAAGAAATGTTGCTAGCTTGTTTGTTGGAGGAATGTGCGTACTTCTGTATGAAAGTTTCATTTTGGGTTCCATTTCTTCCATCAACTTAATAAATACTTCTTTGTTAATTCGGAAACTTGCTACAAACCTAATAAAACAACAACAAAGTTAGTTGCAAAGAATATCAAAATAAACTTACCGCTCCTCCGGAATATCGAGGATGTTTGTTGCATCTCGCAATCTTTTGCGACATAATCGTGTCGTGCTATCACTATAATTTTCAAAATTAAGCGCAATTGTTCCAAACATTTAAATTTTTTTAAGATTTGTAATTTTTTTTTTTTTTATTAAAAAAATCAATTATTATTTTAAGTAAACATAAGTCAGCTGTTTTTCTAACGTAAGAAACGTAAAGCTAAAAGAACGAATTCGTGTGAGTTATAAAAACCCATTTTCAAACATTATCGTCTACAGACGATTCGTTCGCCTGTTTTTATATTCGCTTTATAAAAACATGCTGTTAATTTTTGAATTTTACAGTAAAAGTGATTGATTTCATTATTTTTTAGGATTCTCATTTATTATCAATTTATCAATTCAAATAGAATAATAAACATAAAACAGAAGAAACAAGTAAGAGTGTTAAATTCGGCTGGGCCGAATCTTTGATACCCTCCACCATTTTCATTTTCAATTTTAATTTTTTTTTTTACCATTTTCCACTTTTCAATTTTCATCTTTCGTTTTTCAGTTTTAGTTTTTCATTTTCCATTTTCCACTTTTCATTTTAAATTTTTCATTTTTCATTTTCCATTATCGATTTTCATTTATCCATTTTCCAAACCACATAGTGGTATAGGGTATAATGACTTTGTGCTGCTGTTTGTAACAACCAAAAATATTTGACCCAGACCCATCTTTAATTATACCGATCGAATCAGAATCACTTTTTGAGTTGATTTAACAATGTCCGTCCGTCCGTCCGTCCGTCTGTGTGTCCATGTAAACCTTGTAATCAAACTGCAGGTCGCAAATATGAATATATTTCGATGAAATTTGGTATATGAGCTTTTGTCGGCCATGGGACGAACGCTATTGAAATTGGTGAGAATCGGTCCATGTTCAGACCTAGCCCCCATACAAATTACCCTTATGAAATCGACGTAAATTGCCATAGGATCCAAATTGTCATATAGATATTACTCAAATTGGGTTTGTATGCGTTCATTACATCCACTAATGAGTAGTCCAAAAATGCTCCCTTTGGCCCCATATAGAGCTGCTTCCCGATATTCACTTAAATCTATTAAAAAAAAAAATATTGCACTGATTCTTCTCAAATTTTGTTTGTATATGTTTTTGCAAAATACAAGAGACGTTACCAACCATGGTCAGGATCGGTCCATTTTTGGACCTAGTCCCCATATAGATATAGCATCCGATATGAACTTTTTCAAAATTTTTTCAAATTTGGTTTTTGCTTATTTTCTATGTCCAGTTAGTTGGGCCTAAGAGATAGGGTTTCTAAACGCATGGTATAGGGTATCGTATAGTCGGTCTAGACCGACTATAATTTTCTTACTTGTTTTTCATTTTCCGTTTTTCATTTTTCAATTTTCATTTTCCATTTTCCTTTTTTAATTTTTAATTTTCCGTTTTCCATTTTTCACTTTCCGTATTCCGCTTTCCATTTTTAATTTAAAATTTTTCATTTTCCATTTGCCATTTTTAATTTTAAGTGTTTCATTTTCCATTTTTCTTTTTCCATTTTCCATTTTTCATTTTCCATTTATCATTTTCCATTTTCCAATTTTCATTTTTATTTTTCCATTTTCAATTTTTAATTTTTCGTTTTCCGTTTTCCATTTTTCATTTTCCATTTTTCATTTATCATTTTTCATTTTCCATTTTTCAATTTTCATTTTTCATTTTCAATTTTCCATTTTTCATTTTTCATGTTCCATTTTTCATTTTTCATTTTCATTTTTCATTTTCAATTTTTAATTTTTGATTTTTCATTTTCCACTTTTCATTTTCCATTTTTCATTTTCATTTTTCATGTTCCATTTTTCATTTTCCATATTTCATTTTCCATTTTTCACTATTCATTTTCCATTTTTCATTTTTCGTTTTTAATTTTCCATTTTCCATTTTTAATTTTTCGTTTTCCATTATTCAGTTTCCATTTTTCATTTTCCATTTTTCAATTTCAATTTTTCATTTTTCTTTTTTCATGTTCCATTTTCCATTTCTCATTTTCAATTTCATTTTCCATTTTTCATTTTCCATTTTTCACTTTCTATTTTCCATTTTTCATTATTAATTTTCAATTTTCATTTTTCAATTTTCATTTTTCATTTTTCATTTTTCATTTTCCATTTTTCATTTTCCATTTTTCATTTTCCATTTTTTATTTTGATTAATTTTTAATTTTATTATTATTTAATTTTAATGATAAAAAAATATGTGGTAAAACTTGCTTAGGCCAATGTGAACGTGCTACAGTATTAATATACACACAACTGTAATGACTTCAACAATACGAAGAATTACAACATATACAACATATCTTAAGAAAAACAACAAACACACTAAAAAATTTTATTTTTTTCAAGAGTTTTTTCAAAGTTTCATTCATAGCTCGTGAACCCTTTGACCGATTTTGACGATTTTAAATAGCAACTCCTTTAGGATGTTAGTAAATGATTTTATACAAAAACGAACGGTCTAGCTTAGATATTGACGGCGTGATCGTGATTTCCACAGACAGACGGACAGACGGTCATCGGTAAATCAACTTCCCTTGTTATAAGGATCAAGAAAATATATTTTTTTGGGGTCTCAGGAATTTATTTCGATGCGTTACAAACGGAATGACAAACCTATATATACCCTCTGCCACTGAGGTGTGGAGGGTATAAAAGTAAAGGAAAGTATATATGCTGTGAATCCCCGAATAATAAAAATAATAAAAAGCGGTAACCGATCGCACCGGTAAATTAATCATTATTGTCCTGTGTAATCGAATAAATAAATTTTAAAAGTTTATAAATTATGTTAATGTCGCTGTTCAGAAACTGTCTATGAGTGTAATTAAAAACAAAATGGCTAAATTTTTCTTATAGATTTATATTTTTTGATTTTTATTAATGTATAGTATTTGTTTTTTCAATAATATATATGTAGTTTGATTTCTGTTTTTTTTTTTTTTTTTTTTTTTAATATACATAATTACTTCTGATAATATATAGAGACTTTTCTTTCCTTTCACATGGTACATATTTTAATATTTTGTTTTTTTTAATTATTTTTTTTTTTTTTTGTTCTTGTTATTCACTGTTACACAATATGGTTTGTTTTTGTAATCGTTTTCTTTTTTCTTCATGTTTTGTTTTGTTTTTCTTTACAGTTCTATCGAAATAAATGAAATGTAAATAGTATATTTTACAATCTTTTCTGTTACCGCCATTTTAAAATGTTAATTTTTTTCTTAAATGGATTTAAGTTTTTTTTTGTCGTTTTGTATTTTTTTTTTTTGTGTTTTGTTTTTTAAGCGAAATTATCATCATCAGTTTTGCTATCACAATAAATTGTTACAATTATAGTTAGTAGTTTTGAAATTTGTTTTTTTTTTTTTTCTTTCTTTTAATTGTTAAACTTATAATTTACGACATAATAAGTGTAATAAAATATCTATTTTGTTGTTAAGTATTTATTTAGTATTTCGGTTTTGTTTTCCTTTTTAAAAGGTGAGACTTATATTTTCGTTTTAATTCATTTTTTTTTTTTTTTATTCCATTGAAAATACAAAATAATATTTGGATTGAGAGGGTTTTTTGGAGATGCTTTATAAATGATTAAGTATAGGCTCCGATAATAAAATTTAAAAAAAATGGTTTATAGCTCTTTTTGATCTGTAAGGAGATGGCTGGCAATTTTGTTCCGATATAACAGAGAGATAAATTTTAGATTTTTACAAAATTTTTTATATATAATGAGTTTAGACTCTGTATAGAAAGACTCCAAAAATCATGCACATATAATATAGATATAATATATATATATATATATATATATAATATATCTATCATATAGATTCTATATTGTCATTTAAGAGTAAAACTTTCCGAGCGCTTAAAAGTTATCCGATTGGCTAGTTCAAAAGTTGGAATTAATTAATTTATAGAGGTAAAACTCATATAAAAAATAGCAAAAATCATATTAAAAAAATAATTTTTTTTAACAACTTTTACCTCTATATCCATATTAAGTCTCCGAAAATTGACAATGGTTCAAAAAAAAAACACAACACTGGCAAAGTACTGGCTGACAGTGTTACGAAAAATTAAGCCTTGTTAAAGTTCAAATTTGGAACAATTTTCCAATGTTGGCAAAAAGTGCCATGCTAATTATGAATGGATGCTTTTATGTATGGATGCCTCACTTGCCAAATCGACTAACTCCACTTTCTGATTTATGAAAATTTTAATGCCAAAGAGCTTGATTGACGGCTAACTGTTTATATTCAAAATAAATGTCTCTAACAATAAGGATTAACACTATTTGAATATCAACAAGCGTTTTGGCATTCAAATTTTCATAAATCAGAAAGTGTAGTTGAACGATTTTGGCAAGTAAGCCATTCATATGGGAGATTCTATTTACAAGCAACGAACGGTTCAACAGCATCCGAATCCCATCACATTCTAACAAATATTTTAGATTTTTTTTTTGCAAAATAAAGGCAAAGATTTAAAATTCTCTAAGTCTGGTGAACAGCTAAAAAGAAATACCTTTCAAAAAATATAGGTTTTTGTCAAAATCGGGATAAAACGGTAGAACAAAACATCGGTCATAAGAAATCGCCTAGCCTATTAATATTATAGACACAAAATTCAGCAATATCTGAAAACTTTATTTCCTTATATGCACATGTCAAAAAAAAAAACTTTTGTTCGTAGTCTTATGAAATATAAGAATTATCTCTTCGTTTTTTTCTTGAATTAGGTATAGCACAAATACGGACGCGACAGATTTTTCCTAGAGGAATAAAATACAGTAATGACGTTCAAAATAAAACTGAACAATATTAAATAAACATTAAATTAAATTAAAAAAATAAAAATTAAATTCAAAATAAATAACTAACTTCATGTTAATAATACGAAAATAAAACAAGTAAGAAAATTATAGTCGATCTAGACCGACTATACGATACCCTATACCATGCGTTTAGAAACCCTATCTCTTAGGCCCAACTAACTGGACATTGAAAATAAGCAAAAACCAAATTTGAGTGGGATTTTTATTAATTTTTTTGGCTGCAGATGTGAAAAAGTTCATATCGGATGCTATATCTATAAAGGGACTAGGTCCAAAAATGGACCGATCCTGATCATGTTTGGTAAAGTCTCTTGTATTTGCAAAAATATGTACAAACAAAATTTGAGAAGAATCAGTGCAATATTTTTGTTTTTTAATAGATTTAAGTGAAGATCGGGAAGCAGCTCTATATGGGGTCAAAGGGATCATTTTTGGACTACTCATTAGTGAATGTAATGAACGCATACAAACCCAATTTGAGTGAGATCTATATGACAATTTGGATTTTATGGCAATTTATGTCGATTTCATATGGGTAATTTGTATGGGGGCTAGGTCTGAACATGGACCGATTCTCACCAATTTCAATAGCGTTCATCCCATGGCCGATAAAAGCTTATATACCAAATTTCGCCAAAATATATTCATATTTGCGACCTGCAGTTTGATTACAAGCTTTACATGGACACACAGACGGACGGACGGACGGACGGACGGACATTGTTAAATCAACTCAGAAAGTGATTCTGATTCGATCGGTATAATTAAAGATGGGTCTAGGTCAAATATTTTTGGTTGTTACAAACAGCAGCACAAAGTCATTATACCCAAACCACATAGTGGTATAGGGTATAAAAAATAAAGTTATAAATTCTTAATGGGTCTATTTTAATTTGTTTCTTTAGTGAATAAGCGTTTCGACCAGCTTCAATAAATTGACTGTTGAAATACGAAAACCAATGCAAACATTTAATTCCTTTAATATTTGTAACATTGCGCCATAGCTCAGATAATTCATAACAAAAACCCATAATTTTTTCTCCAGATATATATAAATGTTATTTTTAGCACGCCCATAAAGCGATAAAGCATCTTCGAGAGAAATATTTCTAGCTTTAACACTCCGTTTACAGCCATTTGAACTTTATATACAACTTTATCGAATATTCAGAGCTTACCAATAAAAAATTCATACCGAATTTGCGCGAGCCAATTATAAAATTTTCTTAAGTAAAATGATGAACTTCTTTAAAAACTGAAAGATAATTGCAATTATTGTCCACTAATGAAATCAATTAATAATGTTTTTTGTATACGAACGCGATATTTATATTTTGGAAAAACTTAACTATATATTTGTTTATTCAAATACATTAGGTTGTTGTTAGTAGAAATTTTTTATATTACAACAACAATTTAATATTACTTTGAATAAGCTAAAGCCATAAAGAAACCAAGTTGCTATAATTCATCAAAAGACCCAGAAAAAAAATTGTTTTTAAAGTTGTATATTTTGGGTCAAAATTTCAAAAAAAACTAAAACTCCTTTTACATTAGCATCGTTTTCGTCGCGTCAATCCTCCATGTAAAGGGAAAAACGTTGCGGTTTTTTATTTTGTGAGCCTCGTTGTTGCTGCTTGGCATAAAGTTGGGTGATGTACCTATGTTCATGCTTTCTGCAATAATTTACGTTTCACCGAATAAATATCGTTTTCGTCGTTTCTTTTATTTCGGTGGTTGTTTCTTGCATTTAGGTTATGTACCAAAATGCATTTAGGTTATGTACCGAAATACATGCCTTCTGGTTATATTACATAACGATTTGTTTTGATATTTTTAAGGATTGAAATCACTTTCCCTAATCTCACTTGCGAAGGCATAGGTTGTGTGGGGAATCATACGTCAGAATAACCTGGCATTATGTACTAGCTGGAGCTATCGCCAACCTAATTATAATACAGAAAAAAATTCTTTTACATTTTTAAACTTCATTATGAGATAATAACAAGTTTTTCTGAGTAGTCTGAATTTTTCAGTCGTGGTAGAATTTTTTCGGGAGACACTCAAATGTCAAAATTCATAATCATATAATCTTATTTTCGTAGAAGATATATTAAAAAATTTTGACAAAAAATATGTTATTGCTGATAACACTGCCAAAAATGAGCGGATACCGGACAAGTGTAGTTTGGATAATGGGGGTCGATGATTATCTGTGTATATGTATGTGTTTCATATTATAAACCTTGTTATAGCATGTCTTACGAAAGCGATAGTGAATCCGAGAATGATCATGAACCAGAGGAAATATAAAATTCAGTCAGCGAAGAGGAATTGAATGACCGAGAGCACTTAGGTAACAATAACTATATATTTTATATTGGATGAAAGTACGAAATGGAGTATAATGAACCTGCACGCCAAACTGTTCGTACTAGAAATGCCAACATAGTTTCACAGTTACCAGGACCAAAGCGGACCATAGCCAATAAAAAAACTTTCTTGAAATTTTGAGACACTTTTTGGAGGACTCAATTGTTCGTATAATTGTCAAGTATACCAACCAATATATTACTACCGTGCAAGAATAATTTTACAGAAAAACATATGCCAAAGAGATTGATTTCAAGGAAATATAGGATTGCTCCATTTAGCTTGTGTTAAAATATCTAATTATCTGAATGTTGAAGAGTTGTGTCGAATGGATGGTGGTTCAACTGAAATATTTCTGCTTTCAAATAGAAAGCAATTTGACAAAATCTGCCATATTCGAGATATATTCTAAAAATTCGTTCACAATTGTAAGGCTAATTACACTTTTTTTGCTTTTGTGACTATAGATGAGAAAATGGAAGGAATTTCGCGGAAGATGCTGATTTAGGTAATGTATTCCGAACAAACCAAATCCATATGGCATTAATATTCAAGCCCTTGTGACGTAAAATGTCCCACAAGCAGGCCCATACAATTTCGACAATTCTGGCTTCGGTGTTGTTCAAAGATTACGCGAACCGATTTTCTAATTTTTTATTTTTTTTTTTTTTTTTGATAATTTAGATTTTTGTTGACCTGTTATGTTGTTGAAGGGTGAATATAGTTCGGCTTAAGGTCATCGGTTGTTAAAAGATTCTCTTTGTTATAAAAACATTTTGTTAAAAAGTTTTTAAAGTAAATATAACTTTTAAATGATTTTTATTGTTTTTTGTTAATGATCAATTCAAAATTATTTGTGCTTTTAATTTTATTTTTATTGTTATTTATCAGATTATCAATGATGATGATCAACAAAGTTGATAGAAATACATTGGAAAGGAATATTGTTATAAATATTGTTTAAAAATTAATAAAAAATAATAAAAAAACTTGTTTTTATTTATTTTTAACAAAATGTTTTTATAACAAAGAGAATTTTTTAATTTTTTGTCAGGATTTTTTTCTTATTGAAAAAAAATTTTTTTTTTGTTTGAATAAAATGCAGTAACATTTTTTCATCAACCCGTACATTTCTTCTTTTAATTTTTAATTTTGATCTATTTCGCAGGGATTTTTTTAATGTAAAAAATTTTTTTTTAATTTAATAAAAATTAAATTTAAATGCAGTCATGTTGTTTTTATCGAATCATCAATTTCTCTTATTTTTTTTGCTCTGCTAGGTCACAGGATTGTTTAAATTTATATAAAAAAAATTAAATACGGTCCATTTTTCTTATTATTTTTTTTTTTTGTTATTTTTTGTGAAGTTAAGTTATTTTATATTAATATTTTCTTCAAGGTTCAGAAAATACACACATGAAACACACAATGTTCTGTTCAAAAGCAGCCAACACATATCTTTATTTTCATATCAATTATGTGCGTTTCTAAATTTTCTACGGTGCCCAACACAACCATGACTGTGTTCGTTTTAATATTTCGTTATTTACACGAACATTTTTGTATCACATACTTTTTGTTTCAATCACACATAAAGCACACATTTTTGAGTGTTGCTTTATTTGAAGTTCATGTTCTGGTACGTGTACTGAAAAAAAAACAGAACATGTACAATAAACAGTTTCGAGTTCAGTTATATTTTAAGTCGTGTTTAAACATGAACTTCAAATAAAGCAACACTCAAAAATGTGTGCTTTATGTGTGATTGAAACAAAAAGTACGTGATACAAAAATGTTCGTGTAAATAACGAAATATTAAAACGAACACAGTCATGGTTGTGTTGGCCACCTAAGAAAATTTAAAAACAAACATAATTGATATGAAAATAAAAATATGTGTGTGTTGGTCTAAGTTATGTTTGTTTACATATATGTACGAGTTTTTTATTCAGTGTGTGTTTTTTTCTGAACTCTGATTTTCTTCTTTTTTATTTTAATAAATAAAACATAAAAATTTTAAAATTAATAAGATTTTTTAGTTTCATGATCCAATTTTTTGGTACTGACCGTTCAAGTCGTCAAATAACTATTCGGTTAAAAGTTTCCATTGTATTGTCTGACTGTATATATATTATAGATATATATATATATAGATCATTGACTTAGAATGTTTTACCAAGGTGTCCTTGATAAAACATTGACTTAGAATGTTTTACCAAGGTGTCCTTGATTTGTGTTTTTGAATTAAAATTAAATTAATTAAAAATTCCTTTTGTTTTGACAATGCTCAACCAACGATTTCCAATCAATTGACCAATGATTTCTAATCGATATTATTACTTAAGCGTTAGCAAAGCACTGTAAACATTTAATGCAGTATACCTTACCAGCAGCTCTTGACTTGCTATTAAAGTGCTTTGCCAACGTTTGTCCGTACCTAAATATTTGATCGGGTTAGAATATAGGCGTTATGAATGGGCATTTCAACCTATTAGAGCGTTTTATCAATGCTTGCCTACCTTATCTTGCAGACTGGCTTATATAGGTTGTCAATATTATTGAACAAAGCACTCGTATTTTATTAATCCTTAGCTTAGCCAACGCTTTCAAGACAATTAGCTGATATCAATATAATCAAGCAAAGCATTGTGAAACACGATTATTTACTTTAAGCGTTTCTCTCGCATACCACAGCTTGCGAAACGTTTGGAAATTTAAAGCCTTAGCACCAAAATCCATAAATACAATGGTTGTGTGAAAATCATACGTCTAGTTAGTAAAATAACAGATGTGCCCGGACATCTTAAAAGTCTGGGGGCCACGACTAATTACCAACGAACAACTACACCAATCGCTGATCTAGAGATAATAAAAATTTCTTCTTATAAAATTTTAAATTAAAATAATGGAAACCGTACAATGAAATCTGTCACGAAAATACTTTTATGGAATCCATGGTTCAAGAACGAGAAGTTAACTAGGAGACGCACAATGATCAACGAAACTGGCAGATCCTTCAAAGAATTAAGATCGTAATTTACTGTATACATATATAAAAAATATATACACTACCGTCCAAAAGTATTTTGAAGTATTTTCCATTAAAACTCCTCAAATTTAAAATATATATTCTTTATTTACTTTTACTATGAATCGAAGTTTAAAGTGTTCGGATCCAAGAGGTGAGTTTTTGGGAGGCGCTCAGCTGGAGAACGTGCGTCGGATACATGCCTTTGCCATTTTTGCTGGAAAAATTTAGCATCGCAGTATTTTAATTTAAAATTAAGGAAAGGTACATGAAAAAATTATTAGGATTTTAAAAAGTTTCTCGGCAAACGATTTTCCGCATTATATCGATCGTCTATTACTATTAAGAGAAGCCGCGGAAAAACCTAAAAAAAAAGTTGAAATTGACCCTAAGGTTAGAAAAATAATAATTATTTAGAAAAATCTGAATATTTCGGAGAGAAAAGCAGCTCAAAAAATCAATTGTTTGAAATCTTTCATAAGAAAAGTGAAAAAGTAGACAGGACTCCAAGAACATCGAGCAATGGCACGAGCTAAGAAATATGTTAGAGTGCTAAGTTCGGCTATACTATATCTTGGATACCCTCCACCTGGGTTTTACGTTTACATAAATATCTGGACTTATTCTACCGTTTATAACAAATATAAAAAATATATATATATAGAGTAAAAAATTCGATAAAGTTAATACTAAATTATTACAACAAACACACTGAATTTTTTGCATTTTTTTTTTATCGTATTTTAGGTCTCATCTTGGCATAATGATGCCCGATTTATCCCATTTTAAATACCAACCTGCTCGTAATAATAACAAACATTATCATTATAATTTTACCCAGGTAAATGGTTTATTTTATGAATAAGAGTGATTTAAACAGACTGACGGACGGACATCGTTATATTGAATCAAGGATGTATATACTTTCTAGAGTAGCGAATAAATTTTTCGATGCGTGAATGACAAACTGGGGGGCTAATTGCCGCATTCGATATCAAGTAAAATCAGTCGAAATTCCATATTTTGGTTTATTATTTAAAGAAGACGGACAAACGTCAGGGGTCGAATCGTCTCATTCGATATCGAAATTTTTCGATCGAAATTATTTTTTTATTTTCTAAAATAAAATACTAAGAGTAATTTTACTCTGTCACAGCTAAAGAGTTATGATACATAGTTAATAGTAAAAGTGAAACGAGGTCTGACAATTGTGCGTCTTCATTAACTAATAAACTAAAATATGGAATATCGATTCATTTTACTCGATATCGAATGCCCCCAGACCTCGCTTCACTTTTACTCTTAATTAGGGGCATTAATTCAATCTTAGTACTTTTTTTTTTCAAATAAAAAAAAAAAATTCGATCGAAAAATTTCGATTACGAATGCGACGATTGTGTCCCTGATATATGTATACCATCTGCACAGTGGTGTGAAGGGTATAAAAACTTAAACGTAATTTCATTAAAAAATATGAATGCTGCATTATGGACGGTGGAAAATAAATGATTGGCAACTTATCACAGTTACCAGGAGTGGATTTTAACAAAGCGGTGAAAAATTCAAGGCACAAGAAAAACAATTAGTTTGACAGGCTATTTGTAGTTGTGGAAAAAGCAGCAGATTGCAGATTAGAGAATGTTTGGAAAAGAGACTTATTCCATCTTAAAAAATAGAATGAGTATCTAAATTTTTATGGCCTGATATTTCATATCAATTTCAAACCATGAGGCCAGAACTAATATCAGCCAACTGCTCCAAACTAAGGCCCATAGAAAAATATTTAGCCTTTGCAAAAAAAAGAATTATGAAGAGCTCTAAGCAAATCGGCAACGGGTCAACAGTTTTTGCTCGGAAGTGGTCTGTGTCCAGCTAAAGGACAACTGAAAGAATTATAAAAGCGCTTATGACAGGTATTCCTGAAAAACTAAAAATTTTCACACAAAACAAGTAAACTAGCAGATTCCAGCGCTCGAAATATGAGTGCAATTTCTATGAAGCTTTTTTTTCAACTTAGCCAATTGACAAACCAACACTTTTATGGTTTATTATTATTGTAAATGAAGATAGTAAACTCATTAACAAACGCATTAATAAATTTAATAAAACACACATAGCATATGTGTAATTTTATGTATGTGTTAGTTGCAACTTTAAATGCAATTTACTCAAAATAAGGGGGGAAAATTTTAAAATCTTTAAGTCTGCAAAACGGCTAAAAAGAAATACCTTTCAAATGATATACGTTTGGTCAATATCGGGATAAAAAGGTAGAACAAAACATCGGTCACAAGAAATAGCCTAGCTTATTAATATTATAGATAACATTCCCACATCAATTATTGTTATTGTTTTTAGTAAAATCGCTTCTTTCGTTTAACAGTTATTGCGATTTATTTAAGTTACAATTTTTATGTGCGCAATCCTTATATACATATATCAACGATTTGCCGACCTTATTGTTCAAACTGGATGGCTGCTTATCAAAAAGGATAACTTTATGGCTTAAGAAATGAGTCTCTCATATGTTTTTTATCTTCAGACCATTTCGGAAGGCAATTTTCAAACTTTTAAAGAGGCTTCGATATTTTACAGGGACCGTAACGGTTATAAGTGATATCAAAAAAGTTATTTTATGATAGTTATTTTGTGAGTTTAGCAAAAAAAGAAACCATCTAAAACCATCAGTTATTTTTCAACGTAACAAATAAAATATCGGATGGAACTCTTAAAAAGAGAGTTTTATTTTTCCGTCATAATATAAAACTCTTTTGAGGAGTTTTATTTTTCCATCAGAAATTAAAACTCATTTTATGGAAATTGACACCCACATAAAAAAATATGTGGGTTTTTAATTTGTTATTGTTTAATTCGTAATATTAAATTGCCTATTTTTAAGTCTTCTGAGTCTAAAAAATAATAATTGCAAAATAATTATATTTCTATAAAAAATCGCTTTGTATTATAGTAAGGTAAGTAGCGTGACTGACACAAGTATAATTTTATTGAATGTTTATCAATTTTACTTTTGCAATGAGTTAAAATCGTGAATATGGGTCACAATTCCGATAATTTTTCTCCAATGTCCTTATCGATTGTTAAACCTCTTTTTGAGTTCTGGGAGGCGAAAAAAATCATTATCCGTATCTATAATATTAATAGGCTAGGCGATTTCTTGTGACCGATGTTTTGTTCTACTGTTTTAGCCCGATTTTGGCAAAATGTATATTTTTTGAAAGGTATTTCTTTTTAGATTTTCACCAGACTTACAGATTTTTAAATTTTTGCCTTTGTTTTGAGTAAATTGCATTTAAAATTGCTACTAACACACACATAAAATTATACAATTCTATGTTATGTTTATTAAATTTGTTAATGTCTTTGTTAATGAGTTTGTTTTCTTCATTCACAATAATAATAAACCAAAAAAAGGTTGGTTCGTGAATCGGCTAACTTAAAAAATAAAATTGCCTACAAATTGCACTCAAATTTCGAGAGCTGGAGTCTGCTAGTTTATATAAATTGGCCCAAACTTTACAGTGTGTTCCTACAACCCAGGTAAGCGTCGAAAGAGCATTCTCTGCTCTTAAATTGGTGTTGGTTGAGTGACTTGCGTTCAAATCTTTCCGCAAAAAAAAATTGGAAAAAGTTTTGTTCGCAAAATTAAACAAAATTTTATTTAAATTACACACACTATAAATAAACAAAATAAGTTTTATTTTAGAGGGGAAAAATATAACTTCAAAAGAGTTTTATTTTATTTCATATCAGCTAGACTCATTAAAAAAACAAGAACTGAAAACAAACAAAATAAGTTTTTTTTAGACGGAATAAATAAAACTCCTCAAAACAGTTTTATTTTATGACGGCAAAATAAAACTCTCTTTTTCAGAGTTTAATCCTATATTTTATTTGTTCGTTGAGAAATAACTGTTAACTGTAGAGTTGAGATCATTTTTTTTTTTAATCATCATAGATTCTTAAAGAGCACTTCAATACAAATCTATTGGTATATGACAGTATAGGTCTCCGTCGACTCTAACATGGACAGTTTTTGAGTTTAAATTTTCTGGATACGGTCCCTGTATTTTTTGACGTTTTTTTTTTTTTTTTTGGGCACTACATTTAAAATTTTTTTTTTAAAGAATATTAATTCTTAAATTATATAATTTTTTATTCAAATTTTATTTTTAAATTGAATTTATCTAATTTCAAAATTTATTCATTATCGCATTGAACAGAATTATACCAAAATTCAAAATTTAATATTTATAATTTAAGTTTAATTATTCCAATTTTTATTTAATAAACATATTCATGCACGTTCTGACTTTCGACTCGTTTTTAATTCACTTTAATTATTTAAACTTAGGTTCTTCTGACCGAAAATAACGAGTTGAAATAAGTGTTTGTTAAATTCGGCTATGCCGAATTTTTGATACCCTCCACCTGTGACTTACGTTTGCAATAATAACTGGACGTATAACACTATTTGAAAATGTAAACAATTTGATAAATATTACAACAAACACACTGAGTTTTTAAATTTTTTAGAGGTGTCTCCATATTTTATGTCATTTCTTTGGCACAATGACGCCTGGAGCCAAATTACCGCATTCGTTATCGAAATTTTTCGATCGAAATCATTTCTTTATTTCCCAAAATAAAATGCTGAGAATATTTTTTCTTTTTCACAGTTGAAGAATTATGGCCTCTGATTAAGAAGAAAAGCGAATCGTGGTCGAGCGTTTGTCCGTCTTCTTCAAAAAAGAAGCCAAAATATGGAATTTCGATTGATTTTACTCGATATCGAATGGGGTGATTGGCCCCTGATTTACCCCATTTTAAATGCCAACCTGCTCGAAATAATGACAAACCATATTATCGTAAGTTTGCCCAGGTAACTGTTTTATTTTGTGAATGAGCGTGATTTCAACAGACAGACAGACGGACATCACTACATCAACTACATTTGTTATCACGAAACAAAAAGGATCAAGATTATATATACTTTATGGGGTCGCAAGTGAATTTTTCCATGTGTTACAAACGAAATGACAAACTAATATATACCCTCTCTGGAGGGTTTAATAAAAAAGATGCGCAAGTGAAGGTTAGATCATAAAAATGTGCTGAATCGTTTCATTTCATGTGAATATGAAAGTCAGAACAGAGGTGAATATTATAGCAATTTATCGAATTAAATTTCAAAGTCGTTCAATTTAATTTCACAATAGCCTTTTTCGACTTTAAAAAGCCACAAAAAGGGTGTCAGCTTATTTAAAAAAAAAAACCCCTAAATCCAATCATTAAATTGTATTTTAATAATTTATTTATTACTTTTTTTTTCTTTTTAATATTCCTTTATTAAATGAAAATAGGGAATTACTTTCTTTCTTTTTTTTTGTGATTTTGTGTAATTTTTCTTTCCTCTTTGTTAGTACTTGATTTTTCATTTTGTGAGTTAAATTTTAAAATATTTATTTATAATTTTTTTTTCATAATTTTTTTCTTATTTTTTTTAATAAAAATATATTTATATCTGCACTCTGTTCATTTTTTTTTTTTATATAATTTGCACATTTTTAAACTAAAAGAAAATATATATATATTTTCTTTTTCTTTTATTACAAAAAACTTAAAAATTAAACGAAACGACCATGTTTAAAATATAAAACAAATTAGTAACCTTAAATAAGGAAAATATCCAAATTATATTAACTTTTAAGTCAAATTACTTCAGAAAATATTTACATATATTTTCTCACCTTATTTTATGTTATCTCGTTCCCGGTTTTACTCTAGTACAAAAATACTTAATTAAAACACACATAGAAAAAAAATATTTATGTAGATACAGTACAAGACAATTTAATGCAAGCGCTTATTAGAGTTGTTTATGATCTCAGGAACCATAAAAGTCAAACGGAATATTAAATTCATTCTTAAATAAATATTTTCCTAAATTTATTATGAAGCGAGAAAATAATACAAATTTCAAAATAATATTTAGTCATTTAGTTTAAATTTAAGTAATTTTGCCAAAGTTTGTTAAAATACTTGTTCCACAAAATTGTCGATATATTTTGCCAACGTTTTCAAAATTGTTTTGCACAATTTTTTTCTCAAAAAATTGTTAGAAAAAACACTTTTTTTTTTTTTTGTTTTAAAACTTTTAATTTATAAATTTCTTAATAATCGGAATTTAGCACTGTTAAATAAAGTATCAGTTGCTTTGCAAGTACTTATCAATTATTATAGTGCTTTGCCAACGCTTTACCGACAGTATCTTTCTCATTTAGTGGCTTTGCAGGTTTTTGGGTTCTCAACAAACTTGAAACCTCCCAACTGGTTTAATAGTTAGATTTAATAGGAAATAGGAAAATCTCTTTTGCTTTGCACATAAGCAGCAATTTGGAGTTCTAGACTTTTCATTTCCTATATAAACAGTTGAGAAGAAAGCCGACTCGTGACTCTACACAGCAGCCGTCAAAGATATACTAGTATAAATTAGTAATTTTTAATTTTTCGCCATTTTCGCGGACAAGAGCGCATTGTGGGATCGGCTAGCCGTGTTTTAAAAATTAGAATTCAGAAGTAAGAGTATTAAATTCTGTGCTGTGTCAAACCTTTGAAAACCTCCAACCGTGTTCTAAACCCATTATTATAACCAAGGTTTTTAACACTAAGAAACAAAATAAGGGCTAGATTTCACATTATCATGGCTCGATTTTACAATCATGTTTAAAATTAATAAGATAATTACAAATATTTTAGGTATTTTCGTGCTTTTTATATTGAAAGCAATTGTTAAATGCAATTAGCATTTAATTACAGCATTTACAATTACATTTTTGTTTGTTGGTTTATTAGCGATGCATACATATTCCTTTCTTTGCTTCTTGTTGTTGTCTTGTTAAAAATGTGTATGTATCGCTTAGTCTGTGTTCACACAAGGCAATTTTTGTTGCGTGATTTTTGAGTTTGTAGGAGAGAGGGGAAAGAAGAGAGGTATTTGGTATAGAGCTGCTTGTACTCGGCAACTCGTTTTGTTGTGCCATTCGTAATTATAAACATGAAGTTAGCTGCAGCTTATTATGTGACATTTCTTTTTATTCTTTGCTTCGCTGTAAAAAATTATTTTTATTATTTCATTTATTTTATTATTATTTAATTTTTTCTTTGACTTTCATTTTTTTTTCACACAAATAGATTTTTCACTTTGAACCAATAATAAATTCTTTTTACACAAACTAATAAAGTGGACTGTCAAAAATGTAAGAATTTGAAAGCAAACGGACACGAAAAGTACGGCAATAAATTTCTATGTGTGAACAATAAGGCAACTTTAAAAGAGAATTGAAAAAAAGTTGCGCAACAAAAATTGCCTTGTGTGAACCCAGACCTATACTTATCGATATGGACATGTTCTTTTACGTCTAAATATTTTTGACTATTTTTATTTTTTTATATGAGTCTTTAAATTTTCGTACGTCATTCCTCGGATAATGGACCTAGAGGCTTCAAATGCAGTACCAAACTACTGCAGATTATAATGAACATTTAAAGCCCAAGTAGTGTCACCTACACGACCTATTACGGAGAGCAGACTGTTTTCAACAGACGGACATCGCTAGATCGACTTCTCCTTTTAAAAGGATCAATAATATATATGTAAGCTATACGGTCTCTGGAATTTATTTATTTACAAACGGATTGACAAACTGATATATACCCCCTAGACAGTAGTGTGGTATAATAAACATATATGGATGAGAATGAACTAAATGTCACAGTGAAGAACATAAAAATATCAAAGTAATTTCTAAAAAATAAATAAATAAAAATCTAATAAAAAATAAATAAAACAAATAAAAACAAATTATATAAAAAATAAATCAAATTAAAATAATAAAAATAAAATAATAAAAAAATATTATAATATACAAATATTCAAAAATATATCCAATATAGAAAATAATAAAATAATAAAAATAATAAATAAATTTTAAAAAATATTTATAAAAAAATATTTATTATTAATTTAAAAAACATAAAAAACAAAAAATTAAAAAAATAAAAATTAAAATTTATTTCGAAATAATATTCAAAAAAATAAATAAATAAAAGAAAAAATATATAAAAATAAAATAAAAATAAAATAAATAAAAATAAATTAAACTAAAAATTAAAATAAAAACATGAAAATAAGAGAATAAGAGAATATAAAATAATTAAAAATATAAAAATAAATATTAAAAATTGAATACTAAATACTAAAAATTTAAATTTAAACATTTAAATAATAATATAAAAATTAAATAAAAAAAGTAGGTTACAAAAATATTAAAAAAAGAAAACTAAAATAATAAAAAATATTTAAAAAAAAAAACAATTAAAAATTAAAACAAAAATAAACAACAAAAAAATATTTAAGAAAAAATTAAAAAAAGATTTTAATTAAAATAAAAATCACATTATAAATCAAGTAAGAAATTTAGAGTCGATATAGACCGACTACACGATATCCTATACCACGCGTTTAGAGAAGGGGTCTTAGGTTCAACTATTTGGATATAGAAAATAAGCATAAACCAAATTTGAGTGGCATTTTTATTAATTTTTTGCCTTCGGATATGAAAAACTTCATATCGGGGGCAATATTTATATGGGGGCTAGATCTAAAAATGGACCGATCCGACAAAAACATATACAAACCAAATTTGAGAAAAACCTGTACAATATTTTGCTTTTTGATAGATTTAAGTGCATATTGTGAATATTTGTGGACAACTGATTAATGGGTGTAATAAACATGGTAATTTGGATCTAATGGCAATATAAGTTGATCTCATAAAGGTCATTTGTATGGCGGCTGGGTCATATGCACCGACTTTCAGCAATTTCAATAGTGTTCCTCCTATGGCCGATAAAAGCGTATATGCCAAATTTTATCAAAATATGTATGCTCATATTTGCGACCCGCAATTTGATTACAAGGTTTACAAGGACACACAGACGGACGGATATCGCTAAATCGATTCTGAGTGATTTTGAGTCGATTGATATCTTAAATATGGGTTTAGTTCAAATATTTTTGGTAGTTACAAACATCAGCACAAACTTTTTATACCCCGACCAATATGGAATAAACAAACACAGCTCAAATTCATAAACTGCTTACTAAATGAAAGATATTGAAAACATTTCTGTATTTCCATTACTTAATTGAATTTTCAAAACAGCCAAGACGCCATCTTCTTATTGGAAATAATACCATAAATGTACTTAACGATGTTAAATATCTCGAAGTTGTCTTGGACAAAAAGCTTACTTTTAAACAACATATTATGGCTACGTGCCAAAAAGCTATAAAATCATTTACTAAATATAAGGACATTTCTAAACCCCAAAAACAAAAATCTACTCTTCAAAAGTGTTATAAGGCCAATATTAACATACGCGTGTCCTATTTGGAGTGAAGCTGCCAACTGCCACCTAAAATGCTTACAAATTATATAAAACAAATGTCTTAAAATGATAAATAAAAAGCCCTGGAGATATCCTACAAATCATCTTCATGAAAAAACAGGTTATGAAAAAATTATCGATTTCATAACAAGGATGAATACCAATTACTTTGCCAAAATTGAAAATTCCTCTTACCCACTGCTAAGAGAATGTATAGAAATAACGTAAAATTAAAAAAGATATCACCAAATTGAAAATTATATGCTTATAGAGGTCTATTATTTCTAATAAATCTCCTATAAGCATATAAATATTTTCAGATAGTGTTTGAATCTATTAAATCATATAAAGGTTTTTTTTCCTTCCATTTTCCTTTATAAATCATAAAAAATAAAATAAAAACTATTTAATATCTTTAGATCCTTTATATTATTTGTTGCAATATCTATATGTAAAGATAAGATCTCATATGAAAATATAAAATTTGTTAAAATCTGTAAATAAAGGAAGAATATATAATTGGAATTGAATTTTCAAAACAATTATCCATTAAACCGATTGTATACATTAATCTAAAAATTTGTTTTTAAAAAATTTAGTGGAATCGAACATTTTTTTTTAATGAAAATTTTTTTACAATCAATTTTTTTGTAAAGGAACAAAAATCAGTTTTAAACGAAAAAAATCCCAGAAAAGGTCGAACCGAACAAATGTCATCTTAACTTGATAGCTCTTATAGTTCCGACGATTTTATATATAGATATTTTGAAGGTACTTTTGAACTATGCCTCATTGCGATTCATTTGATAGTTTTGATATAGACGTATAGTGGTATAGACGTATAGTGAAGCTAAAAATGTTAAAATGCTGAACTCGGTCCTAAAAATATTTGCCTCAATATAGATTTTTATATGTTTGAATTTGAGAAATAAAACTATGGAAATCTTAGAAATATATATAAAAAAAATAAAGCTTTTCTTAAATAAAATTTAAAAATTTTCGCATGAAATTTAACAAATATTAAATAAACTTGCTGCTCCCGAATAAAACATAAACATAAAAAATAAACATTTCATTGTCTTATAATCTGTATCTACGAGTATATATAATATAATATTAAATATATAATATATATTTATAATAAAATGTTGTTAGTGTTGTTTTTTTTTCATCTTTGTATACATATAGTATTTTTTTTATATACTACATAATAAAGTTTTTCTTTAAATATATTTATATTGATTGTATATAATAATAATAATAATAATATGTAATTTTCTTTATATAATAAAAATCATTTACGTTTTTTTTTTCCTTTTGTTTTTGTTTTGTTTCATCTCCTTTTACATTTTACATCCGTCTTAAATTATTTAATCTGTTGTAATGTTATTAGTATTAGTTGTATTAGTGTTAGTATTTGTTAAATTAATATTATTATTAATAATAGTTGTATTTGTTGCATCATTATTATTATTAGTTATAGTTGTATTTTGTTGTTGTTGCTCTTCAAGAGTTGGAATATTATCTTGTAGTTTAAGGACTTGTAATCTTGGATTATAATAGCCTGCTAAATAATATGTATCATTATTATCGTATATCGATTGGTATTGCTTTGAATCAGATCCAAATTTATTATAATAACGACCGAATTGTAACACCTCACAACGATGCGATATTGTTTGTACATCATTTTCATCTTCATGGGGGGATTCGAAGAGAGCACCCTAAAACAAAAATTAATTGAAATCAAAATTTTATTGCAATTCGCAAGCTATAGAAGAAGGAAATGTCTTCAAGCCTACCGGATATTTTAAATTTGGACATCCAGTTGTTTCTTCTGGATGATAAAACCATCGTACACGTACGATTTTATTGTTACATGAATTTTCCCACATCGATTCGATGCGACCAATGTAGGGTCGATCTGGTCGACCAGTTGATAAAAATACGGCAGAGTCCCCAACCTTTAAAATTAGGGGAAAAAATATTAATTTCTTTTTTTTTTTTCTTGGCGATTTTTTTTTAATCTAAAATTAAAAAAATGTTAATTTAAAAAAAAATTAATTATATATTTTAAGAAAATCTTCAGCTATGTGACAGTTTCCATTTTGAACTACATTTTATATATATAGATTCCGCCAGTTTGCATTTCAACCTACAAAATTTCAATTTTTGTTTATATTTTTTTATTAGTTAAATTTTATATTTTTCATCAGTTTTTTTTAAATTGTTTTTTTTTAATTTGAAAAAAAAAAAATTTTTTTAGTTTGAATTATATATTAATTTATATATCTTTTTAATTTATATATATACATATATGTATACATTAGAGTGTTTTTTTTTTTTTGTTTTTGTTTTTGATTTTTTGATATCTTACTTTTTAGAAGGTTTTTGCGCCAATAAAAATAATGGCGTTTTTGTTTTTTTAAAATTCCAACTCCTTCAATCGCCTCTCGGCGACTAATATCGCGAATTTTGGGTACCTTACTTTGTAGAACAAAAACAGCTAAATATACTTAAAATCTGACTACACGAATCGATTCTACATAAAAAATTAGGCTTATGAGCAGTTTTTTGTCCTTTTATAATGCACCGGATAGCCATTAGGGTGGTCGGAAAAAATTATTTTTTTTAATTCTTTCATTTTAACTATTTTTTCGTATACACATTTAAAGAGGATTCTAATCTGAAAAAAATGGTATACTATACTTGTTTTGTATTAAAAAAAATTATAAACTAAGTAACACTTTTAAAAGTTGTTAGAGTTCAAAAATTTTGTTATTCTTATATTATTTAAATTTTCATTGAATTATGTTTGGAGTTTTAAGTATTCGTAATTTTAACATTATTTTATGAAATGTGTGATCTTAAGAAAATAACTGAAAAAAGAATTAGACGGATTCCAGGTAAATGCATTATATATTATTTTAATAAAATTATATACCTAGTTACGTTTTTCCCTAATATATTCGGTCGTGTACAAAGACGTTTTACGTCGATTTTATACAATCCTTAATCCTATTGGAAAACACAATATTTTCGTAACAACTTCTACTGTTGTATCCGAAATAGAGGAAGATGTGCAAAAGTTGAATTTATATCCCAAGCAGCGTTATTACCTGCGTAATAAAATCATTCAAATTTACAAAAACTTTAATGCCCGTTTTCTCAATAGGCGATTATCTTTTATCCCAACGAGAAACTGCCGATTTAAGAAATTTGGTTTTCTCAATGTCTTGTTTGCTTCTATTTTGTCGCAAAGCTAACCGGCACTCATCTGCCAATTATTTATTTGTCGTCCAGATAAATTATTCTCCCAACTTTCATATCAATTTTTAAAGGCATTGCCAACTGAAAATAATTGTCCCAACTTTCGTACGTATTTTGAGACGCATTGCCAACTGAAAATAATGTTTTTCTCGATACATTGAGAAAATCAAAATTGTTAACCGGCAGTTTATCGGTCCAATAAATTTATGTCCTGGTTAAGTAACAGGCAGTTTGACGATACATTGAGAAAACCGGCATAAGAATGTTCAAAAGAATTTTAAACCAAGAAGTTTAGTTCAAAACCATACATTGTAAGATTTTACGACCAGCTCTCTGATCCATTTCCTTGTACCCAAGAACGTGAGCGAGCGACACCAAAACGAAAGGAACTGGATGTTGGAGAAATAAGCGCACGAAGAATCTGATAGTGAAACCAATGACCCAAATTGGTTGCTTGATGAAGCAAAGTCAAAAGTTTCCACGTTTGTTTTTATTAGTCCAAATATCTGTGGACTCTTGGATAGTCTGGGAATTTCTTCCACTTCTATGTCGCGTCTTTTCTTAGAACTTAAACAGCTCAATAATGTGAGAGGAAAATCATCGAAATCCACTGTATGGAATATGCGAAATAACGAACGCCAGGAATCGTTTAGAAGGCTTCACCAATTTAAATTTCCAAACCATTTAACATTGCATTGGGATGGTAAAAAGATGCAGAACAACAGTAACGATATGGTGGAAAGATTGGTGATCAGCGTATCTGCACCAAATGGACTGCAAAAGCTAATATCCTGCAATTTCATCGAAGATGGTTCAGGTCAAACTATTGCAAATGAATTGAAAAAACAGTGCGAAGAGTTAAAAATTACACACAATATTGTTGGGCTTTCGTATGATACAACAGCATCAAATTCCGGTAGAAAAAGTGGAGCAGCAATATTGTTTGAAAAATCCATTAGTTTGGATTCAAACCCAAAACATTTAAACCGAAGACCATGCCGTCTACATCAGAAAGAATTATGTGTAGCAAATCCATTCAAAGCTGTTGTCATGAAAAGTGTTTGTGCTGGAATTCCGATATTTGCCCAGTTTCGAAAATGGTTCAACCAAAAATTACACCGGCTTTACATTCCAAAACACTTAAACCAATACTGGAAAAAAATAAACAAGCATTGATAGATTTTTATGAAAAACAGACCAAAATTAATCATCGTAGAGCATATCACCGGGAAGTAGCGGAACTAGCACTTGTGCATTTAAATGCGAACTCAAATTACAAAATTAAATCTTGTGGAGCAGATCACCATGCTAGATGGCTCTCTAAGGTTATATACATTTTAAAAATTTTGCTATTTAAAGAGCATTTTAATATATCGGAAATCTTAGTAGAACAGTTCGAGTCGATGCTTATATATTTCATAACAGTATATTTAAAGTATTGGTTTACTTGTGAATCTACTATATATGCGCCAAAAAATGATTTAGATTTCCTAACGGAGCTTGATGAATTTTCCAAAATCGAAGGAAAATATTTTCCTTTGATCGCAAGTAGTGCTAAATCTAATCAACTACGTCATATGGATTATTTAACCGAAGAAAATGCAATATTTTCAATATTTGATGACAGAATTTCAGTGGAAGAAAAAGAAAATCTACGTGTTAAGTTGTTAGGAATTAATAGTCAAGGTCAACTAATGCAACTCATAAAAATTGATCCAAACATAAGCCTTTTTTCAAGTGATTTAGAAGAAGATAAAAATCAAATATCCACTATGTCAGTGAAGGAAAACACAGAAGATTTTATAAATTTAATTAATACAACAGACCAAATGCTTTACGAAAAAGATTTCATTGAAATCGAAGAAGTTGAGCAAGTGGTTAATAATGTTGAAGTAGATGCAATGCACAAGATGACGTATAGTGATTCATTTGTTTCTAAGTCGCCGTTTGATTTTATAACTCTTCAGAGTTTAAAAACTCTAGTTAGTTTTGGAATAAACATCTCATTTATGCTTTTTAATGCAGCTGAGTGGGCAGACCAGAAAAGTTTTTTAAATGCAATTGAAACCTCCAGAAATATTCAATCAACAAGTATTTATACCGAACAACTTGTTGGTAAAATTTCACGGTTGAACACTTATGGGTTAGTAAAAAATAGAGATAATTTGAATTGTTTAGCTCTATCAGCAATTGAAAAAAGTGTAATTAATTAAATAATTCATATTTATTGTTTCTAAAAAATAAAATGTTTTATTAAATAAAATGTACTTTGCAATAAAAATTACAAAACAAAAAAATGTTGTTGATACTTGCAAATAAATTTAAGGCTTAATAAGTTTTTAACGGGTAGTAACAAAAATAAGTATAGTATACCATTTTTTTCAGGAAAGAGTCCTCTTTAATATGTATATTAAAAAAATAATAAAAATTAAAGAATAAAAAAAATCGATTTTTTGAGACCACGCTAATGGCTATCAGGTGAATTGTAAAAGCGTAAAAAAAATGCTTATAAGCCTAATTTTTCATGTGGAATAGATTCGTAAAGTCAGGTTTTAAGTATATTTAGCTGTTTTTGTTCTACAAAGTAAGGTACCCAAAATTCGCGATTTTAGCGGCCGAGAGGCGATTGAAGGAGTTGGAATTTTTTAAAAATAAAGACGCCATTATTTTTATTGACGCAAAAACCTTCTAAAAATTAATGATATCCCAAAATATAAAAATCGAAAAACAATCTAATATACATATTTATTTTTTTCTTTTTTTTTATAATTTTTTATATATAAAGGGTGATTTTTTAGCTATTATCTTTTTGGCAACACTGGTTTAAACAGCTGACGCACGTTTCATGTTTTGTTTCATTGTCAAACATCTTCAGTTTGGTCTATAATTTAACCATGAACCGTCTTACAAACTAACAACGCTTGCAAGTTATTGAATTTTATTATCAAAATGCGTGCTCTGTTAAGAAAGTTCATCGCGCGCTTCTTCCATTTTATGTTCAGTTTAATCGACCCACTGAAGCGGCTATTCGGGCTATTGTGACTAAATTTAGAGTGAATATCAGTCAGAAGCATTGGAAGAGCTACCAATGCATCCAGAAAAAGTCACAGTTTGGTGCGGTTTATGGGCTGGTGGCATCATTGGACCGTACTTCTTCAAAGATGATGCGAATCGTAACGTAACTGTGAATGGTGAGCGCTACCGAGAGATGATATCCAACAAGAGCTTGACTTGCTTGACATGTGGATTCAACAAGACGGTGCCAAATGCGACACAGCACGCGCAACAATGGACTTATTGAGAGGCGAGTTCGGTGAACATTTTATTTCACGTTCGGGACCGGTCAATTGGCCGCCTAGATCGTGCGATTTAACGCCTTTAGACTATTTTTTGTGGGGGCTATGTTAAAGCTCATGTCTATACAGACAGTCCCGCTTCAATTGACGCATTGGAAGACAACATTGAAGCATTTATTCGTGAGATACCGTACGAAATGTTGGAAAGAGTATGCCAAAATTGGACTAAGCGGATGGACCATTTGAGGCGCAGTCACGGTCAACATTTGCATGAAATAATCTACACACATTAAATTATATGGACCGTACTATCGATTCAAATAAAGATTTCATGCATTTTTCTGAATTTTATGTGCTTTTATACCCTATACCACTATGTGGTTTGGGTATAATGACTTTGTGCTGCTGTTTGTAACAACCAAAAATATTTGTCCTAGACCCATCTTTAATTATACCGATCGAACCAGAATCACTTTCTGAGTTGATTTAACAATGTCCGTCCGTCCGTCCGTCCGTCCGTCTGTGTGTCCATGTAAAGCTTGTAATCAAACTGCAGGTCGCAAATATGAATATATTTTGATGAAATTTGGTATGTAAGCTTTTATAGGCCATGGGATGAACGCTATTGAAATTGGTGGGAATCGGTCCATGTTCAGACCTAGCCCCCATACAAAATACCCATATGAAATCGACATAAATTGCCATAAGATCCAAATTGTCATATAGATCTTACTCTAATTGGGTTTGTATGCGTTCATTATATCCATTAATGAGTAGTCCAAAAAGGATCCCTTTGACCCCATATAGAGCTGCTTCCCGATCTTCACTTAAATCTATTAAAAAACAAAAATATTGCACTGATTCTTCTTAAATTTTGTTTGTATATATTTTTGCAAAATACAAGAGACTTTACCAAACATGATCAGGATCGGTCCATTTTTGGACCTAGTTCCTATATAGATATAGCATCTGATATGAACTTTTTCATATCTGCAGCCAAAAAAATTAATAAAAATCCCACTCAAATTTGGTTTTTGCTTACTTTCTATGTCCAGTTAGTTGGGCCTAAGAGATAGGGTCTCTAAACGCATGGTATAGGGTATCGTATAGTCGGTCTAGACCGACTATAATTTTCTTACTTGTTTTTTTTGGAAAACTTTCCTATAGCTCTTAAAAAATCATTTATATATACATATATACATAATTTTTGTATTAATTTCTCCCTTTTTTTTTTAATTTATAATTTTTGTTTTAATTTAAAATTTTTGTTTTAATTTTTTTTTTTTTTTTTTAATTTTAAAATTAGTTTTTTTTTTTATATTCAGATTTGAATAGAAATGTCATAGGCTATTTCAATTTCGATTAATTTATTATTATTATTTTTTTTTTTTAATTTTTTAAATTCTTTTTATTATTTTTAATTTTTTTTTACTTGATACTTTTTTTTAATTTTAAAGTTTATTTATATTATGTACATATATTGCATTTTTTTTTTTTATTTAAAATTTTTAATTTTCCTTTTATTTTTATTTATTATTACTTTATTTTTCAATATTATTATTTTTTTTAATATTATTTTTCTATTTTTTATTTTCATGTATAATTTTTATTTTTACTTTTCTATTTTTATTTTAATTTATTATTTTTATTTTTTTATTTTTTATTTTATTATTTTATTATTTTTTATTTTATTATTTTTTAATTTTTATTTTAATATTTTTTAATTTTTTCTATTCTTTTTAAATTTTATTTTTTATTTGTATGATATTTTTGGTTTTCTTTTATTTTTATTTTTTTTTTAATTTTTCGTTTTTAATTTTAAAATTTTAATTTTTCATTTATTATTTATTTTTTTTTATTTTTTTTTTTAATTTTTTTTCATTTTTTTATTTTTTTTTTTAATTTTTTTTCATTTTTTATTTTTTTATTTTTTCTTTATTTTTATTTTGTTTTTCTTTTTTTATTTTTTTTTTCCTTTTTTTATTTTTTTTTTTTTCATTTTTTACTTTTTATTTTTTATTTTTAAGTTTTATTATTTTTTTTTTAATGTTCAGAATGTGTAGAAAAGTTATAACAAATTATTTTATTTTTTTATTATTATTAATTTGTTTTTCTCTTTTAATTAAAAAAAAAGAATCCTCAGATTTTTGTAGAAAAGTTTTCATTGCCACTGGCAACAAATTCTTTTGAATCAAAGGAATTTGTTGATACTGCAGGAAACCATAAAATTTTTTACCATTAAAGTTTTTCATATAACACCACCTGAGATTCTGAAGCTTTATGGAAATAAAAATATCTCAGCTTATAAAAATTTCGTACGAAAAATACTTCTGGGGTCTAATCGTTTCATCCGTTATCGAAATTTTTCGATCGAAATTATTTTTTTATTTTCAAACTAAAGTAACACGAATAATTTTACTCTGCCATAGTTAACCAATTCTGTCCCCTAATTAAGAGTAAAAGTGAAACGAGATCTAACGTTTGTCCATCTTCTTTTAATATTGAACCATTATTCTAAGGCATTTAATTGGTTTATTTTTTAATTTTTATATAATTTTTATATTTATATATTTTTTTTAATTTCAAATTTATTTATTTTTTTTTTTCCAATTAAAAAAATCTGAATTTTGTAGAAAATCAATGGTGGAATTAGTTTCAACCAGAAAAAGTTAATGATTCTAAAGAGTTTCATATGAAATACCTCTTAAAAAGGAAATCCTTCAATATTTCTTAACACCCATTTCGTATGAAAGCCATTCTATACGCTGAGGACTTTTATCGTATAAAAACCTTGACAATCTACGGATTATTCATATGATATTAGAACTAGTTTTGTATAGGAAAACCTTTCGATTCTGCTTAATATTTTTTTTATTTTTTTTTTTTTTCAAATAGAGTTTCACTTAGGTTCTGAGGACTTTTGGATAAGAAAAATCATCAGATTCCAAACTCTATTTGATTAAGGAAAACAACCAACTTCTAAGGACTTATTTCATATGAAATGTCATATAATCTTAAGATAACTTTCTCCTATTCTGCTGTTTCACTTAGGCTTCTGAGAGTTTATATCTGCTAAAAAAAAAAACCTGATATTCAGCTCTATTTTCATTTAGAAAAACCATCAACTTTTAAGGAGTTATTTCGTATTAAAGTCCTTATAACTTTAGGACCATTTTGTTGTAGAAAAGTACCGCTGCGGTTTTTGCGTATGAGATTCTGAGATCTTGTTTTGGGAAAAACTAAGATTCTGGGGACCATTAACTTCATCAGAAAAATATGTAGGAAAACATTTTGTATGGAAGTTCTGTTTTCGAATAGAAAGAATCCCACTTCTTTGTTGCGCGTGAAAATACTTTGATTGGGACTTTCTTGGTTAAAATAAACTCAATTATAAAAAAAAAAACTCATATCGGAAAACACTCGAATTTAAAGGAAAAAATTGTTCTTATTACCCTCCGATGATAAAAATTTGTAATAACTCTCCGTTTTTTTTTTTTTTTTTTTTTTTTTTTTTTTTGAGATGAGTCAGATATATATAATCTGATAATTTATTCCATAAAAAGTTTATAGATACTAAGGACTTAATTCATGTTGAAAACGCTCTGATTCTGAGGATTTTCGTCATATAGCACAATCTCCATATGTCGACTCTTCGCGTATAAAAAATTATAAAGATCCTAAAATTTATCACCTAAGATTCTGAAGACAATTTCTTATTAGAAAACCACTCATATTGTATGAAATTTTTAAAGAATTCTCGAGTCTATTTTTTTATTTTGTTTTTTTTTTTACTAATCTTATTCCAAACTTACAGTGATGGTTTCTTTGCCCCTCTTTATAGTTTTATAAAACTGCTTACGGATGCGTCCCTTCGCACCCTTATTGCCATATTTACAGTATGCGGTACCCAGCCAACCCCAAAGTTGACGCTCGGGTAGGAAAGCAGCAATTTTACTGCCCTTCGAATTATTATGTTCAACCATATCGTCACCTTTTGCCTGAAAGAAAATTAAAGAAAATTTAAATGAAATGAAAAAAAAAGAGAAAGATTTCAACAGAAACATACCTCATCCGAAATTTCGGACATTAAATTCGAAGTACTTTCTTCTTCCATATCTAAATGTTCTGTTTTAACCTTAATGTGTGTCGTCGATGAGGAAGTACCACCAACATGTGTTTCTTGTTTAATTCGGGCTAGATGATGATTGCGTTCATCATCATCAGCCATTTGTGAATCTTCGGTTTGAGTATTTTGATCGTCATCGTCATAGTTGGGTTCTTCCTCGTCTTCGGCTTGTTCTTGTTCGGATAAATGATGTGATTGTTCTTGCTGCTGCTGCTGCTGCTGTTGTTGTTGTTGTTGTTGTTCCAAAGCAGACGATATGCGTTCGGTTTTCTTGACAAATGCTGAAGTGGTCGTATCTGACGCATTTGTGTATTTGTTAGAATCCTGCTCTGCTGATACAATACCAATTTCCATAAGATTTCTACGATGTTTCTTGTGTTTCTTTCGTTTCTTATGTTTATGATGTTTACGACTGCAGTCGTTAGCCTCTAAGGAACCATTGACTCCACCGTTAGCGTTCGATGAAACTCCATTGGCCGCCAAACTGTTTGAATTATTTTGGGCTCTCTTTTTCAAACTTTTATTGCGTTTCTTTTCACTACGTTTAGCAGCAAATATTTCCATGGCTGAAGCCTGGTGATAGTCCTTGGCGGAACCATTCATTTTTGGCGATCGCTCGCCATCATGGTCATCATCACCATGTCCAGTATCATTGTGTAATAACTTATTAACATTGGATTTCTTATGTTTGCCTAAAGAGTAGAGGGGATTATCGTTGTACTCTGTGTTGTGTTCGAGTAGTAGTAGTAGTTTATTTATTTTTTTATTTTGGGGAGGAAGTAGGGAGTATTTTAAGGAAAGTAATTTTAAAGAAAAAAAGAGAAATAAAAAGACACAAAATAAGATATTGTTTTTTTGTTTTAAACAAAACTGAGTGTTTTCAAATGAAATGTAGTTATGTTCCAAATATGTATATTTCAAGAAGAGGTTTTCAAAGAGCTAATCCTAAACTAGAGAATCATATTCTCAGGGTTGTAATTATAGCTGACTTTCTCTATGACATTTGACTTTAAACTACATCATTAAAAATTGTTATGAAGAAATTAAGAAAATTTGAAAAGGAAATCAGATATTTCATATAGCTTTGATTTTTTTTTTTTTTTTTTTTTTATTATTATTAACTTTGACCATAATTAGTATGATAATGTGCAAGGTTTATACACTTCCCATAATGTCATGATTTTGGGGAAAAAAAATTTTTTTTTTTTTAATTATTTAATTTGAGTGAACCCGATGTGCGAATTCGATAGTTATGAATAGGCTGCACCTAATTCTCACATCCAATGTTGTGTATTAATTCACGCCAAAAATTAAATTAAACTAATCATATAACACATTATTTGTGAAAACCCCAAAATTGCGAAAAGGATTTATGTAGGCACAATTTTTGTCTGAAAAAGTGCATTTTTATATATATTATTATTATATACATATATATATTATTCTTTTTTTTTATATATATATCTATTATAAATATATAAATAAAATAAATTACTTATATATTTTATTTATTTATTTTAAATATATAAATAAAATAAATTACTTATATATTTTATTTATTTATTTAAAATATATTTCATAAATAATTTTATTTTTGACACTAAAATATTCATCCACCGAACTATAACCGATTTCGGGGGGCTTGCCTCCAATAAGAACAATCGAACACGCGCTGAAGATTGTATTCCCTTGTTTTTTTTTTTTTTTTTTATTTATTTTTTTTTTTAACTTTTTTATTTATCGTTTTTTTTTTTTTTTTTTTTTTTTTTATATATTTAAGTAATCTTTTTTTTTATACATTTATGTAATCTTTTTTTTTATATTTATGTAATCTTTTTTTTTTTTTAATAAAATAAATAAAAATAATAATAAAACAAATTCAAAAAACATTTTAAAAAATATTAAACAAAATAAAAAATTAAAAAAGTATTTTTTAAATTATTTATTTTGATTGTTTGTTTAATTTTTGTGAAAAACGGAAAATTTCCAATTTAAAAAAAAAAAAAAAAGTTTCCACATATATATATATATGTATATATATATATATTTTTTTTTTTTCAAAATTATTTATTTATTTTTTTTATTATTTTTATCCTATTTATATATTGTTTATTTATTTGCAATATATTTTATAAATAAATTTATTTTTGATGCAAAAATATTATAATAAGTCATATTGCGAGTGCGTGATATGAACGGGGTTCATACCCATGGTTTTAATGCCTCCTCGCCCGGAAAAAAACAATTTATTAAATTTTTTTTTGCTCTATTTTTTCTAAATTTTCTGTATATATTTTTTTTTTTTTTTTTTTTTTTTTGTATTTCCTTATTATTTTATTTTATTTTTTTTTTTTGTATTTCTTTAATCCTATTTTCATTTACAGAAAAAAATTAAATAAAAAAAATAAAAATATTTTTTTATATTTTCTTATTTTTTATGTATTTTTTTTTTATTTTTTATATATATTTTTTTTTTTAATATTTATATATTTTAGTTTTTATATTTTTGCTTATTTTTTATAATTTTATTATGTATTTATTTATATTTTTATTATACATATCTATACAGTGTACGACAAAACATATGCACGAACTTGTGCTTACTATCATATAGCTTAATTGTGTTACGTTTTAATAACACAAGACATAAACCAAAATAAAAATAAAATAAAACAGAAGGAAAGCATATTCAATATACAAAACAATGCTTTTTGCTCGCGACAAAACAAAAGCATGAAATAATAGATATTTATACATTCTTCTTTAAATGTAAAAGAACAATTACCGTTAAATAATAAAAAATATTTTTTAAACTCTATCTTTTAACCATATTCCCCGTCATCCAATTGATCTGAAACTTGGCCCTTAGTCTTTTTGTGACTATAGATTAATTTTGGGTTAGTCACGCACAGTCATGAAGTGCTTTAAAACACATTTCACCTTATCCCATCGATATAAAACTTGCTCGATAGACTGGCCGTGAAAAACGATTAACTTTAACATAGTCACGCTCAGTCACGCATAGTCACGCAGTCATGGGGAGATTAAAACCTCACTTCCACTCATCCGATCGATCTGAAACTTTGTCCATAGACTTGTGGCCAAAGATTAATTTTAAGATAGTCACGCACAGTCACGCATTGTCGTGCATAGTCACGGAGTGATTTAAATCCCATTTCCCTTCATACAATCAATCTAAAACTTGGTCCATAGACTTGTTGTCACCAAATATTAACTTAAAGATAGTCACTCATAGTCACGCCCAGCCACGGAGTGATTTAAACCCCATTTCCCTTCATTCAATCAATCTGAAACTTGGTCCATAGACTTGTCACCAAAGATTAATTTAAAATAGTGACGCAAAGTCACGCACAGTCACGGAGTGATTCAAAACTCATAAGGAAAGAAAGTTTTAATAATTTTTTTTTTTATGGGTTAGAGAAAATTTTCTCGTGTTCTGATCTTTCAGAGTCATTGGTCATATTTTGCAATATTTTAATAAAAAAAAAATTGTTAAAAACAAATAATCGGTACAAGTAAAAGAAAAAATTATAAACGTTGCATTGCAAACAAATTTGGAATAAATCAGAGTGAGATTTCGCGTATTATTAGCCATTTCCGTACTTCAGGCTCATTGATTCCCACACATAAAGGTTGTCGGCCGCGGAAAACTAGCATATGGGACGACCAGGCAATACTCTGATTAATAGAAAAGGATCCCCTTATATCAGCAAGGTCTATTGCAAACCAATTGCAAGTAGATGTTGCAATAAGATCCATCCAAAGACTAGCTGTTGAAGGTAGGTTAAAATCACACCGAAGTGCAAAAAAAACATTTATTTCCGCCAAAAATAGACTAACTAGAATGGAATTAGCAAAACAACACATAAACTGGAGTACAACTCAATTGAAGACCGTACTTTTCTCTGATGAGTTGAAGTTTAATTTAAAAAATCCTGATGGATTTAGGCTAGTAAGCAGATCTAAAGGACAATGTCTTAATCCTCGGTACACTCAAGGCACAGTAAAGCAAGAAGGGAATGTTTTGGTCTGGAGATGTTTTTCTGGTCATGGGATCGGACCAATTCGTAAAATATATGGCATAATGGATAGTTTCATGTATAACGGATAAGGGAAAACGACCCAAACACACGACTAAAAGCGTGAATGAATGGTTTATAAACAATAAGATAAACTTTTTGAAATGACCAGCACAATCACCTCATTTCAATCCCATAGAAAATCTGTGGGATATTGTAGATCGTGAAATAAATCGCGATGGTTGCAGAAATACGGAGGATGGCCTCTTCTGGGAAGTGGAATTTGCATGGAATGAAATTTTATATATAAGTAAAATTGTAATTTTTATTAAATAAAAAAAATGTGCGTACAAAAAACTGTATTAAAGGTTTAATATGATTTTTTTTTTTTTATATAACAAATTTTGTTTTTTATTTTGTTTTAGTAAATTTAGTTAATTTATTTTATAAAAAACTAAAATAATTCGAAATCCAAATGTGTTTGTAATTGTTATTAAGCTATATTGTATTAGCCACAAGCTCGTGCATGTTTTGTCGCACACTGTATGTATATATTTTGTATTTTTTTATTTTTCTGTATTTTGTATGTATTGTTGTTTTTATTTTTATGATTTTTTTTTAAATTTTTTTTATGCTTTTGTTTTTTAATTTTTATTTATTTTTTTAATTTATTTTTTGTTTATTTTATTTTTTTATTTTAATTTATTTGCTTTTTTTTTTATTTATTTTATTTTTTTTTTTTTTTTTATTTATTTTACTTTTTATTTTTTTTTTTTATTTTATTTATTTTTTTTTTTATTTTTTTTATTTTATTGATTTTACTTTTTATTTTATTTATTTTACTTTTTATTTTATTTATTTTACTTTTTATTTTTTTATTTTTTTTCAATTTTTTCCTATTTTTTATTTTTTTTTTATTTATTTTTTTTTTTATTTTTTTTTTATTTTTTATTTATTTTTTTTATTTTTTATTTATTTTTTTTTTTTATTTATATTTTTATTTTTTTTTTTTATTTATATTTTTTTTTTTTTTTTTTATATTTTTTATTTTTTTTATATTTTTTATTTTTTTTTTATTTTTTATTTTTTTTTTATTTTTATTTTTTTTTTATTTTTATTTTTTTTTTTTTATTTTTATTTTTTTTTTATTTTTTTTTTTTATTCATTTTATATTTATGCCGATCAGTTGTTGAAAATGCAATGTAAAAAAAAGTTTTTTTTTTTTATTTCGGCGATTTTATAATATTTTTCGAATTTTTATTATTTTTTATATTGATTTAATTCGATTTTTTTATATTTTTTTTTATTTTTTTAATTTTTTTTTTTTAATTTTTTTTTAACTTTGTTTTAATTTGTATTTATTAATTTCGGTGGTTTTGTAATATTTTTCGAATTTTTATTATTTTTTATTTTGATTTATTTTTAATTTTCTTATTATTTTTTGTATTTTAATTTGTATTAAGTTTTTTTTTTTTATTTGTATTAACTAATTTTTTAATGTGTATTAATTATTGTTTTCACTTGTATTAATTTTTTTAATTTATATTATTTTTTTAAAATTATATTAATTTTTTTTTAATTAAAAAAAATAAAATTTTTTTATTTATATTATGTTTGGCCAGATATTTTCTTTGTTGTATTTTCAATGAGCTAATGTGACCTGATTCATTTAAAGTAGGCAAAATATCTACGAAACGTTGGGAAAGGAAAAATTAAAATGCAATTTTAATTACTTTTAAATGAATCAGGGTTACATTAGCTCATTGAAAATACAACAAAATAAATTTTTTTTTTTTAAATTTAAAAAAAATTAATTTTTTTGATAAATTGTATTAAAAAAATTTTTTTTAATTTGCAATAATTTTTATTAATTTATTTATTTTATTTTTTTTTTATATATTTCGTTATTTGAGGTCTGGTAATTTTTCGTGTTTTTTGACTGATAATTCATTTGAGCGATTTTTTGTTTTTATTTTTGTACGACTCGGCCTACTGCCGAATTCCACCTCAACTTGAACTAAAATGTGACGTGGTGGAAACATTTGGTTGATTCGTAATAACCATGAGTTGGGTCTGACTACCTTGTTTTGAAATTTCAACTGGTTTTTACATTAAAAAAAAAATAAATAAAAGACATAGAGGGTTGATTCTTGGTCTATCGAAAACCTAAGTATAGTCACATCGGGTTCATTCTCAAAAAAAAAAAAAAATTAATTGCCAAATATAAGTTTCTTCTGTATATACTTTAGGCAAAAAATCTGGCTTGATGGCAAATTTTAGAAAAAGAGAAACTTTAGAGAAATTAATAGTTCTAGTCATACACAAGTAAGTTACTGTTCAAAAAGATCCTGATTAACAAATTTAAAAATTGCGGAAAAGTTTTTATCAAATATAATTCCCATGAGATTCTCTTGGATCCTCTTCTTGTTGATTAGTGAGTGGAATTCTGTAACTTTTAAACGACAAAACTCTGAAACTGAAACAAAATTTAAATTTTGGTCCTGACTTTAGTAGAGAATTCTGCTTTTGAGCTCAATGTCGTTACGATTAATTATGAAAAGAAATTATATCTAATGAAATTAATTTTGAATAATCAAAAAAAAAAAAAAAAAGTTGCATATGTTAAAATGGAATGGCTTTCATGCATTTTCATCATTGTCAAAACCCCATCGTCTCAACTATATGTTCTGTTCTTACACACTTACCAACTTGCGGATAATTGCTGAGTAGTAAACGAATATTTTGTAAGCGGATCCTGCCGCTATCACCATCGTCAAATTCCACGCTAACAAATTCTTGTGATGTGATACCATCATCGGAAGACTCACTTTCTATGGCTCGGCCGGGATACAAACAGCGGTATTGTTGACTCCAATAGGCGCACAAACGAGTGCCTACCGGTACGTCCTCAATTGTTTTAGGAGCAAACTCAAGAATCTAAGAAATTCCATAAAAAATAATTAAATTCAGTTTTCTTTAAGAGGTTAAATACAGGGCGTCCCAAAAAATGATTAGTCTATTCACAAACTTAAAAAAATATTTCACTTAGTTTTTTGTGCGCATTCTTTCTCGTATTCTCATTTTTATTGTATTCCACCCAAAATTAGTAAAAGTGGTGACAGGTCTGGGAAATAGACTGGATATTCTACAGAACTTCTTCGTCCAAGCCATTGATTGCGATGATTGTCCTCAAAATCAGCTCTTACAACAAAATGTGGATTTAAAATTCGCCAACTCCCAAATGAGTCGCACAATGTATATATTTTTGGAACACCCCGTATACCAGCTATTACCTTAAATACATTTGGAATTACTTACCGTATCCTTGAAAATCTCTTCTCGCGACATAATATGTGATTTATTGCCTCTTTCCCCATCCAAAGTAATAGCATAGACATCGGGTGGCAGTAATGGCTTCATAATGCCCGCATAAAAAAGTCCACCCATATCGGTAAGAACGCGACTCTCTGAACGATACAAATGTTCTTGAGTCAACATTAGCGAACGATCAATAGGATTCTTTTTACGAGGTTTGACAACACAATATTTTTGTTTAATATTTTCCGAATCGGAGGTGTTGGAACGATTAGAACGATGATTATGTTCGCTGCCATGTTCTGGTCGATTATCTTCTTCATGATCTTCATCATTGGCATCGTTATCTTCTTCGGCACCACTTGAACGACGCGACGATGTCCTGGCTAATTTAGGTTCTTTACACACAATTGCATGCGACAGTTTCTCGGAAGAAGCATGTTTTTGGCCCAAGCGTAAGATGCCGTTGCCAACTGTTGCAGCACCATTAGATGTTGTACAACCCGTGGAACGTTGATCTAGTGAACTGGGTTCTAATCGCAGAGGTTTGTAAATAGGTGTTGTATTAGTGGTGGTAACGCCCGTAGAGATGATATTTTCATTTTCTAGCTCTAAATCGGGTGGAGGTGGGAATTGAGGATGTGTATTGTTGAGGTGGTGGTGGTGGTGATGATGATGACTTTGAGACTTTGTTGAATCGGTAGCAAAGCGTATAAAACTAGACGGAGCCAAATAGCTGGTGTTGCTTGATGTTGTTGTGGACGTATGGCTGTTTGAGTTGGTGGAGAATTTACCAAACTTATAATCACATAGCGGAGATGAGGATAGTGCTGTAGTTGGCACAGTTGCTGCTGAAGATACTGCTCTCTCTGATGCGGCCATCGACAGAGCCGAGTTTGCCACCAGCGAAAGTTGTTGAGCAGCTGCTTGTAATTTCGAACATTTCTTCTTCTTTTTATTCTTCGAAATTTCATCCAATTTACGTTTCTTTTTACGGTACTGCCGTGTAATATCGGCCAAACGCATACGCATATTGGACTCCATAATGCCAAAGATTTCTTGAGGTGTCGGCCATTTGCCCATGCGTTGCAAATTCGGATCTACACAATTTTGAAAGGCACTTTGAAGTTCCTGCTGCAGCTGCGGATCATCAAAGTCCAGGTCGGCTTGTTGGGCTTCAGTCATTACCTTGTGACGTTTCTTTTCCTTGGAATCCTTCTTTTTATTTTTCTTACCACATTTTTGCGATTTTTTACTGCTGCCACTTGCACTGCCTCCGTTGGCATTAGACGTTGCCGAAGATTTTGATGATTTGGAATGTTTGTGCTTTTTACGTTTCACCGGTTGATCCGCTTGATGATCAGTTAAGTGAGTTGAAAAACTGGTGCCACTGGTAATGGTGGAAGGCAATTCCAATGTTTCCAAAGATGGAAACGATGAGTTATGTTCGGGCATATTAAATGAGGACGTAGATGGTGGTTTCACAAATGTGAGTTGGGATTGGGGTTGAGGTTGTGAAAAGGAGGAGGAGGAAGCGGAAACGGAGGCGGCGACGGAAAACTGAAGCGGTGAGTTGCAAGTGGAACTTTTAAAAAGACCATTTGTAGCATTTAAGGTGGTACTTTGTACCTCCTCTTCTTCTTGGATTCGTTGCTCGGCCAAAGCACACAATAGCTTCAAACCTCCCAGGGGCTCCACATCCTCGCATTGTGTCAACGAGTTGGGCGTCGCTAGTGGCGGTGTAATCATACGATGAACTTGTATCTGTGGAGCTGGCGAAGCTGCAATTGTTAAATTTTCGTTGTGCAGTATCAGAGAATGATGCGGATCACTAAATTGTCTTTCCAATTCCATATTTGAATGATGTTCCGCTGCTACTACATGGCACATGCGTTGTTCATTTATAGCATCGATTGGCTCTTGTTTTACTCTTATGGTAGAGCACTTAACCAAAGTACTGGTACTGATGTTGGATAACAACTCCAAACCCGTTAAATCTTCGGTGTTGGAGTGAGGAGTTGCGGTACTACTGGTAATAGATGGCGTCACGGACAGATATTCATCATGTTGTCTCTCTTCTCTAAAGGAATCATTAGGCATTCCTGTCACTAGCTGCTGCTGCTTAAAAGGGCTTTTTACAATTTCTTCATTCGTTTGTATAAGGTAAGAAGAACTCTCTACTTGTGGGGTTGATTCATCTAAATGAGTTGATTTTGTTAGTTCTAATGGCTGTTGAGCTTCTGCATCATGATAAAGTTCATCGTTTTGCGTCAAGGGAGGAGTACACTGAGCAGTAGTGCATTGTTCTGAGGTAGCAGAGTTGGCACCAGATCCAACCAAAGCTGCCGGACATTGTGATTGATTAAGTGGACAGGAGGAATTCTCATCTTCACTACAAACTGGTGTATCAGTTTGTATATTAACATCTTGCATTTGCGGTGGAGGATTTTGTGAAGAAGCAATGGCATTAGGAAGAGCAGGATTAACGACACGTGGTACTCCCACCACAATTTGGGGTGATGTAGCGGTATCCAAGTGTTGGCTCTTGAATTGTAAGCCCGACATATCATCGCCCAACGGCGTGGGAGGACCTATAGTAGCGGTTAAGGTTGTCGGAGTATTGGAGGCACCACATTGCAAATAGTTGGTATTTGCACTACTTAAAGGAGTTGAGGAGACGGCCATGGATGTTAAAGGGGTTGCAATATTGGGTGAATTATGCGGCGGGTGAGTACCTGTTACACGATTTAGATTAGAAGATAGATTGAGCAATGTTGGTGTTGGTGAGGAGGTTGTAGCAGTTTGAAATAGTAATTGAGTCTGTAAATGAGGTGTGGAAGCGGCGGATACTGCTGCTGCCAGAGCCGCCGATTCCATAGTAGCTGAAGTGGGTGGAGTCGGTAAACGCATCAAATTTAAAGCTTGTGTAGTAGTTGGAGTAGTTAGTTCCAATAAATTCGTTGCATTCTGTGTCGTTGTCATATTTGAATGTTTATCTCTATGATCAAAATGTGCCATGGGAGGTGGACCGTTCATATTGGCGGCCGTTAAAGTAGTAGTGGTGGTCTTTGAAGCTGCTGTCATAAAATCCGCACTACTCCATTCCTCCAACTTTAAAGCAGACGGTGGTATTAATAATGGCTGTGGTGGTGGTGGCAACGCAGAACTATGATGCGCTGGTGTTATCAAAGATTGACCAGGAGCTAAAGCTAACGTATGCGGGCCCGGTAAAGCAGCTAAAGCTTTATGCTTCGTTTGACCTGTGTCATTGATTGAACCACCACCTACACCGCCATTTGCCAAACCAGCCGCAGCTAAACTCATAAAACGTGTTGTGGTTGAACTGCTCGAACTACTCATCGTGGTTCCTGATGATGCACCCGAAGCGTTACCGCCTAAACTTAAATTAATCGAACTACTGGTACTATTCGTTTGTTGATTATGCTGGCACAGTGTGGAAGTAGCTGCTGCGGCTGCTGCAGCGGCTGCCGCAGCTGTTAAATAATTCGAACCCAACAGCTGCAAGGACGTAGCATAGGGCTGTGCGGCTGCAGCCGCTTGTAGCGTCGAATGTGGACTCATGGAAGGAAATAGAAAGTTTGGTGGCGGTTGTAAAGTGGCCGGTGCTGAACCCTGCGGTATGTATGAGGGCCAGACAAAGGCCGCTGCTGCCGCCTGTTGGAAGGGATCTGTGGGTGTACATAGAATTGGATAATTTGATAATCCTTTTTTTGGTATATGGAATTTTTCAATTTTTGTTTTTTATTTATTTTTTTTTTTTTTTGTACAAGCAAGAAACAATGAAAAATAAATTAAAAACGATTTTGAATATTTTATTTTGGCATTTTTTTTTTTTTTTTGACGTAGATGTTGGGTGGTACAAAGATTGGAGTAAGTGTGTTTGTGGTACGACAAATGTGCCAAATGGTAGGAGGTGGGGAGGAAAAAAGAGAGAGTGGATTTAAGCATATTAGTTATATGTCGCATTGATATTTTTGTTTAAATTCAAATAAAAGCAATAAAACGTTTAATATAAGTTGAGATTTGATAAAAAGGTTTTCTGTAGAATTAACAAAACTCTATGCTTAATTGAAAATTTTTTAAAAAGAATACTTTATTTTCAATAGTCCGAGGTAGAGGAGAAGAAAGCGAAAATTTAACATGTGATTTTATGTGAGTTTAGCCCATATAAAGGTTAACAAGTCATAAAACTATAATCGGTCTAGATCGACTATACGAATCCCTATACCATGAGTGGCATTATTATGAATTTGTGTTCCGCGGATAAGAAAAAGTTCATATCGAATGCTATTTTTATATGGCGACTAGGTCGAAAAATGGAACCGATCAAGAACTAATTTTAAAAATTCACTTATTTTTCGTAAAAACATGTACAAACCAAATTTGAGAAAAATGGATTCTATATTTTTTTCTTCATAGAAAAATATATATGAATATCGATTATCGAATATGTATGGGGAGTATGGCTACGAATGGACCAACAAGATTAATGTTTGGACCATTCATAAATCGGTGTAATACACATGCAGAAGCAAAATTTGGCCATGATCTATAAGCAAATCTGGATCTTAAGCCAATTTTATTCGATCCCTCAGAGGTTGCTTCTATCGGAGCTAGGTCTAAGCCTGCACTGATTTTCACCAATTTAATTTTATGCTAATATACAAAATTATATACAAAATTTCATCACAAGATATTCATATTTGCAATCTGTTGATAGTGTACAAGGTTTACAGACAGACATCCGGACAACACTAAATCGACTCAGAAAATGATTTAGAATCGATCGATATTGCAAAAGTTGGATGTAGGGCCTATATTTTTAGTAGTTTTAAAGATGGGCAAAAATTAAGTATATGGTATAGAAATCATCACCCAATGTTTGTGTTCGAACATCAAGGAGCTCGGGTACCAATATAAGATTCTAGAACTAAAAATTATGTGCTGAAAACATGAGGCAAACTTCTGCCGCTTAAGTTATTTTTTATAATTTACTAAAATTAAAATAATTAAATTTAATGGAATCGATGGAATTTTTAAGAACCTTTTTCGGTAAATGGATATATATATATATATTATATATTTTTTATATATTCTGTCTTCTTCAGGTCAGAATGAGTCAATATTTCAAAACACAAAAATAAGTGCAAATACGATGGCGAGTCCATAAGTCTTTACGAAGATATACACAAAATCTGATTTTTGGATTAACTATTTTTATTTTTCAACATATAGTCCATTTCGCTCGATACATTTCGTCCAGCGATAATCCAACTTTTTTTAAGCCCTCCGCCCTATTTTCTTCAAAATAGTCTGCAGTTGCAGATATGACTTCCTCATTCGACTCGAATCTTTTTCCGCCCAGCCATTTCTAAAGATTTGTTAACAGGAAAAAGTTACTGGGAGCCAAATCTGGAGAGAATAACGTGTATGCGAAAACAATTCGAATTGCAACTCGAGTATTTTTGCCATCGAAATTGTCTTGGTGGAAGATCTTTTTTTTCTAAATGTTTTTTATTTATTTCTTCGTTTAATTGTCCCAATAATGATGAATAATATTCTCCATTTATTGTATTTCCTTTTTCCCCTTTAAGTAATTAATGTTGATAATTCCCTGGACATTCCAAAAATTTTTGATTATAATCTTATCAGCCGACTTCCCTGTCTTTGCTTTCTTTGGCGTGGATTCACCTGGTCAAATCCATAGCTTTGATCGTTTTTTCATTTTTGGCGTATAGCGATGAGTCCGAGTTTCATTAAAAATCATGTATCGGCTAAGAAAGTGCGAAAACTCGGCTCTCATCTTGCCGATAGCTTTCTCACACCCAATTTGCCATTCTATACTTAAATCATTGTACCTTATGATATGCTCGTGACCTCAACTGGTTCTCGCACTTTCGGTCACTTAAAACTATATCGTAGATTTTATCGATGATTTCCGAAGTAACTGATTTCAGGTCTTATAAATGCAGGTGCCGATCTGCCATGGACTTTGTCTAACCAATCTTCTTTTTTTTTTTTTTTTTTTTTTTTGGTGTTTTATCTTTCCAGTAGAAGTGTTTGAAGACAACCTGAAGTTCATTTTTCAAAAATAAAAAAAATTTTCTCAATCACAGGATTGTTTAAAAAATACTTAATGGCCAATTTGTCTAAAAAAATTACCAAACCTTTTTTGCAACTTCACAATTTTCAAAAATCTATATGATTTATAAAGACTTATTGATTCACCCTCGTATCTGTTTAGTACTCTTAAAAACATTTGAAATGCTCAGAGGTCGATGCAGCGCAGATTTAAATAAGCAAATAAATTTGTTTTCTAAGAAAACCTTTTTTCTTTAAGCAGATTGTCTACATATTTATTACAGTATTCCAACAAAAATAATAATAAAATATAAAAACAACTTACCCAATGACGTTGCTGTTGCTGGCAATAAAACAACTTGACCACGACTTGCCTCTCTTGAGTATTGTAAACCTACTGTAGCGGGGGACATGGATATCACGGATTCAAGAGGAAGCGCATCTATAAATAAGAAAATAATATTTTGCCGATCAATAAAAATCAGTTGTTTTTAATTGAAGTGAATTAATTACTTGAATATTGCCAAAATGTTGATGGAGCTCGATTAACACTTTGTAAACTGGCCGCATTTGCTAAAGCCAATTCATCAGCAGTAGCAGAACTGGTCATTAAGTCACCATTTCCAGTAAAATAAAAATTGCCACAACCAGCGCCAACACTACCTGTAATTATATGAAGTTAGGCAAAAAAAAAAAAGGAGAAGAATTAATAACTTGTTTATAATTTCTTCGGAAACTGCGGTTTTCCTTTAGAATTTGGGGTTTTTTCTTAAGAATAAATTCTCAGAATCAAGCGGTTTATGTAAAGGATAAAGTCATCAGAATATTAGAGTATTTCTCTAAGAAAAAGTCCTAAGACTTAAACGTTCTGCTTAAGGCAAATAACCTGTTTTTTTTTTTTTTTTTAGGTAAAAGTTTGCAAAATCTGTCGTTTCTTCTTGAAGACAAAATTCTCAGAATCTGATGGTTTTTCTTTAGGAAAAAGTTCGCAGCATTTAATGATTTTTCTTTAGGAAAAAGCTCTCAGCATCTGAATGCTTTTCTTTAGGAAAAAGTCCCATAGCAAAGTCTGTAGCGAAAATTCTCCACAATAAAAAAGGGTTATTTTTCTTTTGAGGAAAAAGAAAAAGGCAAAAATCCTTACAATCTGAGGTTTTCATTAGGAAAAAGTTCTGAGAAACTAACCTTTTTCTTTAGCAAAAAAGTTTTAATCATCAGAGGGGTATTTTTTAGGAGAAACTCCTTAGAATCAAAGATTTTTTACGGCAAAAAACCTCTCAATGTGAGAATTATATTAAGGAAAAATTACTCAGAATAATAGGGTTCTTCTTTAGGAAACAGTCCTCAAAATCGCAGGATGTTTTCAGTAGGAAAACTTCCGCAGAATCTTGAGGGTTTTCTTTAGGAAAAAGTCCTTTCAATTTGACAGTTTTACTTCAGGAAAAGTCCACAAAATATGACGATTTTTATTTAAGAATAAGTCCTCAGAATCTGAGAGATTTTTCATTAGGAAAAAGCCTACTGAATCTGAGGGGCTTTCTTTAGGAAAAAGGCCTTACATTTTAATAGTTTTACTTTGACAGTTTTTCTATAAGAAAAAGTCCACAGAATCTCAAAGATTTTTCATTAAGAAAAAAGCCTACAGAATCTGAGGGTATTTCTTTAGGAAAAAGTCCTTTCAATTTGACAGTTTTACTTCAGGAAAAGTCCACAAAATATGAGGCTTTTCTTTAAAAAAAAAAAAAAAAAGTCCACAGAATCTGAGATTTTTCATTACGAAAAAGCCAAATGTAGCTGAGAGTATTTCCTTAGGACAAATGCTTTCAAATTTGACAGAAAAGTTCTCAAAATATGAGGATCTTTTTTTAAGAAAAAATCTTCAGAATTTGAGATATTTTTCATTAAGAAAAAGCCCACTGAATATAAGGGTTTTTCTTTAAAAAAAAAAAAAAAAAAGTCCTTCAACTTTGATAGTTTTACTTAAGGAAAACACCTCACAATATGAGGATTTTTCTTCAGGAAAAAGTCCTCAGAATTTGGAGGCTTTTTCATTAGAAAAAAGTTGCAAGAAACTAAAATTTTTGTCTGCACAAAGTTTTCATCAGCAGAGGGGTTTTCTTTAGGTAAAAGTCCTTAGACTCAAAGGTTCTTTTGAAGGAAAAAATCCGCATTATCTGTGGATCTTTTAATCTGGTAAAATAATCAAAATCCAAGAGTTTTTTTCTTTAAGAAAAGTTCTATGCAACTGTGAATTATTTCTATAGGAAAAAGTCCTTCGAATCTGATGGGTATTTCCTCTGAATTTAAAGATTTAGAAAAAATTGCTCTGTAGCAAAATGTCTACAATTAGTGGGCTTTTCTCAGAAAGAGTACTTGGTCTGAAACGCTGTTCCTTAGGTTATTTCTTTGGGAAAAAAATCCTCTGAATCTTTTTTTTTTTTTTTATAGGAAAATTTTTCACCATGAGGACAAAGTACGTTGACTCAAAGGTTCTTCTTAAGCCAAAATCCTTTTTTTTTTTTTTTTTTTTTTTAAGGAAAAAATTTTCAGAAGCTAAGGGTTTTCCTTTAAGAAAAAGTCGTTAAAATCATATATGTATATATATTTTTTTAGCAAGCAGTCTTCAGTTAATGAATGAATAAAGTAAATACTTAGTTTAAAAGTTTTTTCTATTGCAGAAAAGTCTCCACAATTAGGGGAGAAAGGTCATCCGAGCCTGAGAGTTAATACTGAGAAAAGTCTCCACAACCACAAGTAACTCTTAATAAAATAATCCTCAGAATCCAAGAATTTTTATATTTCCATAAACACTTCAAATAAGTGATTGTTTTATATTGCAAAATGTTTTTGAATCCTCAGAGTCTGAGGCTTTATCTATAAGAGGTCTGAGGGTTTCTCTATAGAAAACTGTCCCCGCATTCTTAGGTGTTAAAGGCATAAAACATTTTTTATAGAATAATTTCTACGAATCTAAAGTTTTTCCATAAAAAAAAGAGACATTTTAATACAAGGTTTAAGATTCAAAAATATCCTGTTAAAGTTTATTTTTGTACAATAACAATTTATCACGAAAAATATTATTGACAGAGACAGAAAGTTATGCTTTAAATATATATTTATAGAAAGCCTATAAATATACTTTAAATTTAAAATGAAAACAAAAATGATATACTTATTATACTGTTATAAACACACACTCTTACACAAGGTACTCCTAGAATAAAAAGAATATTCCCGCGTTTTGACAACGTCTAACATTTTAAGAGTTCCAAGAGCCACAAAATATTAACAACAATAAAAATACAAAATTTCAAAAGAATTATGGTTATTCTTTACCAAGGAAAAAAACGTGATTCTTTACACAATAATTACACAATAAATAATGACGTCAAATATAATATTTATATTGTAAGTAAAAGAAAGCTCTTTCATAGACCCACATAAACACTTGCATTCCCACTTACATACACACACAATAAAGTAAATCCGTTTTAATTCTAATTTTAACTTGAATTTCACAATATTTATATAATAGATCTTTTTTTTTTAAATTATTAGAAAAATTCTATTAAAAATTTAATAATTTGTTAAATGAAAACTTTAAGAGCGCGACAAGGAAGTAACAACAGCAGACAACATTTTCTTCGAACCGCTCAACCTCAACTGTAATTGTGTTTGTCCGTGTGTGTGTATCTTTATCATAAACACTACAACAACGTATTATAAGCTGATGAGCGCAAAAATCAAATGACCTTGAACTATTTTATTAAAGCTGCCAGCAAGAAATACCAGCAACGACAACAACAACAGAAACAACAGCAGCAACATACATATAAATGTGTTTTGTTGTTGTGAAAGGGCTCCACTGTTGTTTTAAGTGTACGTGTATGAATGTGTATATGATTGTGTGTGAGTGTTTGTGTGTGTGTGTGTGTGTGTGTGTAGGATTTAAGTAAGTTTTCAATTTGTAAATTGTTGTTGTTAACAATTATTGGTTTTCCTTTGAAATTATAATTAAATTGAAAAAAGAAAACTTTTGACTTTTGTGAAATTTAAAAGCAAACATACATATCGAGGACTTCATGCCAAAAGGGCATATCGATCATAAGAATGTATGGACATTTTTAATTAAGAGATTCTCAATATAAATATAAGGATTGCACTCATAAACGAAGTGGCCGATTTTAATGAAAATTTAATTTAAATTTAATTTAACTAAAAACGCTTTTCAAATGCATAACGCATTGAAGCTTTTTTCATTTAAACGTGACCGTATTTTTGTGCAGAAAATCCCGGCAGCCGAAAATGACCTTTCTAATATGACATTTGTGGGTTTCATGGATCCTTTCATATCATCAAAGAACGTCATTTCCCTTTCGATAATTTTAGTTACATCTCCTAACATTCTTTACTGTAATCCTTGTGGATCTACGATACTTCAATTTGCTTTCTCTTGTATAGCTTGGTGTGAAATCTGGAAGGTTGTGAAACCTGGAAATCTTCTTCTATAATCTGTGTTTTTAACAAAATTGTCATAATTTTAATTACAAGGACTCATCACCAATTTTAAAACAGTTTTTTTTATATATATATGGGGGATTTCATATCAAGTGCATCAACTTTTGGAACCGATGTCTTCCGATCGGGATGAAATTTGCACCAAGGTTAGTCCTATTGGATAGTAGTAAAGACACAATTTTTCAACAAGATCGGTCCAGATCTCTCTGAGTTAGAGGGGATCAAAATTTGACATTTTGGCCAAACAGGTGTTTTTTCTCATCCATGTAACTTATTACCTATTGTTCTTAGAAAATTTTCTCCCAAAGAGTTTAGATAGCTATTTATTCAATATTTCGGAAAAATATACTTAAAAAAAAAAAAAATTTGTAGACTTTTTTTTTTGCCAAATTAAAGCATTTTTTGCCTATTTTTCAAAAAGGGCATTTTTTTTTTTTTTTTTTTCATAAGAAAGCTTAGGATTTTTCCTTTAAGAGCTTTTTGGTGGCTTAGTGGGATGGGAGTGGGATATCTATCAAAATAAATGTTTTGTAACTCAAGACAACGGTTTTTCAATTTTTCACAAATGCACTATTTTGAATTTTTTCCTATTTGTGTCTAAAACCTTACAAATAAAACTTATACTGAGAAACTAGACAAACTAAACTTTCCGAAGGTATACAACATACCTAACTAAAACTTTATACCCTCGATACTGTAATACTCAGAATATGTTAACCTCAGGAAAAAATCGCTTTTTTTCTATAGAAATGTTGAAAAATTATTATTTTTTATTTATTTTTAATAATAATTAAATTAATGTATAACAATAATAATATTAAAAATAAAAAGATAAATAATTTATTAAAATTTAATTTTAATTGCATTAGATCCATTTATATCATAGCTATTTTTATACTTAATTTATTGTAGCTGATGAAGTATTTAAGTCTTGTAAATTTTTAAATACCCAGTCTTTCATCCAGCCTTTTTGTCGCCTTTATTTACTGCGTTTTTTTGTCAATCCTTTCTTGGCGTTACTAGGTTCAGCTGTTGATTTCGCTGCTGGTTTATTTGTTGTCTTTGGAAGAAAAACTATTTTAGTTTCTTTACAATAACTCTTTGCCCAATGGAATAAAGCAGTCGCATTTAAGATGCGATCTTGATGAGAGCACTGGAGGCTATACTTCGCTGCATTTCTTTTAAGGTTTGCTCCAATACCATCACATGCTCGCTCCTTTACCATGAGCAGTAGGATGAAAATGCCACTCAGCTGGCATTCCAAAATCTTGTTCATGGGCCATAAGATTAGCCAATCTACCTTTGTTTTTGAAATGTTGACGAGCTCCGTCCGAAACGTAGTATACCTTCTTTACTGTAAATTTAGATTTTAGAAATTTTAGCATTCTCTTCTGGTACTCATAAACTGCAACGGTATCATGTTTTAAATCGTCGGATATGATTGCCATACTTTTGTGTTCCAGTTTTTCATCTTTCATGTAGTAAATAACTACTGTGAATATAGTTGCCTGGTCGTTATTGAAGTGGAATTCTTGTATGGCATCCTGAATAACATATTTATAGTTTTCTGCGAATTCATATGAAATAACGAATTCACCAGACTTCAAATGTATCTTCAAATCCTTGAAGAATGAACATTGCTCTTTGACTAAAAAGTCATGGTTTCTCAAGTTTAGCAATCCTGTACACATTTCTTCCACAAAATCATCCACATTTAAAATGATTGTTTTCAATGTGCATCTGTCAGTCTGAATCCAAGAATCAAATTTGATCTCCTCTATATATTCTCGATCTAAAGAGTTGATTAAATTTTCTTTGATGAATGTGGTTTTCGGGCAATTGGTACATTCACCTAAGTGGCAAGAAGTTGTTGTATTAGGACACATAGTCAATTTAAGGCAATCGCGGTAATCGTGCAAATCTTCTGCCGAATCATCTGTTAAATACTTTAAGTTGATTTCCTTCAACATCAGTTTAACATTTTCATGGTAAATTTGGGTTAATTTCGTGAAGCCAATTCTAACATCCTCGTGTTCAGATTGAAATGTTGCAAATAACTCTTTCAGGTTACAGATAACCAATCTCTTCTGTTATGTTATGAAGGTATGTTACATACCTTCGGAAAGGTTAATTTGTCTAGTTTCTCAGTATAAGTTTTATTTGTGAGGTTTTGCACACAAATAGGAAAAAATTCAAAATAGTGCATTTGTGAAAAATTGAAAAACCGTTGTCTTGAGTTACAAAACATTTATTTTGATAGATATCCCACTCCCATCCCACTAAGCGACCAAAAAGCTCTTACAGGAAAAATCCTAAGCTTTCTTATGAAAAAAAAAAATGCCCTTTTTGAAAAAAAAGGCAAAAAATGCTTTAATTTAGCAAAAAAAAAAAAAAAGTCTACAAATTTTTTTTTTTTTTTTTTAAGTATTTTTTTTCCGAAATATTGAAGAAATAGCTATCTAAACTATTTGGGAGAAAATTTTCTAGGAACAATAGGTAATGAGTTACATGGAGAGAAAAAACACCTGTTTGGCCAAAATGTCAAATTTTGATCTCCTCTAACTCAGAGAGATCAGGACCGATCTTGTTGAAAAATTGTGTCTAAGCTACTATCCAATAAGACTAACCTTGGTGCAAATTTCATCCCGATCGGAAGACATCGGTTTCAAAAGTTGGTGCACTTGACATGAAATCCCCCATATATAAAATTTTATTTGCTTTCAATGTACATTACAATTTAATAACGTTGGTCTCAGCGCCGAGAAGGCATTATTGAGACGAGCTGGCAATAATATATTACACTAGCTGAGTCCGGTCCGCGTTGCTGGCCCGAAGAAAACATCTGGATTTTATATTGCATCTAAATTTTAATACTGTGCCTTAAATACATTGCGTTTAATAATATTATGAATATGACTGAAAAAAAATATACGTTTTCTTGAATATTTTAACACCAGCGCCACCTACAGGTGAAGAACTTTGTCAGCAACTTTAGTTTTATGTACATAATATATGTTGCGAATTTGAGCTAAATTGGACCGTAAATAAATTTTTTGGGAAAATCTCGACCCCAGCGCCACCTATCAGGTACAAAAAAAAAGTTATGCAAATCGGAGAACCAAAGGAACATATGGTATGAATACGAGGTCGCTAGCATTAGTGGTTCAACAGTTATTAGAGTACCAACATACGCACCAACGTTTTTATATATTAAGATAATTATGTACAAAATAAAATTTAAGTTTACATATTTACATTAGAAATTCAAAATTATAGCTTATTTACAGAAGAAGCGTTTCAAGGTTTTGGAACAATAATTCTTTAAGATTTAATTTAAAAATTGAAATTCTATTTGTTGCTCTCAAACTTGCTGGTAGATTATTATATTTAGAAATTCTGCTGTGTTCGATACGTTGCTTCGTGGTTTCTAGTCTACACCTTGCCATTCTGTTGATTTCTTGTATTAAAAGCAGATTGGTTCAAAACAAAGTTTATAGTATATATATATGTACATAAATACCTGATACTCATATAATCCATGGATCGGTAATATTGTCTTGCAAATATCACTATATAGAGAGATTGTTGAAAATTCAATTGGTAAATTGTAAACTATTTTCAATGCTTTATTTTGCATCCTTTGCAGAGTTTTTAGAACCGTTGTATTTTTATCATAGCTTGATTTCATCTTATACAATATGCCAATAGCTGGAGCTATCTTCGATTTGACTTCGGATATATGCAAATCCCAAGAAAGATTACTTTGTAATGTTATTCCTAAGTACCATACAGCATGTGTTTCATTAATTATATTACCATCAACATAAATGTTAAAATTTGTGTTTATTGAGTTAGAATGCGGCCTAAACCGAACCAACTTTATTTTGTCTGCATTAAGTACTAATTTGTTCAAAAATCAGGGAAACATCCCGTTCCATATACGTTTTCAAAACCAAGTCATATTTGTATGGATAAAACAGACATACGTCATCTGCAAACATGTACTAACGACCCCTTAGGTTCAAATTACTTATATCTATATATATAAAAATGTAGAGCATTGTGTTTGGCATTGATGTTCTCTGTAATGCCTGAACCGATTTCAATTCTGTAAACTTCTCATGAAAGGTGACGTCAATACCAAGGTTTTTATGTATCCTTCCGGGAGGGGCAAAAAGAGGAAAAGTCTCCCCCTTTACGGATCTTCTAAACTACTTATCCGATTTCAAAATTTCTTTCACCAGTTGAATGCTTCGTTATCACTGAGTGCTATAGGCTATCCTTCCGGGAGGGGCAAAAAGAGGAAAAGTCTCCCCCTTTACGGATCTTCTAAACTACTTATCCGATTTCAAAATTTCTTTCACCAGTTAAATGCTACGTTATCACTGAGTGCTATAGGCTATCCTTCCGGGAGGGGCAAAAAGAGGAAAAGTCTCCCCCTTTACGGATCTTCTAAACTACTTATCCGATTTCAACATTTCTTTCACCTGTTGAAAGCTACGTTATCACTGAGTGCTATAGGCTATCCTACCGGGAGGGACAAAAAGGGTAAAAGTCTCCTGGGTTTCCTCTCAGCAAACTCAATTTTTAAAAACACGAAATTAAATTTTGATTTATTTAATTTCAAACGAATAAAATCTCTCATTTGAATTAATAGATATTGGAAAAAGTGGTAGTCAGTCTACAATTTCTAACAATTTTCCAAATACATTGTGTATCAATTTATTCCAGTAAAAACATGCCTTTCCGAATACATAACATCAAAGTCCAGTAAAGGGGCATTTTTAATATAATATACTGTACAAACGAATAAATGTAACTTAAATGTCCGCTAACGAAGTAGTGGGTATTAGCTAGTCATTTATAAAAATAGAAAACAGTAGAGGTTCCAAACAGCTTCCCTGAGGCACACCACATTCAACATTTAGCATACTACTTTTAGAATTGTTAATCTGAACAAATTGCCTTCGATTTTTAAAATAACTTTCAAATAACTTCAGCTCTCTTCCAACGACACCATAATATTTCAACTTTTGTATGATTATTCTATAATCAACTAGATCAAAAGCTTTTGTGAAATCTAAGAATAAGCCAGCCACTCCTCACGAACTTTCATCAAGTTCACTACAGATATAGTTAACGGCATTTACCACCGCTTCCTCTGTTCCACAGCCTTTTTTAAAACCAAATTGGTGTTTGTAAGCAAAATTATTGTTATCAAAGTACAACACAAATTTTTGATAAATCAATTTTTCAAAGACTTTATCTATTGTAGAAAGAATTGCCACTGGACGAAATTTATTTGCAGTAGAAGCATTTGAAACTTTAGGGATAGGAATAATTTTACTTATTTTCAAGCATTCTGGAAAAGTTATTGGCGCAATAATATCATTACAGTCCACTATTAATTTTGGCGTAACTCCATCACAATCAGCTGCCTTTTTGATATTCAAACTACTTATAACAATTTTTATATCCTCCGTTGTAACTGGTAGAAGAGAGAAACGATTGTTACTCTGAGATAACGTTCTATGGAGATTAAAATGATCACCTGGAAAAATTTTCGTCTGCTCTCTTAGCTCACGCACTGACTGAGTAAAATATTGATTTAAATTATTAGCTTTAACATTGTCATCAAAAATTGGTATGCCTGCTGAACTGACAATATTTATATCCCTAGTAGGTAGGTAACTCTTCCAAGTAATCACTTCTTGCAGTTTTACACGCCATCTTAATAATTTTACTTATTCTCTTTAATAAATCATCATAATTTTTCCCTTTAGACTTCCGCCGCTTAATTAATACTTTACGTTTAAATAATATTAAATTTTGCAAATTTTTATTAATTTAATTTAGTTATTGAAGTTTTATTTGTGTGATAAAAACATGCTGTAATATTTTTTGTTTGATGCAAAATAGCAAATCTTGAAAGAAAAAAAATATTGCAAAAATCCAATTCGGATTTAAATTGATTAGCATAAAATTTAAAGTAATGTCAGCACGAAAATTGTGCGATTTATAGCATTCACCACGTTTCCAGATCATAATAATAAAATAGATTAAAAAAATTATTTTTGCGATGAAGTTCAGACTTTATGGGGCATCATCTCGAAGCAATCTGCAACAACTACAATAATTTCAAAAAATCTTTTTTTTTTTTTTTTTTTTTTTTTTTTTTTTTTTTTTTTTTTTTGAGGAATGGTCTGGTACGTTAAAAGTCTGTTGGATAGAACAGATTATACCTATGAATATGGCAGCACTGGTTCTTTATCGAATTATCGATAATATTTAGGCTTTATCGATAATTAAAAATGGATATTTTTCACCGATTAATCAGGTTATCGATTTTCCTAGTATCGATATTGCAATCACTTGTTGACAGACTTTCCCTTTAGTATAGGCTACGTAAAATTTCAATCCTAGTAGCTGTGAGAAATTGCCATATCCCTAATCCAGCATTGATACTTGGTTGATGAAATTACGTTTAAGTTTTTTGCCTCGATATTATTTTTGGAGTTTCCATCTGGCACCTTATGCCTTCTATTTCACTTTTCTTGTGAAAGACTTCGAGCAATGGATAGTTTGAGCTGTTTTTCTCTCCGAAATATTCGAATTTTCCTTAAAAAAGTTCAATATATTTCTAACCTTGTCAGTATGGCCGGCTTTCCGGGCTTCTCTGAGTAGAAAGATGTTCTTTATTATTTTTAATAAACCGGAAGAAACTTTTCCTCATAAGCGATTGTTTTCCGTTTCGAAATATTATTAAAATTTCTGATAATTTTTTCACACACTTTTCCCAGACAATTCGTTTTATAGTAAAATAATTCATTTTAAATTTTGGTAATATATGGAAAACATTTTGCAATTTTCTTGAAGTGAAAATTTATGTTATAGATTTTTCGTGCGCAAATCTTATTAATTCTATAATATTGTCCAATACCTGAAATTTCAGCACACACGTGAAACTAGAGAAAACTGTTTACTCAGATTTTAATTGTTTCCAAATTTTCTTTTAATGGACTAAAAAATTTCAAAGATTTAAAGGGTTTTCCAAGTTTAAAGAATCCATCAAATTCATATCAAATGAATAAGGATAATCTCTGCAATTAAAAACAAATTCTGATTAATGTTTCACCAACACAATATGTCAATTATGTCCTTTGTTTCAATAGTTGTTTCCTTCATATAACTACTTGAAAGAATATTTAAGTCATCAAAATTGTTGTCGTAAAAAGGTTCCAAAATATTGTTTGTAATAAAACAAATTCAGATAATTGTGTGACAACTCCAAAGGTATTTTTGCAGCCGTTCAACCGCAATACGGATGAGTTTTTGTCCCATTTTATAATTATGGATGGAACAGTAATCCACTACAACACACCGGAGAGTAAGCAGAAGTTTAAACAATGGAATTCTCCGGGCGAATCGGCGTCGAAAATGGCCAAGGTGGGATTTTTGGCGACAGTTTTTTGGGATGTACGCGGCATAACGCAGTTCAACACATAAAATGCAAACTCCTTCTCGTGTGCGGTTTTTCGAAGTACTTTTCGAAACTAACAAATCCCCATTTCGGTTTTGGCTTAAAACTTAATTTTTCCGAAGAAATTGTAATTATTCTCACGCCTATATCTCGATAACCAATTGGAATTTTGTTATCCTGACTTCGGAACAATAGCTGTAGGAGAATAAAAGTGTAAAAACGAAATAACCCGAAAAAACTGCATCTAGTGCCTCAAAATTGCTAAAATGACGAAATGTTTATCCACAAAGATTTTTTTTAAACGTTATTTCCATAAAAATAAGAAAAAAATTATTAATTTTCCAGCTGTATTTTACATCAATATACACTGAAGTTGATGCTCTCGAAGAAGCCTGTGAAGTTGATGATCTTGGTTTTTTTCGTTTGCGGTTCAGGTCTATGATCTGAATCATCATCATCATCTGAGCTTGATAGCACATTCTCTTTCGGTGTGTCCTTCAAATCTATTGTACTCCGCGACTTCGGTGCCTGCATCTTCATATTGGTATACTTTACGACTCCACCAACAAACTTCTACAAGCAATGCATCCAGCTATTTTCCTTTGTATCGCTTTTCCATTGGCATGGTGGCCTGATGGATAATCCCAACTTAGCCACAATGTAATTCATTTCGCTTTGTGTTAGCGGTTTTGATTCATCATCTTCTACATTGGGCGCATAAGCGGGATCTTGCAAATTGGATGGCAAGGAGAAAAAACTTTCGAGTACCCATGCGGACATAGTCTCAGGACTTGGATGTTTAGATGGTTCGACACCACCAGAGCGTGGTACTGGAAGTGAGACAGTAGAAGCTGCATCATATAATTTTGTCTTCAACTTCCTCTAATTTGTTCCAACAGCATAATTAATGCATGCGTTTGGGTCTTTTACCCAGATTACCGGCTTAGCAAAATGCAAGTGTCCTCTTCGTCTATGAAACCAATGCAAAATAGTGCTATAGCAATTACTGCAGACTCTATTCGATGTGAAATCTTCACGACTTTCGCCACTTCATTGAAATATTGCGTACATGCAAAGTTAAATTCCGGAGTTAACAAATTTTTTCGCTCCTTCTTTCCAACTTTGGGCACTATATGACCACAAACGTAACAAAATTCATTTATTTTTGGGCCCTTGTTATTATCCATATTGAAGCATTAATGTTTCTGCCGTTCACTTGTTATTCACTCTGAACAATGTGTTATTGCCTTGTCACATTAATGACAGCATGCGTCTACATGACATTTGTATTGGATGCTAGAGGTAGTTCTATATGCACTTGCCAATGCCAACAACGCCATCTATGGCAAAAAATTTACACATAGTTGATAAACTAAAATCCCGAATTTTCGATGTAAAATACGGCTGGAAAAAGTAAAAAAAGCATTTTCGAGTATTATATTGTTCTGAAGAATTCTGAATTATATTATAAAATAGATAGAAGATATTTTAGCACTTCTGAGGCAGTAGCTGCAGTTCTTTTGGGTTAGTTTGTTTTCCACTTTTTTTCCGAGATATAGCCGTGAGAAAAATTGCATGCTCTTTGGAAAAATCAAAACCCAAAAAAAAATACACCTGCTGCATAATGGACTACGAAAGGTAAATACTGGTAGATTTTTCACAGCTTTCGGATTAATGCTCGAGGAAATACCGAAGTTGAGTTTAGGACCCAAAATCAAACATAATGTTCAAAAAAGTTCCTGATATAACAAGCTAATGCGGTGCGGCAAAAGAAGCAAGTCATTTGATAGAACGGGCTCTATAAATACCGTCATTTATATGAAGGATTATTTAGAGTAGTGAAAGGGGAGTTGAAGAACACTAAGGTGTCCGAGTTCCAAAAAAGTGAGAGAATCTACTACAAAATCCCTAATAGAAGTGTTTTCCGAAAAGGTCCATAAGTTCATAAAAAGCGATTAGAACCATAAAACTTAACTTTGTTTGTTCAAATATGATTAATATGATTTCAAATAAATTTAAACAAGTAAGAGTGTTAAATTCGGCTGTGCCGAATCTTTGATACCCTCCACCTCGGTTTGAGTCTTGATAATAAATGTAAATGAAAAAGTAAACAATTTGTTAAACTTAATACCAAATTATTTCAGCAAATTCTTTGAGTTGGTTTTCGTCTTTTCTATAATTTCGAATTTATTTCGGTGTTTGCTTTTTGGTCATCGTGGTTGCTGATGGGCATGCATTTAGGTTATATACCTATATGCATGCGTTTCCGGTTATATGACATAACTTCTCGTTTAATTTAGTTTTTGCTAATTAAAGCTCGCTCTAACCTCCATTGCAAAGGTATTAAATATTGCCATATTTGGAAAACATAGAGAATAAATTTATAATAATAAATATTCAAATTAGGGATGCCAAACGCAAAAAAACCAAATGTCCCAAACATTTTAAATAAAATAATTTGTTCTCTTTATTTTCTGAAAAACTTCAAATTTTCATCCAAAAAAAATTGTGAAAATTTATATATAAAAAATAACATTCTCATCAAATTGCGTTTATTTATGTAACAGTTTTTATGTTCGCAATTCTTAAATATCATTTGACGTTTTCTAAAATTCATTGAATTTAAATTAATGTTTTCTGTAGTGTGATTCTGTAAATTTCAACGATCCGACAATCGGAAAATATATCGACAGCTATTGTTGTTTGCACTAAGGATTAAGTGATTCACTAAGTACATACATCTTAACGACAGTCGACAAATCTATTTTTCTATTTATTTAAATTGTAAACGAGTGGCATCTCTGTCAAAATAAGTGAAAAACACAAAGAAGAATAGAAAAAACCAAATTAGTTCGTGTTTGACAGGATGATTTTATGTTTGTGTTTAATATCTTTATTTTTTTTACTAATATTTCTGTGTATTTATTTGAAAATGAAATAATGAATTGAATATGCTATTTAATTTTTTTATTTATATAAAAAAGTTTTTTAATTAAAGCAAAATATTTTCACTATTTTAAGATTTTTATTTATGTATGACGACATTTCAACCTAAAAATTTAAGTTTTTATCGATTGAATAAACAACACAAAAATGGTTGTCGTTTAGATAACAACAACAGCTGACTTTAACAATAGCGAATATCGTTTAAAAATTTTACTAATAATTTTGCTTTTCTTTTTTTAACGATTCGACTATCTGAAAAGCTATTAATTTCTCCTGAATGCCAATATTTTTTTTCAATGTAAAAATTTTTTAAATGTAAACATAGGTATTTGGTGTTTTTTTTTTTTTTTTTTTTTTTTTTTTTTTTTTAATTTCAATTTGTGTTTAACGAATAAAATTTATATATTAAAGATGCAATTGATGTCTTCTAAATTTAAAATTATAATTTCCGACGTTTTGATATGATTTTCTGAAATTCAATTAATTGTAATTTATAATTGGAAATTTTTAATTCCAGTTTTTAGAATTGATATTTTCTTAAATTTGAATGGAAAATTTAAAAAGTGCAATTTTGTATTTATGTGTATAATAATGCTTTAGTAATTATAAACAATTTTTAGAAATTAGATGTAATCGCAATCAGATATTTTGTAGGTAAAGCAGAATAATAATTCTATATAACTATGTAGAACTGTTTTGAAAGCAAAAAACTCATTGATGAACTCGGTAACTCTATTTTGTAATGACAACAAAAAGTTAATATGCCAAACTTATGTATGTTCATATTTGTAAAGGAATAATGAAAATACGTATGAAATAAAAGACCAGCCCGTGTATACTCTTAACATTGTTCTGTATGATATCCAGTTAAAAATATTAACATTCATGTTAAAATAGAAATAACTATTGCAAAGATAATTAGAACAAACAAAAATTGTGGCGCCATCTACTGTGGCATAGTCACGCTGAGCAAAATGAAGTGACACTCTGTTAATGCAAAAGAAATGTATTTTCCTCACAACAAAATATTGCAGAATTTTCTGTAAATAAAATAACATACCGACTTATTTCTAACATGCAGTTGTTATGGATATACATATATAGAATATATGTATATTATTTGTATTATTTAATATGTTTATATAAATTTATAAATAAATTTATACATAAAATTTTTTTTGCTATATTTACATTATTTTTTTTTATTAACAACTAGGTATTTTAGCATTATTTGCTTAAGATGTTGGTGAATTTTTACTCCCTTTATATTAACTCGTAGTGTCTGCTTGTCGAAAAAATTTTGGATCGATTTTAACCAATTTCCCGTGAGCCATTCGGTCTGAAATTTTGCAGGCAGGCTCGTGGTAATAACAGAAATGATCTAACAAATTTTTAGAGTGATGCCAAAACAATGGAAACTTTTAAATTTTTCTACCAGAGTTAATAAAAAAATGTACAAAGGGTTAGTTTTTATTATATTATTACCACAAAAACAACAAGTCCAGCTATGACAACAACACAACATTTAGAATAACAACAAGAACAATATAGAAACATCATATTTTTAATTTTTTTTTTTTTTTTACTTTTTCAGAGATTTCCCTGGACGTGTTCCACCGATTTTAATGATTTTTGAAATAGAAATCTTCCCATGAATTTGGTGAATCATTCTCACTTAAAATGATCACTATAGCTGCACTATTCAGGGCGTGATCGTGACAAGAACAACATAGAAAATTATATTTTTCAAGACTTTTTTAGTTTTTCATTCAAATCTCGGGCCCAAATCGACCGATTTGGACGATTTTAAATAGCAAACTTTTCAGGATGTTAATGAATCATTTTTTATGTCAACAAGCAGCCTAGCTGCCCGATTGATGCCGTCATCGTGATTTCCACAGACGGACAGACGGACATCGCTATATCAACTCCGGTTGTTATAAGGATCACAAATATATATATTTTATGGGGTCCAAAATTTTTTTTCTAATTATTACAAACGGAATGACAAACTTATATATACCCTCTGCACAGTGGAGTGGAGGGTATAAAAAAAAGTAAGAAAATTATAGTCGGTCTACGATACCTATACCATGCGTTTACAGAATCTATCGATTAGGTCCAACTAATTAGATATAGAAAATATGCATAAACAAATTTGAGTGGCATTGTTAGTAATTTTTTCTGCCATCGGATATGAAAAAGTTCATATTAGGTGCTATATTTATATAGAGACTAGGTTAAAAAATGAACCGATCCTGGCCATATTTGGTAAGGAGACTTATTTTCTGCAAAAAACATACTCAAACCAAATATGAGAAAAATCTGTGCCCTATTTTTGTTTTTTGATATGTTTAGGTGAAGATCGGTAGTCAGCTTCATGTAGGGGCTATGACTAAGAATTGTAGTATAGGGTTTATTTTTGGACTACAACAATTTGACCGAGATCTATATGATAATTTGGATATTGTGGGAATTTAAGTCGATCTCATAGGGGTCATTTGTATGGGGACTAGGTCTAGTCGATTTTCACCAATTTCAATAGCGTTCATCATATGGCCGGTAGAAGCTTATACACTAAATTTCATCGAAATATATTCAAATTTGTGACCTGCAGTTTGATTACAAGGTTTACATCGGCACACAGACGGACAGACAGACATCGCTAAATCGACTCAAAACGTTATTCTGAGTCAATCAGTATAATAAAAGATATATGTATATATGTATAGGTCAAATATTTTTGGTAGTTACAAACATCAGCACAAAGTCATTATAACCTAACCATTAAGATTTGTTCGATCTCACTCCTAAAAAAAATGAAATATTTGAGCTCAAGGTCAGTATTTTGTAAAAATAACATTTTATTTATCCGGTACAAAAGCAATCACCTCGAGTCGAATATTTCTTTATTTATTTACAATTAAAAAGTTCGAATAAATTCATTATTAATTATCTTATTTCTAAGTCAAATGCCTGGTTTTCATTATATCATTTTCAATGGCAATTGTTGTCAATTATTGTCAGTTGTATGAAAACGGTGTTTAATGTCTTGTCACTTACAACCCCTGTCAACATTTGACATCTAAAATGAAATTGCCGGCATTTTGGCAATTTGTTTGTGTTTGACAGCCAGATTTTTTGTTCGTTTATCAGATGTATTGCAAACGTAATGAATAGAAAATTACGAGATGTCAGTTGGGACAATTATTTGTTGTCAGTTTAGGTGACATAGTGAAAACCAGGCAAAAGGATCTTTTAGACCAGCTTGAATTTATTTTCACCATTATTTTAACGGTACGAGAGAGGATTGAGAACTCAGTGACTGAAAAAACCAAGTTTCCAAGTTTCGTGAATTCATGAATTTTTTGGACGATTTTTTTTTTTTATTATTATTAACCAACACTCAGAGGATGCATCCTACAAATGCAGTGCATTGCGTTGATCTCAAGCAAATATGTTATGGGGTGGAGGAAAGAGTGAGTAGAGTTTTTGGACATTTGATAAAATTTTATTAGATTAGATCGGGAAAGACTTGTGTGGGGAGTTTTTTTTTTTCACATACGGCTAGTTCGACTGATAAACGAATTTCCCTTGCAATGCGTTGTGCGGTCAACTGGACAATAGACTACAAACGGATGTAAACCGGGTAGAGCGAACTAAAACTCGGGCACTTGTAATGAGTTCGCTAATCTCAGAAGAACATTGCCCATGGTAATATCTATAGAACAGTGTTGCACAACCCACATTCCAACGAGTCAATAGAATTGAATGCCCTACTGTTTTTAACGAACATGAACGGCCTCCTTAGTACACAGTCCAGTAGCTCCAAAATAGGCTATGCAGCTTCTGTTGTAATTGGTCTACATATATTTTAAGGACATCAGAAGGAGATCAAGCGTTTCCTTGGGTTCGATGATGGCTTTTTCGCAAAAAATATGGTTTTGTAAGCATTTTTCCATTTTTGCAAAAAATCTCAAGGTTCTCAATGGCAGTCAAACACAAACTAAATGATGCAGCTTATTCTATTATTATTCTATTCTTATTCTTATTCTCTTTTTCCCCTCAATACTCATTAGTCTTCGCTTTTACGCCTCTTCGGACAGTTTGCCATTATGTAGTAAGTAATGATAATTTATTAGAATATATTATCGCAATGGCAAAGTGCTTAAAAAGGGTAGGCGATAAATTTCTTAAACGTCCACATAAATCATTAAAGAATATCCAATATTTCAAAAGCGAATTCCCAAGACCTTTTAGCAGCACTAATTTGATAAGAGAATACGGCAGTTAACACTTTTCTAGATTAACACAAAAGTCTGTTATCAATGGTTTTAGTGTTGCCATCGTTTCTAATCACAAAACCTTATTTTGAGCAATCAACCCTTAGATCAATTTTTGTTTTTTTTTTTTTTTTTTTTTTTTTTTTTTAAAGTTACATATCTATTTATAGTTTCACTTTAAATTTATGACTATCAGAGTTAGGGGTGTCTTTTTTTCTTTACTTTTTTCGAATTTCAAGTCATTGGAAGGAATATTTAAACAATGCTTGATAAATCGTATTCGACGATGCAATGACTACAATTCCAATTTATAAATTTCTTTGAAGTCGTTGTGTAGTGATGTTGATGGTGAATTGTTTTAAATGATTACAAAAAAGATTTGGATAAAATAAAACTGTACGTTCTGTTCTTGAAACTTGAAATTTAAATTTTTCAAATAAATAATAATAAGTAAATGTAGTTCATCTTTAAATATACATTTTGACGATATTATATGTTGACATATTTTTATCCAAAAATGAATCCTTGCTGCCGCCGCACTGTGGCTGAAATTTTGATTTCATTGGCCAAAAGTCCAATTTTTTTGTCACCGATTTTTAAAATTTTAATGCCATTTTGTAGCTAATATATCAAAATTAATATTTAATGACCAAAAAATTAGGTTAAAATATTGCTAATTGTGGGCGTGGCATGCTGACAAACTCAACTGTTTTTTTTAAATTACAAAAAAAAGGTGATTATTTTCATTTTTTCAATCAAAAATAAATGGTTACTACTCGTAAGTTATTGCCGATAATAACCTGCGGTCTTCTTTACAAGGTTGTTAGGATTGCAGTTGTAAGTGGTCACATCCCTACCGTTTAATATTGGGGGTCTTCTGAAATATTTATTAAACTACTATATTTGTGTCAAACTTGAACTTTAGTGGAATAGAACATCTAGGGAACAAAAGGGAACAAGAAACATATATCACCCAGAGTGTCCTCTTTAACCCTATGTATACTTTTGCACCCGTGAAGATCCGCGGGTAGAACACTTTTTTCATTTTAATGAAATTACTCAAAAAAAATTTCAAATTACGGTAATTTAAACAGCCTTATAAGTAAACAATGGTGTGTTAAATTTGTGCTTTAGGTATTTTATAGCTTAGTTACTAGCAGATTCCAGCACTCGAAATTCGAGTGCGAATTCTAGGAAATTTTATTTTTTCATTAAATAAAGACCCTAAAGGTATGCTAATCAATTATAGCCAATACACAAATCAAAACAAAAAAAACAAACTCATTGTTATTACACTCATAGCATTGTACAATTTTATGTATATGTTAGTAGCAACTTTAAATGCAATTTACTCAAAATAAAAGAAAAAATATAAAAATCTGTAAGTCTGCAAAACGGCTAAAAAGTAATAACTTTCAAATACTAATGTTTGGTCAAAATCGGGATAAAACGGTAGAACAAAACATCGATCACAAGAAATCGCCTATTAATATTATTCATTTGATTCAAATATTCACTGCAAATATTCTATAGTTTGTTCTGTTATTTCTGTTCTTTAGTAGTTTTTTGACTTCTTCATCTAAATCCCGATGTTCCACTTTCCTTTGACTTCGAATACTGGAAATGAATGGCTCTGACGTTGCCAATAATAACTATATTGAATAGATATTAATAGATGTTCAGCAGATTTATTTTGCAAAAATTAACAAATTTGACAGCAAAAAATGATACATTTTTCTGTAGTGATAGCAAGACTACTAGATAATATTACTAACGTTTTTTTAAGTGGAAATATTCTTTGAGTGTAAACAAATTTGCAAATTTGTCAGCAAAAAATTTTTAATTTGTAATGTACAAATTTTTTTGAAAGTAAACATTAAAAATGCTTGTAATTATTATTAAAATCCAAATATGACATTTTTTAGTAAATAAAAAAAAAAACCATATATCACGCTAAAAGTTTAAAAAAATGAAAAGTTCAACTTTGACCTAGAATTTCTTAAAAAAAATACTCAATCAATTTTAATGAAATTAAAATAGACTCAAGTTCAACTAAATATATACCCACTAGAAATAGAATTACTAAAATATTTTGATCGGTTTAAAATGTACAGAATTTTGGCCAGCCACTGTGCGCCGCTACTTAATCAAGCAAAAAATTATGGTCCAAAGATATGAAAAAGACGCTATTCTTGGGATTTACTCTACCGTCTAAAAGTATTTGCCTTTCCTAAAGTATGTGGTTTTTCACTAATAGTTTCCGTTTAAAAGTTAAATAATTATTACAGATGGAATTTTTCATTCATATTTGAGTAGATATTTTATTATTTGCAATAAAAACTAAAAACATTGTTTTTTTTTATCAGGTAACGGAAAATAGCGACTTTGAAGTTTTTTTTTTTTTTTTTTTTTTTTTTGATATTTCCTTATTGGGTAAAGGATTAGTGTGGGCCTTTTAAAAAAGGTAGTATAAATAATTGAAAAAAATGCCAATTGCAACACATTAAACAATAAACGGCCGAGTTATTTCATTGCAACAAAGACCTAAAACGTGAAAGTGAAAAATTAAATTATTTGATGAAATTAAAAGAAAGTATGACAAAAACTGGGGAGATTTCAATTGAAACTCATCACCATATTATATCCCTGCACACAAAAAAGCAAAGCAAGCTCAAAGTATCGCATCGAACTATATTGTGAAAAAATTCAAAGAGGATAGTGCAATTGTGATGAATAAAAAACGAAAATAGCCGGAAATAACCAACTACCTAGCGTTTAGATACTCCATCTCTTAGGTCCAACAAATTAGATATAGAAAATAGGCATAAACCAAATTTGAGTGGTTTAATTTTAATTAATTTTCTTGCTTTCGGATATGAAAAAGTTCATATCGGATGCTATATTTATATGGGGACTAGAACAAAAAATGGACCAATCCTGCCCATATTTGGTGAGGTCACTTATTTTCTGCAAAAACATATACAAACCAAGTTTGAGAAAAATCTGTGCAATATTTTTGTTTTTTGATATATTTATGTGAAGATCGGAAATCAGCTTCATATGGGGGCTATGACTAAGAACTGTCCTATAGGGTTTATTTTTGGACTACTGAATATAAATGAATATAATAAACATACACAAATCCAATTTGACCGATAACTTCGACATTATGGCAATTTAAGTCGATCTCATAGTCATTTGTATGGGGATTAGGTCTGAATATTAACCGATTTTCACCAACTTCAATAGCGTCGATCGGTATAATAAAAAAATAGGTCTAAGTAAAATATTTTTGGTAGTTATAAACATCAGCACAAAGTCTTTATATCCCGACCACATAGTGGTACATATAGGTCATAATGATTAGAGGGGGAAAATTTTTGAAAACTCTGATTTTAACGATTGGTGCAAGGTCCTTTGGTCCGATGAATCGAAATTTAAAATGTTCGAGTCCAAGAGGCGAGCTTTTGTGAGGCGCTCAACTGTAGAACATGTGTCGGATTATGCAAGCCTAGTCAAAAATGTTGGCGAGTTATGAAGAATCGAAGGAATACTCGAAGGAATAACGCCAGTGTCACTGTATTAAGAATTGGGGGGTCGAAAATTCATATTTCAGCAAGATGATGACCCAAGAGATACAGAAAAGGCCTGTAAGCTGTATTTAGAGAGCCAAGGAAGCAGCTGGAACCTGTAAAATTATGGATTGACCACCACAGTCACCTGATCTCAATCCTATAGAGTTACTGTGGGATGAATTGGACAGGCAGGTTCGAACTACATCTATGGCAGATCTGTGGAATAAACTGCACGAAGCGTGAAACCAGATCACCCCAGAAACTTTGAAAAAACTGATACAAACGATGCCAAAACTAAGTCGTAAAATTATACGAAATGTTTTAAATTTGAAGAGTTTTCATTCAAAAATAAAGGAGATATGGAGATTAAAAATTTAAGGAGGAGGGGTGGCAATCACTTTTGGACGGTAGTATAGATTTGCGAACCCCTAAACAATTAAATTAACATATTACAAAAATTTTTCTGTTCAATTAAAAAAAAAATAAAAAAAATAAATAAAAAATAAAAAAAATAAAAAAAAAAATAAATAAAAAATAAAAAAAATAAAAAAAAATAAATAAAAATAAATAAAAAAAAAAATAAAAAAAAAATAAAAAAAAAAATAAAAAAAAAATATAAAAAAAATATAAAAAAAATATAAAAAATAATAAATACAAAAATATAAAAAAAAAATAAATAAATAGAGGAAAATAGTGATGTATATAACAATGAACAAACCGAGTATTCAATTATTTTCTATAGCAAATGTTATAAAAGCAATCCAAACAAGTAAGTCTTTAATGCCCTCCACCTGGACTCAAGTTTACATATATCTGGACTTATAGAACTATTTATAACAAACTAGCGGATTCCAGCACTCGTAATTCGAGTGCAAATTCTAGGAAATTTTATTTTTTCATTTTATTAACACCCTAAAGCTTTGCTTCACAATTCAACTCATTTTAAATGAAGAAAACAAACTCACACATTAACACAAACACATTAACAAATTTAATAAACACACACATAGCATTGTACAATTTTATGTATATGTTAGTAGCAACTTTAAACGATCATAACTCCAAAACAATATTTCAGGCGATGAAAATCTGTAAATCTGGGTAACAGCTAAAAAGAAATACCTTTCAAATGATATATTTTTTGTAAAAATCGGGGTAAAACCGTGAAACTTACATTGGTCACAAGAAACCGCCTTGCCTATTAATATTATAGATGTAAATAAACTATTTGAAAAGAAAGCAATTTGATAAACATAATCTTAAATTATTACAACAAACACACTGAATTTTTAGCATTTTTTAGAGGTAATTCCATATTTTTGGTCATATCTTGGCACAATAATGAAAAACAATATTATCCTAAGTTTACCCAGATAAATGGTTTATTTTGTGAGTGAGCGTAATTTCAACCGAAAGACGGACGGCCGGACGGCAAGACGGCCATCGATATATCGATTCGAATTGTTAGAAGAACAAAGAATATACATATATATATACTTTATGGGGTCGCAAATTCAATTTTCGCTGCGTTACAAATGAAATGAAAAACTGATGTATATCCTCTGCATAGTAGTGTATGAGTTTGTGCTGCTGTTTGTGGTACTACAAAAAATATTTGACCTAGAACCATCATTAATTATACCGATCGACTCAGAATTACTTTCTGTCCACGTGAACCTTGTAATATGAACATATTTTGGTGAAATTTTGTATATGATCTTCTAACGACCGTGGCACAAGCTCTGTGGAAATTGGTGAAAACCGTTGAATGTTCAGACATAGTCCCCATACAAATGACCCCTGTGTGATCGGCTTAAATTGTCATAAGATCTAAATTTTCATTTATTTAGATCTCCGTCAAATTGGGTTTGTATGTATTTATTACATCCACTAATCAGTAGTCGAAAACTATACCTTATAGAACAATTCTTAGTCAAAACCCCCCATATAAAGCTGTCTCCCGATCTTCACTTAAATCTAACAAAAAAAAAAATATTGCACAGGTTTCTCTCAAATATAAGTCACCTTTCCAGATATGATCAGGATCGGTTCATTTTTCCACCTGGTCCTAAATATATATAGCATCCGATATGAACATTTTCAGATATGCAGACAAAAAAATTAGTCAAAATTCGAATAAGGTTAATATATCTTTTTATGAAAATTTTGATTTAATTTCTTAAATCAAAATTGGCCAATCCGTCATTCAGCTTTTTTTAAAAAACGATTGATTGAGGCAACTCTGCTATTTTGAATAAAATGATCTCATTTCTACTTAAAAGGAGAAACAGCTATAGAAATCAAATATCAGTTATTTGAAGTTCATGGCACATCTGCACCAGCGTTTAAGTTTAAAAGGAATTTAAACGTTGGCGTACATCCTTGTTCTGTACCTCCAGTTGAGGGCAGTTACTTCGGCAATCATCGATAAAATTCACGATATAGTTTTGAGTGACGGACGATTTAAGGTGCGTCAACAAGTTGAAGTCACGGTCATATCACTTAATTCAGTGATTTAAAATTTGGAGGACAAATTGGGAATGAAACAGCTATCTCGGAAAGATGGGTGCCACGTTTGCTAAAAACCGAGAATGATTCAGTAGAAAGAGAGAGAGAGAGAGAGAGAGAGAAAGAGTGAGAGACAGAAAGAGAGAGATAGAGAAAGAGAGATATAGAGAAAGAGAGAGATAGAGATAGAGAGAGAGAGAGAAGACAAAAACTATTTTCAACGATAGACATCAAAGATGTTTGATGTAAAAACAACAACAGCTAATCTGTGCGAGAGCTTATGGTTGCCGCATTTCCTACAACCATTGAGAGTTTGTGGTAGCGACAAAAATACACGGTTGTATGAGATCAGCGTATAAAATAAGCGTGGAGCGAAACTGCAGGTATCCTATTTCCGACAAACGGAACGGTTGTTATTTAGACAGCTGGCCAGAGGGTAAGGTCTCTTAAATCAACAGGTTGAATTCTACAAGAGCCGATAAACGCAAAGGAGAGTCGGCAGCATCGGCAAGGTAAACAATTATTAAATATATTTTCAAAGTAGGCGCGAATCACATTCGTTCAATTGTTGGATTACATCCACGGATACACCAGAGAAGAAACAATAGTCAACAATAGTTACAGGTGCAGTCGCCTAACTATATTAACTATATTCACTATTTGAAAAAAAAAAAAACCTATAAATGGAGAATATTATTCATCATTATTTGGACAATTAAAAGAAGATATCAGGAAAAAACGTCTGCATTAAGCAAAAAAAAAAAAAAACTATCTTCCAACAAGATATTCAATGTGTGTCATATCCACCACATTCACCTTATTCTCCAGATTAGGCTCTCAGCCCGACCAAAAAGATTCGGTTCGAATGAGGAGCTCCTCTCTGCGACAGCAGCCTATTCTGAGGATCTTTCGAAATCTTACTTTGCGAAGGGTTTAAAAAATTGGATAAGCGCTGGACGAAGTCTATCAAGTAAAAAGGAGATTAAACATCGCTGGGTGAAGTCTATCAAGTAAAAAGGAGACTACGTTGAAACGTGAAAAAGGTAAATATAATTTGTGTGAAGCTCCGAGGTGGACGCAAATGACACTCTAATAATATGCCTTGTTAACAGTTGGCTATGTAGTGTGTTTGAAAGTGACTATTGCCAATGCATTCCAATGTATTTCTCCATACCACAGCTCCCCAATTGTGAGTAAATGCATAGCAAGCATTTTCCACGATTAGTTATATAGCGTAAGTTAGATATAATTAAATGTATGTGAATGTGAGTGTATGAAATTATTATTAGGTAGTTTGTAAGTTTTATAGATTAAATAGAGTTGCTCGTGAGAGCTTAAATGAAAAGGTTGACTTTTAATTATCATAGAAGAACTAATTACATGGCGATCCAGCCAGAGCTTAAACGAACGGTCGGAAAGCATTCATAACGCTCCGTATCGAAGAAAACTATTAACAAGACCTTGATTTTAGCTAGTTTCGACATTCGCTTGATAGATCGGTTGTTTTGGTGTCTTATGCAGAGATCCAAGTCTCATCACCCAAAATAATGCGTTTCATTTTAGTTTCTTTTTTTTTAACCAAGCGAAATTTAACAGAGTTTGAGATTCAAAATATCGTTTAAAACGGTGCTATCTAAACCTTACGAAATGTCAACAGTATAAAAAAATTCTGTAATTGAATTTTTGAATTTTTTGACATGTTAATCATCATGATCGACCGATCATCACTATTGAACAAATAAAGATATTGACATGAAAATTGGCACATATGTATGTCAAAAACAGTGCTGCCAAACTGAAGATTAAATTTAAAAGTCACCTTTTTATTTGGACACAGTACTACATCAAACAAAAAACACAGACTTGCATGGAAAATGACGGATCTTCTCTAACTGAAAATGTCTTCATATTTTGTATGTGTATGTTACGAAACAATAAAAAAAAATATAACAGGTGTGCGTTAAATATATTTGGTAAAACTTTTGACCTTAGGCTCAGCTTAAGACCTACTTTTCTATGGTAAATAAATATATAAATAAATATATACAGAAAGTCTTATCAATGCCACATCAATTTATTTTAAAACGAACCCCTAAATAAACTACGTAGAAATGAATTCTTTAGTTGTAATATGAGAATGACAAAAAAAAAATCAAGTTGACTGCAGCTAAACAAGAGCATATTTTTTGTTTGTCCATATAATTGTATACTCACAAAAATTAACAATAACAACAATAGCCCTCTGTCAAAACGTGCCATTCCTCCTGCTGTTTGAATAATAATAATATTGTCGAGAAAAAATTTTCGAAAAAAAAAAAAAAGAAACCTGTTAAAGTAACAATTATAAAAGGATTTGCAATTAAAGATGTGAGATGTACCGAACGAAGTACCGAAGTACAAGCACGAGAACAAGCCATAACGAAGTGTGGAGAAGAGAAGCCACAACAAAATTAAAGCATAAGGGCAGGAAGGATGGATAAATGGATGGTAAGAGGGATGTTAGTGTAATGATGTTGTTGCTGCTGCTGCTGCTGCTGCTGCTGCTGCTTCTGTTGTTTTTGTTGTTGTAATTTAAGTGGGTAGAATTTAGAGTGGCTGAATTTGAAGTTCATGGTGATGTGGCATGAGGCGGCTGTAACCAAGCATATGAACAAAATCTCATACTCTTTTAATTTAAAAAAAAAAGCACGCAGTCTGTTGGTTTTTTTTTTTTTTTTTTTTTCAATATCCTAGCAAAAGTAACGGAAGGAAATCAAGCAACCGTAAATATAACACATTCATATATATTCATCATATACGATTAATATTCCTTACATACAATAAAAATTGTCATCCCTTACACGGTGAATATTTTGAATGTATATTTGTTGTTATTGAAGAGTAGTTTTGTTGGGTGGTTCGTTCTGTAGACTCCCATATTAGTTACAATACCTAAATCAAGAACAACAACAACAACATAAAAAAAAATTAGTTATGAACACATGCACACAACAAACTCAGTAAGAATCAAAAATTACAACAATATTAATAATTATAATAAATGATAACAAACCATAAAATCACGGCAAATAGAAAAAGAGCACTTGAAAATATTATAAAACATGTTTTATTGCAAAATTCCTTACAAATACATTATTTCAATGCATCATACTTCCCACTTAGCCCCTTTACTGGTTCTGAGCTAGCCCATTCACTATGGGACGGAAGCTAAGGGCGAAAAGTTATTTCTGCCCTTGTTTTTCGAGAAGAAGTATGTTATATCCTTAATAAATGACAACTCTGTATTATATATCTCCCCTGCAGAGCACTAAACAAAAGTAGTAATCAAAAATGATGCAACCCTTTACCCAAAACAAAAAAGAAATCTCGAATGACAATTAGGAAAAATATGTATGTTTTTCTCAAATTAGTAGTACTGTTTTTGACATCTGTTTCAAACTTCATATCAACATCTTCATTGTTTCAATAGTGATTCTCGGTTTTTGGAAACAACTAAAAGTGGATTTGGCGATTTTAGAAAAATCTCTGGTTTTGTTGAACAAAGAAGTTGAATTAAATTTTGTTTGGGGACTGAAATTTCCGCTGCAGTAATGTTAAGGATTTTGCAGAAGACCTATAACGAAAAAAAATATTTAGTGGTACTAACAGTTGCAAGAAGGCAGAGAAGAAATCATTGACGACAAAGAGACGAGAAAAAAAACTTCAACAGATGAACAACGCGTCAAGCAGTGATGCCAACTTAGCACTTCTCGACTTTTGACGACCCAAAAAGCGCTAAATTGACTCTTTCCGTTTTCCATTTGAGGAGTTTTTTTTTGCGATTTTTAACTGCAACAGTCAAACATTTTTAAGATGTTGTTAATACAACCGATAGGAAATCTGTGTCGTTGCATTAACCAAATTTGTAGCAATAACATAGTGAAACACATAAATGCAAACTCATTCCCGTGTGCGGTTTTCAAAATAGTTATCGAAACTAATAAAATCCCATTTGTTTGAAGTAAACCCATTGATTTGAAGTAAAAAATTTTGAGATTTTAGTTTGAACTTTAGCTGTTAATTTTTTTTTTTTTTTTTTTAATTATTGCAGCTTCCTTTACTTCCTTATTTCTAGTTTTTCGCAAGGAATGTCATTCACAGTTGGCCACCCCATACAAATATCAATGCCTTCGATAACATTATCAGTTTCTCTTTTTGATAATTGTTCTACCGCATCAACAAATTTTGTTCATCTGAAAAATTTATATCTTCAGCTTCTTCTTCAATCGTATCTAGAATAGATTTGTTGATCCATTCACCGAGTCCTTCATCAGAAATGTTCATATTAGACAAAATATCTTCGAGTAAATTTGAAATTGATGACGTTAGTAGCGCCTGTTCTTGAATCATATGGTCCCTTACAATATTTAAAGGCAGATCGTCTTTGCTTGTCCATTAGTCACTATTGGACAAAAGAATATTTCAGCATTTCTTAATGGTAATTGCAGAAACCTTGCTTTGCGGATGTTAAAAGCTTAAAGCTTTTTTCCAAGTCTGAACCCGTTATACCAAACAAATGTATTATAAGGTTTTTTATTATAATGCAACTGTTAAATCAATTACATTTTGGTAGAGTGCTTGGAGAAAAGCTGTTCAATTCGGAGGTAGAAACATTATAGCAATATTGCCATTATCTTTTGGATGGCCTGGTGCGTTATCCATATGCAGCAATGCTTTTTTTTTTAAGACCTTTAAATTGAAGAAACTCTCTTACCTATGCGACATATGAGGGCGGATCAATAAGTCTGTGACTTTTAGAATAAAAGTTTTTTTTTTTTTTTTTTTTTCAAAAAAAAAAATATTTCTCAACATAATCACCTTTCAGCTCAAACACTTAGTCCAACGTTTCTCCAATTTTTGTATGCCTTCCAAAAAATAGGATTTTTCGAGGTCCAAAAAATAGGCATTTTTGATCAATAATTTCGTCGTTGGAGCAAAATCTCTTTCCACCGAGCTGTTTCTTTAGGTTTGGGAATAGGAAATACGTCACTGGGGGCTAAGTCCGGACAATATGGCGGATGAGGTACCAATTCGTAGCCCAATTCATGGAATTTCGCCATTGAGATACGATACGTTTATGGTCAATTGAGAGCAAACGCGGCACCCATCTTGCAGACAGCTTTCTTAAACCCAACTGATCATTTAAAATCGAAACCACACTGCCATATGAAATGCATATGGCATCAACAATCTCACGCACTTTTACTCTTCGATCGGCCAACACCATATCGTGGATTTTTTCGACATTTTCGAGTGTATTGACCTCAATTGGCCGTCCAGAACGTTCAGCGTCATTTGTATTTGTGCGACCCCAACGAAAGTCAGTAAACCACTTTTTTACCATTGAAATCGATGGTGCAGAGTCCCCATAGTATTTATCAAGCTTTTCCTTGGTTTGATTGACGTTTTTTTTTTTTTTTTTTTTTTTTTTTTTTCAAAAAATAATGTTTAATGGGCATTCGACAGCTGTTAAACGCAAAGTAAATGACGGAACTTGCTCAAAATTTTACAGTAGTCTATTAACAGGTGGTACTCCATGGGAGCAGTGTTGCATTTCATATAACTACGAGGTAAGTTCGAAAAGTCACGGACTTATTGTTCCTCCCTCGTATATACAAAATATTAAATGTATAACTTATTCGTCAGAACTTACATAATCACAAAATACAAACCTCAGGGACAAACACATTTTTAAACCAATCTTCAAAAATAACGAACGTCATCCACGCACTTTTGTTTCTTCTGTAATGAACTGGTTTGTTATTAAACTTTTTTAAGGCTCGTTCTCAGATTTCCCAATAAATAGCATTCATGCAAGGCGAGAACATTATCGTTTCCCTCGAAATTTTAGCTGAAGTTTCTTTTGAACGCACAAGAGTTTTATTTGTCACAAATCAAAAATAATATTCCGATTAGTTGCAATTGCTTATACGATCGGGAGTTAATTCCAGTTCGTGATTTTGTTTTCAAATTGATCAATAAATGGATCTACACTCTCTGGCTTATTTCAAAACTTTTCGCCACATATGTTTAGTCTGTGTATACCGTAATGCCTTTTATAGTTCTTTATCCATCCAAGACTGTTCTATGTTGTTCTTTAATTTTATTGTGGAAAAACAACGCCTTTGATTTTAAAATTTACACAGAAATCAGTACATTCCGTTATTTTTGTTTAATAAACCATTTAAATAGAATCTTTTCCGCTATTGGATACTCCGCAGTATTTAGTGTTGTACGGTTTCCTGGTCCAAATTCAGTACTATATGGAGTGAAAACTCCGTGGCCTAACAATGAAAACCCACTTTCTTGGATTTCCTTCTTCCCGAGATTTGGAAAGAACAAGCCGGTTTTCGTGCTCACAAATCCTGTGTCGACCATAGTAATAGTCTAAGAGTGATAATAGAGCAGTCTGTAGAATGGAGATCACCTTTGTACCTAACGTTTATAGACTTTGAAAAGGCTTTTGACACCCTGAATCACGCAGCCATATGGAACGCATTAGAATGTGAATGTACCTGCCAAGCTAATAAATCTCAACAGAGGTCTATATGAAAACGCAACCTGTAGTATTCTTCACGAAAAGCAAATTAGCAACAAAATAAACATTAACAAGGGTGTGTATTATCTCCCCTGCTTTTTAACTGCGTACTTGACGTAGTAATGGATAAGGTAACATCTCATAGAAGGGGAATCACTTGGGGTCTCCAAGGTAGACTGGAGGACCTTGACTACGCTGATGACATTTACCTACTTACTCACACCTTTTTAGATATGCAATCCAAGTTATCACTAGTCCAGGAAACTGCATCACACGTTGGCTTGAAAATAAATATCAGCAAAACTAAAATAATGCGAATAAATGTAAATAATGAACAAACATTAACCGTTCAGAACCAATCGCTTGACGAAGTCGATTCATTCTGTTATCTGGGAAGCATATTAGATAAAAGTGGAAGTTCCAAAGCTGACATCTCCAGCCGCATGAACAAAGCCCGGCAAGCATTCGGCCAACTCAAATTAGTGTGGAACTCGTCATACATATCAAGAAGGACGAGGCTAAAGAAATTTAATTCGAATATAAAATCCACACTGTTGTATGGATGCGAGACGTGGAATGCAGCACTACGTGACATACATTCCATACAAGTTTTTGTAAATAAATGTCTGAGAAAGATTTTTCACATATTCGGGCCTAGAACAATCTCAAATTATCATTTCTGGTCAGAAACTGGTCAACAACCTATCCAAATTGAAATCTGCAAACGCAAGTGGAATTGGATTGGACATACACTGCGTAAACAGCCCAACGACATTGCTAAACAAGCCATAGACTGGAACCCGCAGGGCAGTCGTCGTATTGGAAGACCATCACACACTTGGAGACGGCAAATTGATATTAAAATATCCCATTTACAACTGCGGTGGAATGAAATTAAACATCGTGCATCAAATCGAATTTATTGGAATAATCTTGTAACGGCCCTATGCTCCCTGCAGGAGTAAAAAGAACAAATATATATACTTTTTTGGATTTGAAATTAATTTTGTTCTTCAACGTAATCTCCATTAAGTGAAATGCACTTCTTCCAACCGTCCACCAGCATCTTGATACCCTTGAAAAAATACGATTTGTTAAACTACTCAAAATGGGCTTATGTCTCTGATATGACTTCTTCATTTGGGGAAAATCTCTTTCCCTGGAGCCATCTATTAAAGTTTGGGGACAAATAATCGCATCAGGCCAGATCTGGCGATGCATTATCATGATGGTACAAGATTTTTTTCTTATTTAAGTGGGGTCGTTTTTTCTTAATTTCTTCATACATTCTGTCCAATAACTCAACATAGTACTTGGCAATTTTTGTTTTCCCTTTCTCCAACGAATCAATAAATATTATACCACGTACATTCCAAAAAACACTGGTCTTTACCTTTCCAGACGATTGTTGAGTCTTTGACCTCTTTGGTCAGCTTTCGCAAGCTTGCAACCACTCCACAGACAGTCTATTGGACTCCGGTGTAAAAAAATGAATCCATTGTTATAAATAGAGGTAAAAATTCAGTTGACTTTACTTTAGACATATTCAAAGTAGAGGTTGTGATCGAGAATCCTCAATTCTCGATTTTTCGAGAATTCTCAACTGTTTACAATTTCTCGATTCTCGAGAATTTCAATTTATTTTCTCGAGAAATAAAAAATTATAAGAATATTTTTAAATCTAAGCAGACTGAATTCAAAATTATGGAACTAAAGTTTTTTATGAAATATTTTTTTCTACATTGATATGGTGTAGTAGTTATTATATCGTTAAACGGTAAATATTTATTTTAAAAAAAAATTCTAGGAAGTAGACTTGTTGTATTGTAAAAACTTGATGCATTTTTGGTAGGTTGTTCATTCATTTCTGGTTACGCATTCATATCATATTCATACATATTGTAAGTTTAAAAATTAAAGTGCAATTATCATTTATTTCTTTTAAAAGTGAGGTGAGATTATATTTATATTTTGCTGTTAATTATTTAAGCTGTTAATAAATCAAACGTAAGTACATTTAGAATATAATATTTTACGGACTATTTTTTTTTTTAACTTAGACACAATTTAATAATACATTTTTAATATCGATTTTTTAGCCATAAAATGGAACAGACACGTTACGAAAATTGTTGGCAACATTAAAAAAAAAAAAACTTGGTGATAAGGATACAGATATTTGCAATTTGTGTAAAAAATCCATATCATGCAAAGCATCGCAAACGACTGGACTTCATCGCCATTTAACTGGTCATCATAGCATGAAGAGGATTGCTAAAGAAGACTGTACAGCTGCAGGCGCCTCAAAATCAAATTCAACGCTGGACAAATTTGTGACTATCACCAATGCAAATAATGATCTTGAAACATTGGAAGAAATTGTGGCTAAATTAGCAGCCAAAGATGGTTTCAGTATTTTGGGAGTAACTAAAAGCGAGTTCATTCGTAAAAGTATTAAAAAACAGGGATTTTCTTTACCACAGCAGCCGTCAGATGTCATGAATTTGGTGTATAAGTATTATTGCTTAGTGAAAGACAAACTAGTTCTCAAAATTAAAACGCTGAAAGAACAGAATATGAAATTTAGTTTGTCCATTGATGAATGGACCAGCTTTAAAAACCGACGATACATGAACGTCCACCTATACTTTGGAGCTTTGGATTCAGTTAATTTAGGATTAATCCCAATAACAGGAAGTTGCCCTGCTGAAAAAATTATAGAAATGGTGAATTCAAAATGGGAATCATTTGGTATCTGTTTTTCCAAAGATATTGTAGCCACTACATCAGATGGTGCGAGCGTTATAGCGAAATGTGCTATATCACGCTATACATTTGGCGATTATGTCGGTTTTATATGCATCTAAAACAATAAATAATGGGGCCAGCGGTGACGTAAATTCCAATTGTACCTCAAACGAAGATGAACAGGAAGTTAATTTTTTGGGTATAGAAGATAATCAGATAGATTCAATTTCTCCAAATGGGTAGATATTGATAATCAATCCCCATATAATTATACGTGCAACTATTCAGAAGATTCGAAAAGTGGTTAAACTTTTCAGGAAATCACCGGTGAGAAATAGTGTTTTACAAAATCACGTAAAAGCCGCAGAGCAAAAGGAGCTAGCCCTCTTATTGGATTGTAAGACTAGGTGGAATACCTTGGAGTCAATGGTAGAACGATTTCTTCGTATAATTGATCCTATAAAAAAAGTCCTAAAATTTCTTTTTCAAGCGCTAGAAAAAAATCATTCCGTTTTAGCTTTAAAGTTAAAAGATGAATTAAAAGATCATATAGGAAAGAGACTGGATAAATCATTAGTGTCTCTTTTGAAATTTTTACAGGATCCGTCCTCGCTGGAAAATGTGGAAGATGAATTGTTCAGTATGACCAGCAAGAATGAAATCACCAAATCTGCTAAAAACTTCATGGTAAGGCTTTTCCCTGCACCACTTCATGAATCACGTGGTAATGAAAATTTGGCAGAGCAGAAATAATGGAAATTGAAGATTCAGAATTCGAACCAAATGATACGAACCAGCAGGATACGCACATTACTAATGAAGAAATTCTGAAAAAGCAGCTGGAAAATTTCATTCGTGAAAACAACAAGAGTTCTCAGATCTCAGATACAGACCTTAAAACATTGTCGAGTGAAATTAATATATTTTCTGTCAATGGCAAACTTAGTCCAAACTTATCGTTGCTTCAAGCAGCATTACTAACAATAAAACCAACTTCAACACAAAACGAAAGGAATTTCTTAATTGCGGGAAATTTTGAAATCTATTGATAGTCTCTGCTTTTTGAAGAATCATTTTATATAATGGATTTCGTTTTCTTTTTTTGTTAAAAATAAATATTAAAGAGTTTCGTTTTGTTTATATAATGAATTCGGTTTTTTTTTTTTTTTTTTTGTTAAAAATAAATACTATTTTAATAAATAAATATAGTTAAAGTTAATTTTTATTAAATATTATATGTTACATATTATAGGATAAATATTTTTTGAATTATTTTTATTTATTTTTACATTAAAATTACAAAAATGTACTGCATATATAAGAATTTTAAATAAAATATAATAAGGGTACTCATGCAAACGCTTAAAATTAACATTTGTGCAATTGGGCAAATTTGCGAGACTTGATTCATGAAGCCCCTTTTTAAACTATTGTGCAATTTTTAATAGTTAATGTCAATTTGATAGAAATGTCAAAACAAAAAATAAATTAAATAAAAACAAACTAAAATTTTTATCTAACAATAAAAATGCCTAAACAAAGCGAAAAAACTAAATTACTTAAGGTCTTTGAAGACATTGTTGTTGGTGATTTATTAACCTTAGAATTTTTTGGACCAAACGACGGTAATCATAATTTATTTATATTTTTTTTATTTTACCACTTTGTTGAAATTTTACAGATAAACAACGGAAGAAAGAATATGAAATTTTGGAAGATTTCACTTATGTTCTTGCAGCTGGAGAATACTTTCGATACGCATTGCCATTTATACATCATTCTGTTCCAAAGTCACGTAATTTTCTTTCCGATGTTTTGCCATATTTGGATGAGAACAGATTCAAGCAAATTGTGCGGGTCAGTTGGCACAGTTTTCAAATAATTCTAAATTTAATTAAAAATGATGAAGTTTTCCATGGTCCACGTTCATGCCAACAGTTTCCTGTAGAATTACAATTAATAATTGTTTTATATCGGTTGGGTTCATATGGAGAAGGCGCAACGCTTTGCAAAATTTCTAGTTTATTCGGAATTGGTGATGGTGGAACTATTCAAGTAACAGTTAAAAAATAATGTGTTAGTTTTAATAACTAATTGGAAAATATTTAATTTCAGATAATCACTGATAGAATTCTTAAGGTGATACTGAAACTAAAGAAGCAATTTCTGTACTGGCCGGACAATTTAGAGCGCATAAAAATGGTTTCAAGCACTTTTCACGAATTACCCCATTGTATTGGGTACGTAGATGGTACTGAAATAAAGCTATCAGCAAAGCCACTAGATGACCCTGAATCGTATTTTTCCAGGAAGCATATTTATTCGATAAAAGTACAAGGTATTTGCGACCATCATCTTTGTGTTCGCCATTTGGTTCTGGGATATCCAGGAAGCGTGCACGATGCAAGAATTTACAATAATTGTGACTTGTCTTTAAATACGAATAAGTTCTTAACTGGGGCACAATGGTTAGCTGGAGACAGTGCGTATAAATTAACCAGCACTGTTATAACTCCTTTCAGAACAAATTCGTCGGAAGCCAATTTAAAAGAGCGCACTAATTTCAACAAAAATTTAAGCCGTTATCGTATTAGAATTGAACATTGTTTTGGTTTATTAAAAGAACGATTTAATAGCTTAAAGGAATTAAAAATTCAAATAAAAAACAAATCATCTTTAAAAAGAGCTTGCCACTGGGTTTTAGTTTGCGCCATATTACACAACATTTTATTGGATCAAAAAGAGGCAGAGAATTTTGCATTACCAAGTGAAAATGATGACTTTGAAATACCAAATGATAACGATGAACAACAAAATTGCTCCACAGTAGAAGGAGAAATAAAAAGACGAGCGCTTTTAGAATTAATTAAGGAACAAAACGCATAAAATTCATTTATTAAAAAAAAATTACATATGTATGTGTGTATTTTACTTTTAGAAATAAATTAATAGAAAAAACAAAAAAATTTTTATTCAATAGCAGATTTATATTTCATTTCTATTTCGTATTTTTTAATTCTTTCTTCACTCTCCACTTGACGTTTTCGTATTTCAAAATCCTGCTCCAATTTAACCTTCTCAAGTTCACATTTTTTTACTTCTATATCCAACTTTGTTTCTTGCAGTGAAAGAAGCAAAGAAAACGGATTTACATTTTTGGTTTTTGGAGTTGATTGTTGAAACTTTTTCATAGCTTCTTTTAAAGATGTTGCATCAAGTGAAGACTGAGAATTAGGTGACGGTTCTGGAGAACTAATTGTGTCATTTTCTGAACTATCATCTACATTGTTGAAATCTAAAAAATTTGTATTTTCGACAACATTATCAATATTTACTGATTCAACTGAAGTTTCTAGTATAAATGTGGGATTCACACCTCGCCTTTGTCCGAATATTTGTTCTAGATGATTCCATTTTGGACAAATCTTGGCAATGTACTCCTCTACACTCGTTTCATCACCGTTGGCCAAAAGACCAGCTCCGGTTTGATTTTTCCAGTTAAGAGCAGACATGTATGATGCTTTCAGATGACGCATTTTATTTTTCATCGGTACCCATTCAATATGTTTCAATACAACAGATTTTCCACAAATTTTTTTATAAAAAAATTGTGCGGTAGGTTTCTGCAAAAAGTTTAATTAAAATTGTTATTGTGTACATAAACAAACAACAGAAATTCTTACTTCAAAAGATTCCGGCTTATCTTTTACTTCTTCAGCTACTTCTTGTACTAAATGCAGGGTCTCTGTATCTGACCAACGATGAGTTCCATTTGCTCTGCGTCGTTTTACATTTTTTTCAGCCATTTTCTGTTGAAAAACGAAAATTTTATTTAAATTTATTTTTGTTTTCACAACTTCACTTACCTCCGCTATTTTATTTAGTGATGTCAACGCTGTAATTACTCGATTTGTTAATTTTTATCGTTCTTCAGTTACATATGTATATTTATATTTCAAATACCTATATACTTCCACATTAAAAAAAAAAACAAATTTAAAAACTGTTATAAGACAGGGTTGGCAGGGACTAACCCTAAAATAGCTTTACAGCTATAAAATGACTAAAAATATTAATAGTTAAAACTCAAACATAAGTTAAATTTTTTATTGATATAGTAACCTCTAATTTTTTGCATCACTATTTCATTATGTAAGAAAAGTAAACACAAAACAGCTGCCTTATCAATTGCACAATTAAACTGTTCAAGTTTACGAGACTAAATTGTGTGACAAATTTACAAGAGTTGTGCAAGTGAATTTTCAAACAATATTTGACAGTTCATTTGCGAGAGTGGAAAAATGCGCAGTTTGCACAGTTTACGAGGGTTTTACGCGTTTGCATGAGTACCCTTAATGAATTTAGTTTTCATTTTTGGTAAAAATAAATATTGTTTTAATAAATAAATATAGTTAACAATACTTGTATTATGTCGATTTCTTCGTTTTCATTGGTCTTTCTAATTTTTTTTAAGTATCAGAATTTCTCGATAATTCTCGAGAATTCTCAAGACAAGCAATTTGGGTTTCTCAATTTCTCGAGAAGTTTAATTTATCGAGAAATCACAACCTCTAATTCAAAGCATACTTTGAATCATGAACTCGTTTCAGTTCGGCCAGCTGTTAAAAATCGCGGCACCCATCGAGCAGAATGCTTTTTCATATATAAATGATCATGTAATATATTCCGAACTCGCTCTGTTGATATCATTATGATGCCGGCAATCAAACACACTTTGTTCGTTCGATCATCAAATACAACCTGATGTACTTTTCCTACGTTTTCTTCGGTAACTGCCTCATTTGGATGACTAGGACGATCTTCATCATTTGTGCTCATGCGAACACGTTCAAATGCGGAATACCACCTTTTAAGCATTGAATATGACGGCGAAAATTCACCATAATGTCTATCAATCCATTCTTTGACTTGGACAGAATTTTTCCCACCAAAAACCCATGTTTAATAAAAAAAATAAAAAAAACACGAAACTCTTTGCAATTCATTTTTTCTTAAACTTTAAGAGCAGCATCATTTTTATAATTGTATCTTTTTTTCTAATTAATGAAATGTCATGGAATTTTGATACAATTTTTCTAACAGTAGGGCGAGAATAAACAGAAAAACAATGGCACTTGTCACGCCATTTCTATGTGAGGCCACGTATTTTTCCCTCGATATAGTATTAATAAAAAAAATTTTGTCTAGCAACCTTCTTATTTTTCATCAATCAATATAAATACTTCACGGCACACTTCACGGTATTTCCAGTTCCTGACTGTAAAATATTTTCGCGCAAATTATGCTAACTCTGATTCTTTTCATCGAGTTTCTGTCGAATTTAACCAACTTGTAATATCATTGCCTTTCAAAAAAGTTTAGATTTGAGCCAAATAGATATAAAACTTTATCTAAACAATATGTAATAAATTTTTTGTTTTGCTGTAGCCAATTTTAAATTCAATATTTATTAAAGTTAGTTCTATATTTCTTTACATGTGTCATAAATGTTAAATAGTCTGTAAGGTTTATATTTCCATAGACTAGTAAAAAAATAAAAAAAAATACCAATTTTTTTAATAATAAAAAAAATACCAATTTTTTTTTATGGATTCTCCAAGCTTTAATTTATTTAAAATTTTACATTTTTGTTTTAGTGTTAACTTCACAACTTTTCTCACTGCTCCCTTATTTTAACTTCAAAGTGATACGAACTCTACTTAAAGAAATCTCAAATAAAATCAAAGAAAATAAAATGGAGCACAACAAAAATATAACTGTCGATACAATTCTTGTGTTGTCAGTGCAGAGTACAAAGAAACTTTTATTATAGAACAATCATTTATTGTGAACAAATTACTTATGCAAACTAGGCTTCTGAAAAAGAATCCCTCAAGAGAAAAAGAAAACACGCAAATTTTGGTGTTAGTTGCCTTTATCAAAAAAAAAAACGTTGCGGTTATAATAAGCCTTTATTAAAAAAAGATTTAAAAAATGGTCTGTTGCGCTTATCAGGGCGTTGCGATAATAGGTGCGTAAATCGAGCTCGCACTGTATTATAAAAGAATTTTTAACAGGTGAAAAAGAAATAGACGAATACGAAAATTCTGCTAACAATTTTAAACTAAGTAAATGGAAAAATCGAGACACAATTGTTTTATTTTAGATTCAAATTCTTAAATTCAAAAAGTGAGTCAATGAATATCCAATCTTTTGAATTATCAAGTTTCGTTATAGATGTATTGATTTTTCTCATACTCAAGAACACTTAAGTCGAAAGAATATTCACATTTATAGATATTTTTAAATATAGACTAAAAATATAAAATTAATGTTGTGTTAATTATAAAATTCCATCACCTCAAACATATAAAAATCCAAATTTTATAAAAAAAAAAAAGAATATTAGGGTCTGTGCATTAAGGAAGGTGAAAAAAATTGTAGTGGCCCCCTGAACAGTTTCGTTTTTTGTGATAACCGTTAGTGAGTTGAATTTAACACAATTATAGGAAGGCGTATAGATTTTCTTAGATCGAAAAGTCAAGTTATAATCTACTTGCAGAGCGCAGCCTTCGAAATTCGAGTGCAAATTCTAGGAAATTTTATTTTTTTCATTTAATAAATAATTTTATAAGAGCCTAAAGGTATGCTAATCAATTTTAGCCAATTCATAATTCAGCCCTTTTTAAATAAAATTCATTAAATTTCATTATAAATGATTGAGTTTGAAATTATTCAGGCCCAAGATCAAATGTTTTTACTTTAATAAATAAAGCAAAAAACATTGGCACGTTTGTTTCAAAAAATGTATCTATATTCTGCATGACAGGTTATACAGCTGTTTCGGGAAGAGTCACCAACCCTCATCAGTAACCAAAAGCAGTAGATAGTTTGTTGAGTAAAAAGTTAAATTCATATATATTTGCTGAAAACAACCAAATGAGAATTCAAGCAAAAGTTATACTATTTAAGACTCTTCCAATATAACAAACTAAAATATAGAATAACTTTGAAACAAATATGTTTTGTATACGAGTACACATATCGTACTACAATATACATGTTTGTTTTTGTCTTGAAAAAACAAGAAAAACAATTTGTTTTTGCTAAACTTATATTTAGCGTTATTGGAAGAGGCTTAAATAGTACAACTTTTGCTTGAATTCTCATTTGGTTGTTTTCAGCAAATATATATGAATTTAACTTTTTACCAAACAAACTATCTACTGCTTTTGGTTACTGATGAGGGTTGGTGACTCTTCCCAGCTGTATAACCTGTCATGCAGAATATAGATCAATTTTTTGAAACAAATGTGCCAATGTTTTTTGCTTTATTTATTAAAGTAAAAACATTTGATCTTGAGCCTGAATAATTTCAAACTCAATCATTAAAATGATAAAGATCGAAAATAAGATTTTTTATTTTTATAAAAAATACTAAAATTTTATTATATAAAGGAGCTTAAAGGTATGCTAATCAACAAAGGGCTTTTGATATTTATAATAAACACACACACAGTATGTTTTATGTATGTGTTATTGGCAACTTTAATGGAGCAATACTCCAAAAATATGTTCCAGAAGGTGAAATCAGTAAATCTGGTGCACAGCTAAAATGAAGTATCTTTCAAATGAGGTATGTTTGGTCAAAATCGGTTATTAACTACAATTTTTATATCGGTCACAAGAAATCGCCTTGCCTATTAATATTATAGATAACACAAGGGAACAACATTGAACTTTTTTTGGTGTTGATTGGTGTTGCAATTTTTTTTTTTACTAATTTAAGGCGCTTATTTCAAATCTAATCTCCATTTTTCTCCATCAGCTCGCATTTTTAAGTTACAGGTACTAATCGTATTTTTGACTTTTTTTTAAAAAATTGGTTTCTTTTTTCAAAACTTCAACAATAGGAAAAAAAAAAACACAAGTTCAGATTTAGATTCAGCGTCCCAAATAACCTTAAAAACAACATTCAGTTCTTAATCAACAAAAACCTTGTTCCCTTAAGTAATTTAAGAAAATCTTATAAAAGAAAATTTTTCGATGAGTTGTAATTACATTATAATATTTGTGTACTAAAAATTTTTATTTTTCTTTAAAATCCTCTTTTATTGATAAATTGACTTAATATTTGGAATCAGTAGCATAAAAACAATTACCATAACACACTAATTACATAAATGGAACAGCAGCAAACACATACATATTAAAAATAATGCTATTTTTGTATGGAAATCGCGATTTTTATCAATTCAGTTTTCTCAGTAAATTGTGAACAAAATCAAAAGTTGTGCACCGATTACAATGAAATAAAGTTCATTTCATTCGAAATGTGTTTAGATAAATGTTTTTAGACGAAAAATGTGATTTTTATCACATTTTTATTTTTATGAATTTTTAAAGAACAAAAAAAAATTATTTTTTAAATGTCATTTTTTTTTTTTTTAAACTTCAACGATATCTCTGAAACTACTGGGCAAATTTCAAACCAATGTAAGCACGGCCTAAAGTTAATATTATTGACGAATTTTAGATTGTTTTTAACTGAATATGATGAAATGTAGTGGAAATGCCTTAATTTTGCGTATAATGGTATAGATAGAAAAGAAGAAAGTGTAATATTCAGTTCTTAATCAACAAAAATCTTGTTCCGTGTAATTAATTTCAGCGAGGACTTTTTTTTTTTTTTTTTTTTTTTTTTTTTTTTTTTTGTAAAAATAGAAATAGAAACAATTCAAACTAATTTTATTGAAAGCAAACATAAAATTAAGAAGGTAAATATGAATGAAATATTAAAAAAAAGAAATATTTTGGGAATCCTCATAAAAAAAGTCAAAGTTCATTTTTAGAGGGGCACTAAAAAATTGTTGTGCTTCGACCCACTTTATTGTACATAAGGAAGAAAATGGATACACTTTTATTTAAAAATTAACAAAAAATGCTAAGAAAAAACTAATTTTTTTAACTGAATCAAAGTTGGAATAAGTCATAGTGATGGAAAGCAGCGGCACATTTGTTCACCCTCGAACTGTGCGCAGAGGTCTGAATTGTGCCAGTTATAATGCCATAACTTGCAAGAAAACCCAATGATTAGAAAAGTGAACCAAATAAAAAGAATTTCTTGTTTGTTAGATTTAGTCATTTTTCAGACATATTGCAATTACTGCAAATTATAATTTTGTTTAAATGGTGCGTGGTAAAGAAGAAGAAAGCATATATTTCAAAAATTCATAACTGCACTGTATTCTTAATCGGACCGGTTTCTGGCATTTCAGCCTTCATCAGCGATTTATTGAACATTGTGATAATTGTTATGTTTTAATTGAATAGATTGCTTCTATATGAAAATTTTTTCTACTTAGGGCGGCCGTGAGGTTTTGAACCATGAACCTTCACATACACTCGTACTTGCACTTTTTGGTCAGCGCTTTAACACACTCACCTAAAGTCAGGCCTACGAGCAGTGTGGTTAGATTCAGTTTTCGTACCATACAGCTTTACTTTGTATTAATTTCAGAAGATACAACTCTGTCCAAACAAACAATCGTCATTTTTGAATTTTGAATATTTTTTGCATTTATACTTCTAATTTCCACTATTCTCAGTTTTCGTAAGAGTTGTCATATGTGATGTACGGTTTTGTAAATACCTACATATGGCACTTTTACATATATTTGAATTTCGTTTCCAAAAGAGCAAATAACTAAGACAACAGATTTTTGGGAGAAGGTAATCTTCTCTGATGAAAGTAAATTTTGTGTATACAAATCGGACGGCCGTGTTTTGACATGGAGCATTACAAGAGAAACATATTCAAACTACTGTTAAACACGGTGGTGCTGGAGTTATAGTGTGGGGGTGTACCATGCCAGTGGCTGGTGTCGGGGAGCTCGTATCTATCGAAGAAATAATGGATAAAACACTTTATTTGAATATTCTTAAAGATTATTTGAAGAAAAGTGTTCAAAAACTAGGCACTGAATCTACTACTACTACTACTTTCAACAACGACAATGACCCCAAGCACACTGCAGAAATAGTTCGCTTATGGGTCTTGTACAACACCTCCGATACCCTAATGATTCCACCACAATCGCCGGACCCGATTGAACATTTGGATCGACGGATTCGAGAGCACCATATTGCCCCGAAAAATATCCATTGATTAAAAAACACATTTTTTTAAGCTTGGCATTAATAGTTCTGAAACTATACTTTCTGTCCACCAAAACTAAATGAAACTCATCATTACGAGTGACAATTTGTGCCAACGACCCCAAAACAAAAGACTAGTCAAGTAAATAGTGTGCAAGACCAAAAAGATCACACCAAAATCATTCAAAAATCAAGGTCAAGTTAACAGTTTTCTTTGAGTATCGTAAAGTGGTACATATTATGTGAGTGTTATGCATTATACGCGTGAAACAATTCTCAAACAGAAGCCATAATTATGGACAGATAACTCTTGACTTTTGCACCACGATAATTCATCGGCTCACACTTTATTGGTTCTCGGACATTTCTCTTAAAATTTGACACATATCATTCCACGAGCACCGTATTCGCATGATCAAGCACCATGGCTTAATCTGAAAAGACCACTTGGGGACATCGCTTTGAATGGATTGAAAAGAAAAAACTGAATCGCTGCACTCTTTTAAGGTCAGTCCGGAAATTAACATTAACAAAAGTTTCGAGTATTGGAAAAAAGACGTTGGCATTGTATTGGAGGGGATATCATTGAGGCCAATGAAATTGATTTGGAAGAGTAAATAAAGATTTGTCATTGTATAACAAAAAAGTCTCATCTTTATGTGAGCACAGTAGTGTTTGGAAAATAGCTACTCGAGCTACTCGAGTAGTAAATGAGCTCTTCGTTCAATAGTGAAAACTAAATCATGTAAAAATATAAATATTTATAAGTAAAGGGTTTTTCAATAAGAGCGCTACAAAAGTTTTTTTAAATGAAACAAAAACGGTTTTGGGTATCAGTGAAACTCTTTATACCTGTGAAAGTACGTTCGATGCCATTATGTATGGAAATCGATCTCTTTTGCATGGCCACCACGGGCACGCTTGCAGAAGTCCAGACGCTGAACCCAATTTTCGACGGTTTTCAAGCATAAATCGGCCGATACTGCTGCAATTTCACGTTCGATATTCGTACGAAGTTCATCAATCGCCGCTGACTTGTTGGCATAGACCATAGACTTGACGTAGCCCCATAGGTCCTATGCGTCCAACGGCGTCAAATCGCACGACCGAGGCGGCCAATCGACTGGACCATTTCGTGAGATAACACATTCTCCAAACTTGGTTTCCAATAAATTGATTGTGACATTCGCTGTGTGGCTTGTGGCGCCGTCCTGTTGGAATCACATGTCCTCCAAGTCCATATCATCCAATTGGGGCCAAAAATATTCGGTTATCATTGAACGGTAGCGATTCCCATTCACAGTAACGTGCCAGTCTTGATCATCACGGAAGAAGTACGGCCCAATGACGCCGCCGGCCCATAAACCGCACCAAACCGTAATTTTTTCGGGATGCAATGATGACTCATGTAGTACGTGTGGATTGCTATCTGACCAATAACGCATATTTTGTTTATTGACGAAGCCATTCAGCCAGAAATGAGCCTCATCGCTGAAGATGATTTTTCGATGAATCATTTTCAAGTTGTTGCTCAGCCCAATTCACGAACATACGACGCTTCTGGTGGTCAAGCGGCTTCAGTTCTTGCGTCAATTTGATCTTGTAAGGATGTAGGCCAATATCTTTTCGCAAAATTCGCCACAACGACGTCACAGAGATGCCCAACGCTTGAGAACGACGTGTGAGAGACACATTTGGGCTTTCTTCAACTGAAGCCTCAGCGGCAGCAATATTCTCGACACTACGGGCACTTCTTTGTCTCACTGGCACGGGAACATTTTCTACTGTGCCGGTGGATTCAAATTTTTCCACTAGACGCTCAATTGTTGATCTGCTAGGACGATTATGACGACCATAAATTGGACGTAGCGCTCTTAACGTTGAGGCCACTGACTCCGAATTTCGGTAGTAGATTTTAATAATTTCGACTCGTTGTTGGCTCGTATATCTTTCCATCATGAAATGGCAAACCTTACTGAAGAGAAATGTCAAAAGAGCGGCAAGAAATATGGCGTCGTTTGCTGTTCCTGTCTTTCTACTTTTGTAGCGTCCCTGTTGAAAAACCCTTTATTTAGTATAACAAATATATGCTTCTTGTTATCGTACAAGTACCAGGAATATCATCCCTAAATTTCACTTCAATCAAACTTTCCTACTGGTGTGGCGAACTTCTACTCGAACTTTATAGATGTTTGAAATCATTTTACAAAAAAAAATAAAAAATCCAAAAATACATGGTATGATTTTATATATTTTCGAGTGAGATAGTGATATATTTCAATACTGAGGTATTGAAGCATTCTGATAAAAACAAGTAATGGGGAACTCTGCTGTTGAGTGTGTTTTGTGTGAATTATTTTGGCACGTTGCAGGTAATTCCGAAAATCAAAAAGAGTAAGCTAATAATAAAAAAAAAAACAAAATTTAAATCGAGCAAAGATTATTCGATTATGCTAGTGTCCATGTAAACCTTATATCCAGACAACAAGCACAAATTCACCGATATTTGGTTTATTCCTATTTTATATCTATAATATTAATAGGTAAGGTGTCACAGTGCCACAGTTTTCTCCCGATTTTGACCAAACGTATCTTATTTCAAAGGCATTTCTTTTTAGCTGTCCAGCAGATTTTTTTGGAGTAAAATGAATTTAAAGTTGCTACTAACACAATACAATGCTATATGTGTGTTTATTAAAATGTGTTTGAAAGTTTGTTTTCTTCATTCACAATAATAATTGTATTGAATTGAAAAATAATTTTGGACATAAATCAATAATGAGAATAATCGATATTTGAAGAGTTGAATTGTGAATTGGCTAAAATTGATTAGCATATCTTTCGAGTATTTTTTAATATTAAATGAAAAAATAAAATTGCCCAGAATTTCCACTCTAATTTCAAGGGCTGGGATCTGCTAGTGTCCATTAATAGCTAACACCAGTATGGAGTGGGGATTTCAGACTCGTTGAAAAAAACAGCATTGATAAAAAATAGTTGTTCTGCGATTAATCGCTATTAGACAGCATTGTTAAAGATTATATTTTAATCAATTAATTATTCAAACTATTTATGCTAAATTTGCTATTAAAAATTACTAAAGTAATAATTTCCTTTCTTCTCATTTTCTCTGTCATTTACAGCATAAACTGGGGTTGGGATCGTTGAAAAATCAGCATCGTTAAAAAAAATAGTTTTTAATCCATTAATAGCTATCAGACAGCATTTTTAAAAATTATTTTTTAATCAATTAAGTTTTATAAATTTATTCGAACTATTTAACATAAATTTGACAATTACAATTGCTAAAGTTTTTCCGTCCAAAATTCTTCGATTAATCTAACGAAGATTATTCGATTATCATAAAGAACACAAAAATTTGGTTATTCTCATTGCATTAATAGTATGGGGTTGGTATGTTAGACTCATAGGAAAAAAAAAATATTTTTATAAAATAGTTTTAATCGTTTAATCTTTTTAA